>JAKZAP010000002.1:2735946-3114481 GCA_023053575.1 Branchinecta lynchi | reverse complement strand
TCTTGACCGACTGTCTGTCTGTCTGTCTTGACTGACTGTCTGTCTGTCTGTCTTGACTGACTCTATGTCTGTCTGTCTTGACTGACTCTCTACCTGTCTGTCTTGACTGACTGTCTGTCTGTCTCTCTGGACTGACTGCATGTCTGTCTGTCTGTCTTGACTGACTGTCTGTCTGTCTTGACTGACTGTCTGTCTGTCTTGACTAACTGCCTGTCTGTCTTGACTGACTGACTGACTGTCTCTCTGTCTGTCTTGACTGACTGTCTGTCTGTCTGTCTTGACTGACTGTCAGTCTGTCTGTCTGTCTGTCTTGACTGACTGTATGTCTGTCTTGACTGACTGTCTGTCTGTCTTGACTGACTGTCTGTCTGTCTTGACTGACTGTCTGTCTGTCTTGACTGACTGTCTGTCTGTCTTGACTGACTGTCTGTCTGTCTTGACTAACTGTCTGTCTATCTGTCTGTCTGTCTTGACTGACTGACTGACTGTCTGTCAGTCTTTCTTGAGTGAATGTCTTTCTGTCTTGACTGACTGACTTGCTGTCTGTCTGTCTGTCTTGACTGACTGTCTTTGTGTCTGTCTTGACTGACTTTCTGTCTGTCTGTCCTGACTAACTGTCTGTCTGTCTTGACTGACTGACTGACTGTCTTGACTAACTGTCTGTCTGTCTTGACTGACTGACTGACTGTCTTCTGTCTGTCTTGACTGACTGTCTGTCTGTCTGTCGTGACTGACTGTCTGTCTGTCTGACTTGACTGACTGTCTGGACTGACTGGCTTGCTGTCTGTCTTTCTGTCTGTCTTGACTGACTGTCTGACTGTCTCTCTGTCTTGACTGAATGTCTGTCTGTCTGTCTTGACTGACTCCCTGTCTGTCTGTCTTGACCGACTCTCTCTCTGTCTGTCTTGACTAACTGTCTGTCTGTCTGTATGTCTTGACTGTCTGTCTGTCTGTCTCTCTGTCTTTCTGACTTGACTGTCCGCCTGTCTGACTGTCTGTCTGTCTGACTATCTGGTTGTCTTGACTGACTGTATGTCTGTTTGTCTTGACTGACTGTCTGTCTTTCCATCTGTCTGTCTTGACTGACTGTCTGTATGTCTGACTTGACTGACTGTCTTTCTGTCTTAACTGACTGACTTGCGGTCTGTCTGTCTGTCTGTCTTGACTGACTGTCTGTCTGTCTGTCTTGACTGACTGACTGACTGTCTGACTTGACTGACTGTCTTTCTGGCATGACTGACTGACTTGCTGTCTGTCTGTCTGTCTGTCTTGACTCACTGTCTGTCTGTCTTTCTTAACTGACTGTCTGTCTGTCTGTCAGTCTTGACTGACTGTCTGTCTGTCTTGACTGACTGACTGACTGTCTGTCTGTCTGTCTTGACTGACTGTCTGTTTGTCTTGACTAACTGTCTGTCTATCTTGACTGACTGTCTGTCTGTTTGGCTTGACTGACTGTCTGTCTGTCTGTCTGTCTTGACTGACTCTCTGTCTGTCTGTCCGTCTTGATTAACTCTCTGTTTGTCTGTCTTGAATGACTGTATGTCTGTCTGTCTGTCTTGACTGACTGTCTGTGTGTCCTGTCTGTCTGTCTTGACTGACTCTCTGCCTCTCTGTCTTGACTGACTCTCTGTCTGTCTGTCTTGAATGACTGTTTGTCTGTCTTTCTTGACTGACAGTCTGTATGTCTGTCTTGACTGACTGTCTGTCTGTCTGTCTGTCTTGACTAACTGTATGTCTGTCTGTCTTTCTTAACTGACTGACTGTCTGTCTTGACTGACTGACTGTCTGTCTAGACTGACTGACTCTCTGTCTTGACTGACTGACTGTCTGTCTTGACTGACTGACTGTCTGTCTCTCTGTCTTGACTGACTGTCTGTCTGTCCTGTCTGTCTGTCTTGACTGACTCTCTGTCTGTCTGTCTTGACTGACTGTCTGTCTGTCTGTCTTGACTGACTGTCTGTCTTGACTGACTGACTGTCTGTCTGTCTATCTGTCTTTACTAACTGTATATTTGTCTGTCTGTCTGTCTTGACTGACTGACTGTCTGTCTGCCTGTCTGTCTTGACTGACTGACTGAATTTTTGTCTGTCTGTCTTGACTGACTGTCCGTCTATCTGACTTGACAGACAGTCTTTCTGTCTTGACTGACTGACTTTCTGTCAGTCTGTCTATCTTGACTGTCTGTCTTTCCGTCTGTCTGTTTTGACTGACTGGCTGTCTGTCTTTGTGTCTTGTCTGACTGTCTGTCTTTGTTGACCGACTGTCTGTCTGTCTTCACTGACTCTCTGTCTATCTGTCTTGACCGACTGTCTGTCTGTCTGTCTGTCTTTGCTGACTGTCTGTCTGTCTGCCTTGACTGACTGTCTGTCTGTCTGTCTGTCTGTCTAGACTTTCTCTCTGTCTGTCTGTCTTGACTGACTCTCTGTCTTTCTGTCTTGCCTGACTGTCAGACTGTCTCTCTGGACTGACTGTCTGTCTGTCTGTCTGTCTTTACTGACTGTCTGTCTGTCTTGACTAACTGCCTGTCTGTCTTGACTGGCTGACTGACTGTCTGTCTGTCTGTCTTGACTGACTGTCTGTCTGTCTGTCTGTGTTGACTGACTGTCTGTCTGTCTTGACTGGGTGTCTGTCTGTCTTGACTGACTGTCTGTCTGTCTTGACTAACTGTCTGTCTATCTGTCTGTCTGTCTTGACTGACAGTCTGTCTGTCTGTCTTGACTGACAGTCTGTCTGTCTGTCTTGACTGACAGTCTGTCTGTCTCTCTGGACTGACTGTCTGTCTGTCTGTCTGTCTTGACTGACTGTCTGTCTGTCTTGACTAACTGTCTGTCTGTCTTGACTGACTGACTGACTGTCTGTCTGTCTGTCTGTCTTGACTGACTGTCTGTCTGTCTTTCTGTCTTGACTGACTGTCTGTCTGTCTTGACTGAGTGTCTTCTGTCTTGACTGACTGGCTGTCTGTCTTGACTAACTCTCTGTCTGTCTGTCTTGACTGACTGTATGTATGTCTGTCTGTCTTGACTAACTGTCTGTCTGTCTTGACTGACTGACTGACTGTCTGTCAGTCTTTCTCGAGTGAATGTCTTTTTCTCTTGACTGACTGACTTGCTGTCTGTCTGTCTGTCTTGACTGACTGTCTTTGTGTCTGTCTTGACTGACTGTCTGTCTGTCTGTCCTGACTAACTGTCTGTTTGTCTTGACTGACTGACCGGCTGTCTTGACTAACTGTAGGTCTGCCTTGACTGACTGACTGACTGTCTTCTGTCTGTCTGTCTGTCTTGACTGACTGTCTGTCTGTCTGTCTTGACTGACTCTCTGTCTGTCTGACAGTCTTGACTGACTGTCTGTCTGTCTTGACTAACTGTCTGTCTGTCTTGACTGACTGACTGACTCTCTGTCTGTCTTGACTGACTGACTGACTGTCTGTCAGTCTTTCTTGAGTGAATGTCTTTCTGTCTTGACTGACTGACTTGCTGTCTGTCTGTCTGTCTTGACTGACTGTCTTTGTGTCTGTCTTGACTGACTGTCTGTCTGTCTGTCCTGACTAACTGTCTGTTTGTCTTGACTGACTGACCGGCTGTCTTGACTAACTGTATGTCTGCCTCGACTGACTGACTGACTGTCTTCTGTCTGTCTTGACTGACTGTGTGTCTGTCTGTCGTGACTGACTGTCTGTCTGTCTGTCTTTCTGTCTGTCTTGACTGACTGTCTGTCTGTCTGTCTGTCTTGACTGACTGTCTGTCTGTCTGTTTTGACTGACTCTCTGTCTGTCTGACAGTCTTGACTGACTGTCTGTCTGTCTTGACTAACTGTCTGTCTGTCTTGACTGACTGACTGACTCTCTGTCTGTCTGTCTGTCTTGACTGACTGTCTGTCAGTCTTGACTGAGTGTCTGTCTGTCTTGACTAACTGTCTGTCTGTCTTGACTGACTGACTGACTCTCTGTCTGTCTGTCTGTCTTGACTGACTGTCGGTCTGTCTTGACTGAGTGTCTGTCTGTCTTGACTAACTCTCTGTCTATCTTGACCGACTATCTGTCTGTCTGGCTTGACTGACTGTCTGTCTGTCTGTCTTGACTGACTGTCTGTCTGTCTGTCTTCACTGACTCTTTGTCTGTCTGTCTGTCTTGACTAACTCTCTGTCTTTCTGTCTTGACTGACTGTATGTCTGTCTGTATGTCTTGACTAACTGTATGTCTGCCTTGACTGACTGACTGACTGTCTGTCAGTCTTTCTTGAGTGAATGTCTTTCTGTCTTGGACTGACTGACTTGCTGTCTGTCTGTCTGCCTTGACTGACTGTCTTTCTGTCTGTCTTGACTGACTGTCTGTCTGTCTGTCTGTCTTGACTCACTGTCTGTCTGTCTGTCTTGACTGACTGTCTGTCTGTCTGTCTTTACTGATTGTCTGTCTGTCTGTCTGTCTTGACTGACTGTCTGTCTGTCTGTCAGTCTTGACTGACTGTCTGTCTGTCTTGACTGACTGTCTGACCGTCTGTCTTGACTGACTGTCTTTCTGTCTGTCTTGACTGACTGTCTGTCTGTCTTGACTAACTGTCTGTCTGTCTTGACTGACTGTCTTCTGTCTGTCTTGAATGACTGTCTGTCTGTCTGTCTTGACTGACTGTCTGTCTGTCTGACTTGACTGACTGTCTTTCCGTCTTGACTGACTGACTTGCTGTCTGTCTGTCTGTCTTGACTGACTGACTGTGTGTCTGTCTTGACTGACTGTCTTTCTGTCTGTCTGTCTGTCTTGACTGACTGTCTGTTTGTCTTTACTAACTGTCTGTCTGTCTTGACTGACTGACTGACTGTCTTGACTAACTGTCTGTCTGTCTTGACTGACTGACTGACTGTCTTCTGTCTGTCTTGACCGACTGTCTGTCTGTCTGTCTGTCTTTGCTGACTGTCTGTCTGTCTGCCTTGACTGACTGTCTGTCTGTCTGTCTTGACTGTCTCTCTGTCTGTCTGTCTGTCTTGACTGACTCTCTGTCTGTCTGTCTTGCCTGACTGTCTGTCTGTCTCTCTGGACTGACTGTCTGTCTGTCTGTCTGTCTTTACTGACTGTCTGTCTGTCTTGACTAACTGCCTGTCTGTCTTGACTGGCTGACTGACTGTCTGTCTTGACTGGCTGACTGACTGTCTGTCTGTCTGTCTTGACTGACTGTCTGTCTGTGTTGACTGACTGTCTGTCTGTCTTTACTGGGTGTCTGTCTGTCTTGACTGACTGTCTGTCTGTCTTGACTAACTGTCTGTCTATCTGTCTGTCTGTCTTGACTGACAGTCTGTCTGTCTCTCTGGACTGACTGTCTTTCTGTCTGTGTGTCTTGACTGACTCTCTGTCTGTCTTGACTAACTGTCTGTCTGTCTTGACTGACTGACTGACTGTCTGTCTGTCTGTCTTGACTGACTGTCTGTCTGTCTGTCTTTCTGTCTTGACTGACTGTCTGTCTGTCTTGACTGAGTGTCTTCTGTCTTGACTGACTGGCTGTCTGTCTTGACTGACTGTCTGTCTGTCTATCTTGACAGACTGTCTGTCTGTCAGTCTTGACTTACTCTCTGTCTGTCTGTCTTGACTAACTCTCTATCTGTCTGTTTGACTGACTGTCTGTCTGTCTGTCTGTCTGTCTTGACTGACTGTCTGTTTGTCTTTGTTGACCGACTGTCTCTCTGTCTGCCTTGACTGACTGTCTGTCTGTCTGTCTTGACTGACTGTCTGTCTGTCTGTCTGTCTTGACTGACTGTCTGTTTGTCTTTACTAACTGTCTGTCTGTCTTGACTGACTGACTGACTGTCTTGACTAGACAGAGACTGACTCTTGTCTGTCTTGACTGACTGACTGACTGTCTGTCAGTCTTTCTTGAGTGAATGTCTTTATGTCTTGACTGACTGACTTGCTGTCTGTCTGTCTGTCTTGACTGACTGTCTTTGTGTCTGTCTTGACTGACTGTCTGTCTGTCTGTCCTGACTAACTGTCTGTTTGTCTTGACTGACTGACCGGCTGTCTTGACTAACTGTATGTCTGCCTCGACTGACTGACTGACTGTCTTCTGTCTGTCTTGACTGACTGTGTGTCTGTCTGTCGTGACTGACTGTCTGTCTGTCTGTCTTTCTGTCTGTCTTGACTGACTGTCTGTCTGTCTGTCTGTCTTGACTGACTGTCTGTCTGTCTGTCTTGACTGACTCTCTGTCTGTCTGACAGTCTTGACTGACTGTCTGTCTGTCTTGACTAACTGTCTGTCTGTCTTGACTGACTGACTGACTCTCTGTCTGTCTGTCTGTCTTGACTGACTGTCTGTCTGTCTTGACTGAGTGTCTGTCTGTCTTGACTAACTGTCTGTCTGTCTTGACTGACTGACTGACTCTCTGTCTGTCTGTCTGTCTTGACTGACTGTCTGTCTGTCTTGACTGAGTGTCTGTCTGTCTTGACTAACTCTCTGTCTATCTTGACCGACTATCTGTCTGTCTGGCTTGACTGACTGTCTGTCTGTCTGTCTTGACTGACTGTCTGTCTGTCTGTCTTCACTGACTCTTTGTCTGTCTGTCTGTCTTGACTAACTCTCTGTCTTTCTGTCTTGACTGACTGTATGTCTGTCTGTATGTCTTGACTAACTGTATGTCTGCCTTGACTGACTGACTGACTGTCTGTCAGTCTTTCTTGAGTGAATGTTTTTCTGTCTTGGACTGACTGACTTGCTGTCTGTCTGTCTGCCTTGACTGACTGTCTTTCTGTCTGTCTTGACTGACTGTCTGTCTGTCTGTCTGTCTGTCTGTCTGTCTTGACTGACTGTCTGTCTGTCTGTCTTTACTGATTGTCTGTCTGTCTGTCTGTCTTGACTGACTGTCTGTCTGTCTGTCAGTCTTGACTGACTGTCTGTCTGTCTTGACTGACTGTCTGACCGTCTGTCTTGACTGACTGTCTTTCCGTCTGTCTTGACTGACTGTCTGTCTGTCTTGACTAACTGTCTGTCTGTCTTGACTGACTGTCTTCTATCTGTCTTGAATGACTGTCTGTCTGTCTGTCTTGACTGACTGTCTGTCTGTCTGACTTGACTGACTGTCTTTCCGTCTTGACTGACTGACTTGCTGTCTGTCTGTCTGTCTTGACTGACTGACTGTGTGTCTGTCTTGACTGACTGTCTGTCTGTCTGTCTGTCTGTCTTGACTGACTGTCTGTTTGTCTTTACTAACTGTCTGTCTGTCTTGACTGACTGACTCACTGTCTTGACTAACTGTCTGTCTGTCTTGACTGACTGACTGACTGTCTTCTGTCTGTCTTGACTGACTGTCTGTCTGTCTGTCTGTCTTGCCTGACTGTGTGTCTATTTATCAGTCTTGACTGACTGTCTGTCTGTCTGTCTTGACTGACTGACTGACTGTCTTGACTAACTGTCTGTCTGTCTTGACTGACTGACTGACTGTCTTCTGTCTGTCTTGACTGACTGTCTGTCTGTCTGTCTGTCTTGACTGACTGTCTGTCTGTCTATCAGTCTTGACTGACTGTCTGTAGGTCTGCCTTGACTGACTGTCTTTGTGTCTGTCTTGACTGACTGTCTTCTGTCTGTCTTGACTGACTGTCTGTCTGTCTGTCTGTCTGTCTGTCTGTCTGTCTGTCTTGACTGACTGTCTGTCTGTCTGTCTGTCTATCAGTCTTGACTGACTGTCTGTCTGTCTGTCTTGACTGACTGACTGACTGTCTGTCCGTCTGTCTTGACTGACTGTCTGTCTGTCTTGACTAACTGTCTGTCTGTCTTGACTGACTGTCTTCTGTCTGTCTTGACTGACTGTCTGTCTGTCTGTCTTGACTGACTGTCTGTCTGTCTGTCTTGACTGACTGTCTGTCTGTCTGACTTGACTGACTGTCTTTCTGTCTTGACTGACTGACTTGCTGTCTGTCTGTCTTGACTGACTGTCTGTCTGTCTGTCTTGACTGACTGACTGTCTGTCTACCTGCCTGTCTTGACTAACTGTTTGTCTGTCTTGACTGACTGACTGACTGTCTTTCTGTCTGTCTTGACTGACTGACTGAATGTCTGTCTGTCTGTCTTGACTGACTGTCCCTCTATCTGACTTGACTGACAGTCTTTCTGTCTTGACTGACTGACTTTCTGTCTGTCTGTCTGTCTTGACTGACTGTCTGTCTGTCTAACTTGACTGACTGTCTGTCTTGACTGACAGTCTGTCTTTCCGTCTGTCTGTTTTGACTGACTGTCTGTCTGTCTGTGTGTCTTGTCTGACTGTCTGTCTTTGTTGATCGACTGTCTGTCTGTCTTCACTGACTCTCTGTCTATCTGTCTTGACCGACTGTCTGTCTGTCTGTCTTGACTGACTGTCTGTCTGTCTGTCTTGACTGACTGTCTGTCTGTCTGTCTTGACTGACTGTCTGTCTGTCTGTCTTGGCTGACTCTCTGTCTGTCTGTCTTGACTGACTCTCTACCTGTCTGTCTTGACTGACTGTCTGTCTGTCTCTCTGGACTGACTGTATGTCTGTCTGTCTGTCTTGACTGACTGTCTGTCTTGACTGACTGACTGAATGTCTGTCTGTCTGTCTTGACTGACTGTCTGTCTGTCCGTCTGTCTTGACTGACTGTCTGTCTGTCTTGACTGACTGTCTGTCTGTCTTGACTAACTGTCTGTCTATCTGTCTGTCTGTCTTGACTGACTGTCTGTCTGTCTCTCTGGACTGACTGTCTGTCTGTCTTGACTAACTTTCTGTCTTTCTTGACTGACTGACTGACTGTCTGTCTGTCTGTCTTGACTAACTGTCTGACTATCTGTCTGTCTGTCTTGACTGACTCTCTGTCTGTCTCTCTGGACTGACTGTCTGTCTGTCTGTCTGTCTTGACTGACTGTCTGTCTGTCTTGACTAACTGTCTGTCTGTCTTGACTGACTGTATGAATGTCTGTCTGTCTTGACCAACTGTCTGTCTATCTTGACTAACTCTCTGTCTGTCTGTCTTGACAGACTGTATGTATGTCTGTCTGTCTTGACTAACTGTCTGTCTGTCTCGACTGACTGACTGACTGTCTGTCAGTCTTTCTTGAGTGAATGTCTTTCTGTCTTGACTGACTGACTTGCTGTCTGTCTGTCTGTCTTGACTGACTGTCTTTGTGTCTGTCTTGACTGACTGTCTGTCTGTCTGTCCTGACTAACTGTCTGTCTGTCTTGACTGACTGACTGACTGTCTTGACTAACTGTCTTTCTGTCTTGACTGACTGACTGACTGTCTTCTGTCTGTCTTGACTGACTGTCTGTCTGTCTGTCGTGACTGACTGTCTGTCTGTCTGACTTGACTGATTGTCTGGACTGACTGGCTTGCTGTCTGTCTTTCTGTCTGTCTTGACTGACTGTCTGTCTGTCTCTCTGTCTTGACTGACTGTCTGTCTGTCTGTCTTGACTGACTCCCTGTCTGTCTGTCTTGACCGAATCTCTCTCTGTCTGTCTTGACTAACTGTCTGTCTGTCTGTATGTCTTGACTGTCTGTCTGTCTGTCTTTCTGACTTGACTGTCCGTCTGTCTGACTGTCTTTCTGTCTGACTATCTGGTTGTCTTGACTGACTGTATGTCTGTTTGTCTTGACTGACTGTCTGTCTGTCCATCTGTCTGTCTTGACTGACTGTCTGTATGTCTGACTTGACTGACTGTCTTTCTGTCTTAACTGACTGACTTGCGGTCTGTCTGTCTGTCTGTCTTGACTGACTGTCTGTCTGTCTGTCTTGACTGACTGACTGACTGTCTGTCTGTCTGTCTTTACTGACTGTCTGTCTGTCTGTCTGTCTTGACTGAATGTCTGTCTGTCTTGACTAACTGTCTGTCTATCTTGACTGACTAGCTGTCTTTCTGGCTTGACTGACTGTCTGTCTGTCTGTCTTGACTGACTCTCTGTCTGTCTGTCTGTCTTGACTAAGTCTCTGTTTGTCTGTCTTGAATGACTGTATGTCTGTCTGTCTGTCTTGACTAACTGAATGTCTGTCTTGACTGACTGACTGACTGTCTGTCAGTCTTTCTTGACTGACTGTCTTTCTGTCTTGACGGACTGACTTGCTGTTAGTCTGTCTGTCTTGACTGACTGACTCTCTGTCTTTCTGTCTTGACTGACTCTCTGTCTGTCTGTCTTGACTGACTGTCTGTCTGTCTGTCTAGACTGACTGTCTGTCTGTCTGTCTGTCTTGACTGACTGACCTTCTGTCTGCCTGTCTGTCTTGACTAACTGTCTGTCTGTCTTGACTGACTGACTGACTGTCTGTCTGTCTGTCTTGACTGACTGACTGACTGTCTGTCTGTCTGTCTTGACTGACTGACTGAATGTCTGTCTGTCGGTCTTGACTGACTGACTGAATGTCTGTCTGTCTGTCTTGACTGACTGTCCGTCTATCTGAGCTGACTGACAGTCTTTCTGTCTTGACTGACTGACTTTCTGTCTGTCTGTCTGTCATGACTGACTGTCTGTCTGTCTTGACTGACTGTCTGTCTGTCTTGACTGACTGTCTGTCTGTCTTGACTGACTGTCTGTCTGTCTTGACTGACTGTCTGTCTGTCTTGACTGACTGTCTGTCTGTCTTGACTGACTGTCTGTCTGTCTTGACTGACTGTCTGTCTGTCTTGACTGACTGTCTGTCTGTCTTGACTGACTGTCTATCTGTCTAACTTGACTGACTGTCTGTCTTGACTGACTGTCTGTCTTGACTGACTGTCTGTCTTGACTGACTGTCTGTCTTTCTGTCTGTCTGTTTTGACTGACTGTCTGTCTTTCTGTCTTTCTGTTTTGACTGACTGTCTGTCTGTCTTTGTGTCTTGTCTGACTGTCTGTCTGTGTTGACCGACTGTCTGTCTGTCTGTCTTGACTGACTGTCTGTCTGTCTTGACTGACTGTCTGTCTGTCTTGACTGACTGTCTGTCTGTCTTGACTGACTGTCTGTCTGTCTTGACTGACTGTCTGTCTGTCTTGACTGACTGTCTGTCTGTCTTGACTGACTGTCTGTCTGTCTTGACTGACTGTCTGTCTGTCTATCTTGACTGACTGTCTGTCTGTCAGTCTTGACTGACTCTCTGTCTGTCTGTCTTGACTAACTCTCTATCTGTCTGTTTGACTGACTGTCTGTCTGTCTGTCTGTCTGTCTGTCTGTCTGTCTGTCTTGACTGAATGTCTGTTTGTCTTTGTTGACCGACTGTCTCTCTGTCTGCCTTGACTGACTGTCTGTCTGTCTGTCTTGACTGACTGTCTGTCTGTCTGTCTGTCTTGACTGACTGTCTGTTTGTCTTTACTAACTGTCTGTCTGTCTTGACTGACTGACTGACTGTCTTGACTAACCGTCTGTCTGTCTTGACTGACTGACTGACTGTCTTCTGTCTGTCTTGACTGACTGTCTGTCTGTCTGTCTGTCTTGCCTGACTGTGTGTCTATTTATCAGTCTTGACTGACTGTCTGTCTGTCTGTCTTGACTGACTGACTGACTGTCTTGACTAACTGTCTGTCTGTCTTGACTGACTGACTGACTGTCTTCTGTCTGTCTTGACTGACTGTCTGTCTGTCTGTCTGTCTTGACTGACTGTCTGTCTGTCTGTCTGTCTATCAGTCTTGACTGACTGTCTGTCTGTCTGCCTTGACTGACTGTCTTTGTGTCTGTCTTGACTGACTGTCTTCTGTCTGTCTTGACTGATTGTCTGTCTGTCTGTCTGTCTGTCTTGAGTGACTGTCTGTCTGTCTGTCTGTCTATCAGTCTTGACTGACTGTCTGTCTGTCTGTCTTGACTGACTGACTGACTGTCTGTCCGTCTGTCTTGACTGACTGTCTGTCTGTCTTGACTAACTGTCTGTCTGTCTTGACTGACTGTCTTCTGTCTGTCTTGACTGACTGTCTGTCTGTCTGTCTTGACTGACTGTCTTCTGTCTGTCTTGACTGATTGTCTGTCTGTCTGTCTGTCTGTCTTGACTGACTGTCTGTCTGTCTGTCTGTCTATCAGTCTTGACTGACTGTCTGTCTGTCTGTCTTGACTGACTGACTGACTGTCTGTCCGTCTGTCTTGACTGACTGTCTGTCTGTCTTAACTAACTGTCTGTCTGTCTTGACTGACTGTCTTTTGTCTGTCTTGACTGACTGTCTGTCTGTCTGTCTTGACTGACTGTCTGTCTGTCTGTCTTGGCTGACTCTCTGTCTGTCTGTCTTGACTGACTCTCTACCTGTCTGTCTTGACTGACTGTCTGTCTGTCTCTCTGGACTGACTGTATGTCTGTCTTGACTAACTGCCTGTCTGTCTTGACTGACTGACTGAATGTCTGTCTGTCTGTCTTGACTGACTGTCTGTCTGTCCGTCTGTCTTGACTGACTGTCTGTCTGTCTTGACTGACTGTCTGTCTGTCTTGACTAACTGTCTGTCTATCTGTCTGTCTGTCTTGACTGACTGTCTGTCTGTCTCTCTGGACTGACTGTCTGTCTGTCTTGACTAACTTTCTGTCTGTCTTGACTGACTGACTGACTATCTGTCTGTCTGTCTTGACTGACTATCTGTCTGTCTTGACTAACTGTCTGTCTATCTGTCTGTCTGTCTTGACTGACTCTCTGTCTGTCTCTCTGGACTGATTGTCTGTCTGTCTGTCTGTCTTGACTGACTGTCTGTCTGTCTTGACTAACTGTCTGTCTGTCTTGACTGACTGTATGTATGTCTGTCTGTCTTGACTAACTGTCTGTCTATTTTGACTAACTCTCTGTCTGTCTGTCTTGACAGACTGTATGTATGTCTGTCTGTCTTGACTAACTGTCTGTCTGTCTTGACTGACTGACTGACTGTCTGTCAGTCTTTCTTGAGTGAATGTCTTTCTGTCTTGACTGACTGACTTGCTGTCTGTCTGTCTGTCTTGACTGACTGTCTTTGTGTCTGTCTTGACTGACTGTCTGTCTGTCTGTCCTGACTAACTGTATGTCTGTCTTGACTGACTGACTGACTGTCTTGACTAACTGTCTGTCTGTCTTGACTGACTGACTGACTGTTTTCTGTCTGTCTTGACTGACTGTCTGTCTGTCTGTCGTGACTAACTGTCTGTCTGTCTGACTTGACTGATTGTCTGGACTGACTGGCTTGCTGTCTGTCTTTCTGTCTGTCTTGACTGACTGTCTGTCTGTGTCTCTGTCTTGACTGACTGTCTGTCTGTCTGTCTTGACTGACTCCCTGTCTGTCTGTCTTGACCGACTCTCTCTCTGTCTGTCTTGACTAACTGTCTGTCTGTCTGTATGTCTTGACTGTCTGTCTGTCTGTCTTTCTGACTTGACTGTCCGTCTGTCTGACTGTCTGTCTGTCTGACTATCTGGTTGTCTTGACTGACTGTATGTCTGTTTGTCTTGACTGACTGTCTGTCTTTCCATCTGTCTGTCTTGACTGACTGTCTGTATATCTGACTTGACTGACTGTCTTTCTGTCTTAACTGACTGACTTGCGGTCTGTCTGTCTGTCTGTCTTGACTGACTGTCTGTCTGTCTGTCTTGGCTGACTGACTGACTGTCTGTCTGTCTGTCTTTACTGACTGTCTGTCTGTCTGTCTGTCTTGACTAACTGTCTGTCTATCTTGACTGACTAGCTGTCTTTCTGGCTTGACTGACTGTCTGTCTGTCTGTCTTGACTGACTCTCTGTCTGTCTGTCTGTCTTGACTAAGTCTCTGTTTGTCTGTCTTGAGTGACTGTATGTCTGTCTGTCTTTCTTGACTAACTGTCTTTCTGTCTTGACGGACTGACTTGCTGTTAGTCTGTCTGTCTTGACTGACTGACTCTCTGTCTTTCTGTCTTGACTGACTCTCTGTCTGTCTGTCTTGACTGACTGTCTGTCTGTCTGTCTTGACTGACTGTCTGTCTGTCTGTCTGTCTTGACTGACTGACCTTCTGTCTGCCTGTCTGTCTTGACTAACTGTCTGTCTGTCTTGACTGACTGACTGACTGACTGTCTGTCTGTCTGTCTTGACTGACTGACTGAATGTCTGTCTGTCGGTCTTGACTGACTGACTGAATGTCTGTCTGTCTGTCTTGACTGACTGTCCGTCTATCTGAGCTGACTGACAGTCTTTCTGTCTTGACTGACTGACTTTCTGTCTGTCTGTCTGTCTTGACTGACTGTCTGTCTGTCTTGACTGACTGTCTGTCTGTCTTGACTGACTGTCTGTCTGTCTTGACTGACTGTCTGTCTGTCTTGACTGACTGTCTGTCTGTCTTGACTGACTGTCTGTCTGTCTTGACTGACTGTCTGTCTGTCTTGACTGACTGTCTGTCTGTCTTGACTGACTGTCTATCTGTCTAACTTGACTGACTGTCTGTCTTGACTGACTGTCTGTCTTGACTGACTGTCTGTCTTGACTGACTGTCTGTCTTTCTGTCTGTCTGTTTTGACTGACTGTCTGTCTGTCTTTGTGTCTTGTCTGACTGTCTGTCTTTGTTGACCGACTGTCTGTCTGTCTGTCTTGACTGACTGTCTGTCTGTCTTGACTGACTGTCTGTCTGTCTTGACTGACTGTCTGTATGTCTTGACTGACTGTCTGTCTGTCTTGACTGACTGTCTGTCTGTCTTGACTGACTGTCTGTCTGTCTATCTTGACTGACTTTCTGTCTGTCTCTCTGGACTGACTTTCTGTCTGTCTCTCTGGACTGACTGTCTGTCTGTCTGTCTGTCTTGACTAACTGTCTGCTTGTCTTGACTAACTGTCTGTTTGTCTTGACTGACTGACTGACTGTCTGTCTGTCTGTCTTGACTGACTCTCTGTCTGTCTGTCCTGACTGTCTGTCTTGACTGAGTGTCTGTCTGTCTTGACTAACTGTCTGTCTATCTTGACTGACTGTCTGTCTGTCTGTCTTGACTCTCTGTCTGTCTGTCTGTCTGTCTTGACTAACTCTCTTTCTGTCTGTCTTGACTGACTGTATGTATGTCTGTCTGTCTTGACTAACTGTCTGTCTGTCTTGACTGACTGACTGACTGTCTGTCAGTCTTTCTTGAGTGAATGTCTTTCTGTCTTGACTGACTGACTTGCTGTCTGTCTGTCTGTCTTGACTGACTGTCTTTGTGTCTGTCTTAACTGACTGTATGTATGTCTGTCTGTCTTGACTAACTGTCTGTCTGTCTTGACTGACTGACTTGCTGTCTGTCTGTCTGTCCTGACTAACTGTCTGTCTTTCTTGACTGACTGACTGACTGTCTTGACTAACTGTGTCTGTCTTGACTGACTGACTGATTCTCTTCTGTCTGTCTTGACTGACTGTCTGTCTGTCTGTCTTGACTGAGTGTCTGTCTGTCTGACTTGACTGAATGTCTGGACTGACTGACTTGCTGTCTGTCTTTCTGTCTGTCTTGACTGACTGTCTGTCTGTCTGTCTGTCTTGACTGACTGTCTGTCTTGACTGACTGTCTGTCTTGACTGACTGTCTGTCTGTCTGTCAGTCTTGACTGACTGTCTGTCTGTCTTTCTTGACTGAATGTCTTTCTATCTTGACTGACTGACTTGCTGTCTGTCTGTCTGTCTTGACTAACTTTATGTCTTTCTTGACTGACTGACTTTCTGTCTGTCTGTCTGTCTGTCTTGACTGACTGTATGTCTGTCTGTCTATCTTGACTAACTGTATGTCTGTCTTGACTGATTGACTTCCTGTCTGTCTGTCTGTCTTGACTGACTGTCTGTCTGTCTAACTTGACTGACTGTCTGTCCTGACTGACTGTCTGTCTTTCCGTCTGTCTGTTTTGACTGACTGTCTGTCTGTCTTTGATTCTTGTCTGACTGTCTGTCTGTGTTGATCGACTGTCTGTCTGTCTTCACTGACTCTCTGTCTGTCTGTCTTAACTGACTGTCTGTCTGTCTCTCTTGACTGACTGTCTGTCTGTCTGTCTGTCTTGACTGACTGTCTGTCTGTCTTGACTAACTGTCTGTCTGTCTTGACTGACTGACTGACTGTCTGTCTGTCTGTCTTGACTGACTCTCTGTCTGTCTGTCTTAACTGACTCTCTGTCTGTCTGTCTTGACTGACTGTCTGTCTGTCTCTCTTGACTGACTGTCTGTCTGTCTGTCTGTCTTGACTGACTGTCTGTCTGTCTTGACTAACTGTCTGTCTGTCTTGACTGACTGACTGACTGTCTGTCTGTCTGTCTTGACTGACTGTCTGTCTGTCTGTCTGTCTAGACTGACTGTCTGTCTGTCTTGACTGAGTGTCTGTCTGTCTTGACTAACTGTCTGTCTATCTTGACTGACTGTCTGTCTGTCTGTCTTGACTCTCTGTCTGTCTGTCTGTGTTGACTAACTCTCTGTCTGTCTGTCTTGAATGACTGTATGTATGTCTGTCTGTCTTGAATAACTGTCTGTCTGTCTGTCTTGACTGACTGTCTGTCTGTCTGTCTTGACTGACTCTCTGTCTGTCTGTCTTAACTGACTCTCTGTCTGTCTGTCTTGACTGAATGTCTGTCTGTCTGTCTTGACTGACTGTCTGTCTGTCTGTCTTGACTGACTCTCTGTCTGCCTGTCTTAACTGACTCTCTGTCTGTCTGTCTTGACTGACTGTCTGTCTGTCTCTCTTGACTGACTGTCTGTCTGTCTGTCTGTCTTGACTGACTGTCTGTCTGTCTGTCTTGACTGACTGTCTGTCTGTCTGTCTTGACTGACTCTCTGTCTGTCTGTCTTAACTGACTCTCTGTCTGTCTGTCTTGACTGACTGTCTGTCTGTCTCTCTTGACTGACTGTCTGTCTGTCTGTCTGTCTTGACTGACTGTCTGTCTGTCTTGACTAACTGTCTGTCTGTCTTGACTGACTGACTGACTGTCTGTCTGTCTGTCTTGACTGACTCTCTGTCTGTCTGTCTTAACTGACTCTCTGTCTGTCTGTCTTGATTGACTGTCTGTCTGTCTCTCTTGACTGACTGTCTGTCTGTCTGTCTGTCTTGACTGACTGTCTGCCTGTCTTGACTAACTGTCTGTCTGTCTTGACTGACTGACTGACTGTCTGTCTGTCTGTCTTGACTGACTGTCTGTCTGTCTGTCTGTCTAGACTGACTGTCTGTCTGTCTTGACTGAGTGTCTGTCTGTCTTGACTAACTGTCTGTCTATCTTGACTGACTGTCTGTCTGTCTGTCTTGACTGACTGACTGACTGTCTGTCCGTCTGTCTTGACTGACTGTCTGTCTGTCTTGACTAACTGTCTGTCTGTCTTGACTGACTGTCTTCTGTCTGTGTTGATCGACTATCTGTCTGTCTGCCTTGACTGACTGTCTGTCTGTCTGTCTTGACTGACTGTCTGTCTGTCTGTCTTGACTGACTCTCTGTCTGTCTGTCTTAACTGACTCTCTGTCTGTCTGTCTTGACTGACTGTCTGTCTGTCTCTCTTGACTGACTGTCTGTCTGTCTGTCTGTCTTGACTGACTGTCTGTCTGTCTTGACTAACTGTCTGTCTGTCTTGACTGACTGACTGACTGTCTTTCTGTCTGTCTTGACTGACTGTCTGTCTGTCTGTCTGTCTAGACTGACTGTCTGTCTGTCTTGACTGAGTGTCTGTCTGTCTTGACTAACTGTCTGTCTATCTTGACTGACTGTCTGTCTGTCTGTCTTGACTCTCTGTCTGTCTGTCTGTGTTGACTAACTCTCTGTCTGTCTGTCTTGAATGACTGTATGTATGTCTGTCTGTCTTGAATAACTGTCTGTCTGTCATGACTGACTGACTGACTGTCTGTCAGTCTTTCTTGAGTGAATGTCTTTCTGTCTTGACTGACTGACTTGCTGTCTGTCTTGACTGACTGTCTTTGTGTCTGTATTGACTGACTGTCTGTTTGTCTGTCCTGACTAACTGTCTGTCTGTCTTGACTGACTGACTGACTGTCTTGACTAACTGTCTGTCTGTCTTGACTGACTGACTGACTGTCTTCTGTCTGTCTTGACTGACTGTCTGTCTGTCTGTCTTGACTGACTGTCTGTCTGTCTGACTTGACTAACTGTCTGGACTGACTGACTTGCTGTCTGTCTTTCTGTCTGTCTTGACTGACTGTCTGTCTGTCCTGACTGACTGTCTGTCTGTCTTGACTGACTGTCTGTCTGTCGGTCTTGACTGACTGTCTGTCTGTCTGTCAGTCTTGACTGACTGTCTGTCTTTCTTGACTAACTGTCTGTCTGTCTTGACTGACTGACTGACTGTCTGTCTGTCTTGACTGACTGTCTGTCTTTCTGCCTGTCTTGACTGACTGTCTGTCTGTCTTGACTAACTGTCTGTCTATCTTCACTGACTATTTGTCTGTCTATCTTCACTGACTATTTGTCTGTCTGGCTTGAATGACTGTCCGTCAGTCTGTCTTGACTGACTCTCTGTCTGTCTGTCTGTCTTGACTAACTCGCTGTCTGTCTGTCTTGACTGACTGTATGTCTGTCTGTCTTTCTTGACTGGCAGTCTGTCTGTCTGTCTTGACTGACTGACTGACTGTCTGTCAGTCTTTCTTTAGTGAATGTCTTTCTGTCTTGACTGACTGACTTGCTGTCTGTCTGTCTGTCTTGACTGACTGTCTTTGTGTCTGTCTGTCTATCTTGACTAACTGTATGTCTGTCTTGACTGATTGACTTTCTGTCTGTCTGTCTGTCTTGACTGACTGTCTGTCTGTCTAACTTGACTGACTGTCTGTCCTGACTGACTGTCTGTCGGTCTAACTTGACTGACTGTCTGTCCTGACTTACTGTCTGTCTTTCCGTCTGTCTGTTTTGACTGACTGTCTGTCTGTCTTTGATTCTTGTCTGACTGTCTGTCTGTGTTGATCGACTGTCTGTCTGTCTTCACTGACTCTCTGTCTATCTGTCTTGACCGACTGTCTGTCTGTCTGCCTTGACTGACTGTCTGTCTGTCTGTCTTGACTGACTGTCAAGACAGTCTTGACTGACTCTTGACTGTCTTGACTGACTCTCTGTCTGTCTGTCTTAACTGACTCTCTTTCTGTCTGTCTTGACTGACTGTCTGTCTGTCTCTCTGGACTGACTGTCTGTCTGTCTGTCTGTCTTGACTGACTGTCTGTCTGTCTTGACTAACTGTCTGTCTGTCTTGACTGACTGACTGACTGTCTGTCTGTCTGTCTTGACTGACTGTCTGTCTGTCTGTCTGTCTAGACTGACTGTCTGTCTGTCTTGACTGAGTGTCTGTCTGTCTTGACTAACTGTCTGTCTATCTTGACTGACTGTCTGTCTGTCTGTCTTGACTCTCTGTCTGTCTGTCTGTGTTGACTAACTCTCTGTCTGTCTGTCTTGAATGACTGTATGTATGTCTGTCTGTCTTGAGTAACTGTCTGTCTGTCATGACTGACTGACTGACTGTCTGTCAGTCTTTCTTGAGTGAATGTCTTTCTGTCTTGACTGACTGACTTGCTGTCTGTCTGTCTGTCTTGACTGACTGTCTTTGTGTCTGTATTGACTGACTGTCTGTTTGTCTGTCCTGACTAACTGTCTGTCTGTCTTGACTGACTGACTGACTGTCTTGACTAACTGTCTGTCTGTCTTGACTGACTGACTGACTGTCTTCTGTCTGTCTTGATTGACTGTCTGTCTGTCTGTCTTGACTGACTGTCTGTCTGTCTGTCTTGACTGACTGTCTGTCTGTCTGACTTGACTAACTGTCTGGACTGACTGACTTGCTGTCTGTCTTTCTGTCTGTCTTGACTGACTGTCTGTCTGTCTTGACTGACTGTCTGTCTGTCGGTCTTGACTGACTGTCTGTCTGTCTGTCAGTCTTGACTGACTGTCTGTCTGTCTTGACTGACTGTCTGTCTGTCTTGACTGACTGTCTGTCTGTCTTGACTAACTGTCTGTCTGTCTTGACTGACTGACTGACTGTCTGTCTGTCTTGACTGACTGTCTGTCTTTCTGCCTGTCTTGACTGACTGTCTGTCTGTCTTGACTAACTGTCTGTCTATCTTCACTGACTATTTGTCTGTCTATCTTCACTGACTATTTGTCTGTCTGGCTTGAATGACTGTCCGTCTGTCTGTTTTGACTGACTCTCTGTCTGTCTGTCTGTCTTGACTAACTCGCTGTCTGTCTGTCTTTCTTGACTGTATGTCTGTCTGTCTTTCTTGAATGACAGTCTGTCTGTCTGTCCTGACTGACTGACTGACTGTCTGTCAGTCTTTCTTGACTGAATGTCTTTCTGTCTTGACTGATTGACTTGCTGTCTGTCTTGACTGACTGTCTGTCTGTCTTTCTTGACTTACTGACTGACTGTCTGTCAGTTTTTTTGACTGAATGTCTTTCTGTCTTGACTGACTGACTTGCTGTCTGTCTGTCTGTCTTGACTGACTGTCTGTGTGTCTGTCTTGACTGACTCTCTGTCTGTCTCTCTGTCTTGACTGACTGTCTGTCTGTCTGTCTTGACTGACTGACTATCTGTCTGTCTGTCTTGACTGACTGTCTGTCTCTCTGTCTGTCTTGACTGTCTGTCTTTTTGTCTTGTCTGACTGTCTTTCTGTGTTGACCGACTGACTTGCTGTCTGTCTGTCTGTCTTGACTGACTGTCTGTGTGTCTGTCTTGACTGACTCTCTGTCTGTCTCTCTGTCTTGACTTACTGTCAGTCTGTCTGTCGTGACTGACTGTCTGTCTGTCTGTCTTGACTGACTCCCTGTCTGTCTATCTTGACCGACTCTCTCTCTGTCTGTCTTGACTAACTGTCTGTCTGTCTGTATGTCTTGACTGTCTGTCTGTCTTCCTTTCTGACTTGACTGTCCGTCTGTCTGACTGTCTGTCTGTCTGACTGTCTGGCTGTCTTGACTGACTGTCTGTCTGTCTGTCTTACTGACTGTCTGTCTTTCCATCTGTCTGTCTTGACTGACTGACTCTCTGTCTATTTGTCATGACTGACTCTCTGTCTATCTGTCTTGACTGACTGTCTGTCTGTCTGACTTGACTGACTGTCTTTCTGTCTTGACTGAATGACTTTCTGTCTGTCTTGACTGACTCTCTGTCTTGACTGACTGCCTGTCTGTCTGTCTTGACTGACTGTCTGTCTGTCTGTTTGTCTTGACTGACTGTCTGTCAGTCTGTGAGTCTTGACTGACTGTCTGTCTCTCTGTCTGTCTGTCTGTCTTGACTGACTTTCTTTCTTTCTTGACTGACTGTCTGTCTGTCTGTCTGTCTTGACTGACTGTCTGTCTTTCCGTCTGTCTGTCTTGACTGAATGTCTGTCTGTCTTTGTTTCTTGTCTGACTGTCTGTCTGTCTGTCTTGACTCTCTGTCTGTCTGTCTGCCTTGACTAACTATCTGTCTGTATATCTTGACTGACTGACTGACTGTCTGTCAGTCTTTCTTGAGTGAATGTCTTTCTGTCTTGACTGACTGACTTGCTGTCTGTCTCTCTGTCTTGACTGACTGTCTTTGTGTCTGTCTTGACTGACTGTCTTTGTATCTGTCTTGACTGACTGTCTGTCTGTCTGTCCTGACTAACGGTCTGTCTGTCTTGACTGACTGACTGTCTTCTGTCTGTCTTGAATGACTGTCTGTCTGTCTGTCTTGACTGACTGTCTGTCTGTCTGACTTGACTGACTGTCTGGACTGACTGACTTGCTGTCTGTCTTTCTGTCTGTCTTGACTGACTGTCTGTCTGTCTGTCTGTCTGGACTGACTGTCTGTCTGTCTGTCTTGACTGACTGTCTGTCTGTCTGTCAGTCTTGACTGACTGTCTGTCTGCCTTGACTGACTGTCTGTATGTCTGTCTGTCTGTCTTGACTGACTATCTGTCTGTCTGTCAGTCTTGTCTGACTGTCTGTCTTTCTTGACTGACTGTCTGTCTGTCTTGACTGACTGTCTGTCTGTCTTGACTGACTGACTGACTGACTGTCTGTCTGTCTGTCTTGACTGACTGTCTGTCTGTTTGTCTGTCTTGACTGACTGTCTGTCTGTCTTGACTGACTGTCTGTCTGTCTTGACTAACTGTCTGTCTATCTTGACTGACTATCTGTCTGTCTGGCTTGATTGACTGTCTGTCTGTCTGCCTTGACTGACTCTCTGTCTGTCTGTCTGTCTTGACCAACTCTCTGTCTGTCTGTCTTGACGGACTGTATGTCTGTCTGTCTGTCTTGACTGACTGACTGACTGTCTGTCAGTCTTTCTTGACTGAATGTCTTTCTGTCTTGACTGACTGACTTGCTGTCAGTCTGTCTGTCTTGACTGACTGACTTGCTCTCTGTCTGCCTGTCTCGACTGACTGTCTGTTAGTGGAAAGACAATAGTGGACAGACAATAGTGGACAGAATAAATTGGAAAGTCTAAAGTGGACAAACCAACGTGGACACGCTGAAGTGGAAAGACTAAAGTGGACAGACTATGGTTGACAGAATAAAGTGGAAAGACTAAAGTGAGTAAACTAAACTGGACAGACTAAACTGGACAGAATAAAGTGGAAAGACTATAGTTGAAAGACTAAAGTGAGTAAACTAAAGTGGGAAGACTAAATTGGAAATACTAAAGTGGAAAGACTAAAGTGTACAGACTAAATTGGAACGACGAAAGTGGAAAGACTAAAGTCGACAGACTATAGTTGACAGAATAAAGTGGAAAGACTAAAGTGGACAAACCAACGTGGACACGCTAAAGTGGAACTACTAAAGTGGAAAGACTAAAGTGGACAGAATAAAGTAGGAAGACTAAAGTGAGTCCACTAAACTGGACAGACTAAACTGGAAAGAATAAAGTGGAAAGACTAAAGTGGACAAACCAAAGTGGACAAATTAAAGTGGAACTACTAAAGTGGAAAGACTAAAGTGGACAGACTATAGTGGACAGAATAAAGTGGAAGACTATAGTTGACAGAATAAAGTCGAAAGACTAAACTGAGTAAACTAAAGTGGGAAGACTAAATTGGAAAGACTAAAGTGGAAAGACTAACTTGGACAGACTATAGTTGACATAATAAAGTGGAAAGACTAAAGTGAGTAAACTAAAGTGGACAGGAAAAAGTGGAAAAACTAAAGTGGACAAACAAAAGTGGAAAGACTAAAGTGGACAGACTAAAGGGGACACACTTTAGTGGACAGAATAAATTGGAACGACAGACTAAAGGGGAAAGAGAAAAGTGGGAAGACTAAAGTGCATAGACTATAGTGGTGGAACGACTAAAGTTGAAAGAATAAATTGGAAAGACTATAGCTGACAGAATAAAGTGGAAAGACTAAAGTGAGTAAACTAAAGTGGACAGACTAATGTGGACAGAATAAAGTGGAAAGTGGACAAACCAAAGTGGACAAACTAAATTGGAACGACTAAAGTGGAAAGACTAAAGTCGACAGACAATAGTTGGAAATAAAGTGGAAAGTCTAAAGTGAGTAAACTAAAGTAGACAGACTAAAGTGGACAGTATAAAGGGGAAAGACTAAAGTGGAACTACTAAAGTGGAAGACTAAAGTGGACAGACAATAGTTGACAGAATAAAGTGGAAAGACTAAAGTGAGTAAACTAAAGTCGGAAGACTAAATTGGAAAGACTAAAGTGGAAAGACTAAAGTTGAAAAACTGTAGTTAACACAATAAAGTGGAAAGACTAAAGTGGACAGACTATAGTTGACAGAATAAAGTCGAAAGACTAAACTGAGTAAACTAAAGTGGGAAGACTAAATTGGAAAGACTAAAGTGGGAAGATAAAGCGGACAGACTATAGTTGACAGAATAAAGTGGAAAGTTTGTGAATAATAACGACGCAGATAAGTTAAAACCGATCAGAATAAACAAGAGTGGAAATAAAATAGACCTAGATAGACTCGGTCACATGATTTTTTTTTAAACAAAGTCAATTTTGAAGGCATTCCCCGTATTCTCGTTGTTTTCCGTCCGCGGAGTGATTCCACCTATCCTCGTCGTTTCCCTCTATTTCCCAAGCAGTACTCGGGGAATGGCGAGCATACTTCCTTATCAGGCTACGGAGTGCATTCCTTTTCCACGTAAGGGGATAAAGAATAAACCTTGAGGGAAAGGTTAGGTTAGGTTATTCTTTATTTACACAAAATAACATTAAACAACTTGTAACAAAAAAACATAGGAACTAAACAATACATCTTCAGACAAACCAGTCACCCGAGAACCTGGGCGTCCAGGTTGTCCTGGGGGTGACCACTAAATGCACAGTACCGATCACATAACGTTGTCAGCAGTGGAATCAACCTCCAACGACAAACAAACCAAAACAACTCAACAAAAATAACTTTCTCTCCTCCACCTGGGCAAAAAAAAAAAAAATTGTCTATTAATTTAATCTAAAATAAACTACTAATTTAGTATATTTGCTAGAAATCATACTTACCATACATTTTATTTTTAATCGCATTCTTAAACTCATTCCTATTTTCCTTTTCCAGTATTTCCTTTTCTAACCCATTCCACAATCTAATCCCTCTATTTTTGATTGAAAACTTAGACCTGGTCATCACAGCCAATGGAGCACAAAAATCATTTTTCGAACGCGTATCGTGGCTATGAACATCAGAATTAACAACAAAAACGCTTTCAAAACATGACGGTAAAGTTTTCTTCTGATATTGGTACATAAAACATAGGGAATATAAATCACGTAGACCAGCAGCCGGTAATATTTCAACTTCACGGTAAATTTCTCTTACCGATTCACGCGCCTCTTTTCCACAGACTATCCGGATTGCTTTATTCTGCATGGGATGATGTCTCTACGTAGACACGACACTACGAAGACACGACACTACATCGAAACGAAAAAAGCGCCAGTACATGGACACGTCACTACAGAGACACGACGGTACGAAGACCGACACTACATGGACACGACGGTACATGTACCGACACTACATGGACACGACGGTACAAGTACCGACACTACATAGACACGACGGTACGGGTACCGACACTACGTAGACACTCTTTGATTTTCGACGTAGTGTCGGATTTTGTCCTCATAGTGACGTGTCCACGTAGTGTCGTTCGATGTACCGTCGTGTCTACGTAGTGTCGTTCGATGTACCGTCGTGTCTACGTAGTGTCGTTCGATGTACCGTCGTGTCTACGTAGTGTCGTTCGATGTACCGTCGTGTCTACGTAGTGTCGTTCGATGTACCGTCGTGTCTACGTAGCGTCGTTCGACATACCGTCGTGTCTATGTAGTGACGCCTTTTCGTTTTCGACGTAGTGACGTGTCTTCGTAGTGTCGGGCCTTTGTTTTTCTTCGTTCTGACGTGTCCATGTAGCGTCGTGTCCCTGTAGTGTCGGAAATTTTTGTCTCTTCAATGTCGAAATTCCAGCTTAGGATATTGTAAAGGATTTTTTTTTTTTTTTTACAAGTTCAAAATAACAATACATTTTCTGCCTGCTCCCCTTTGCGTACGCCAACACTTGATTTAAAGTCGCTAGATGACACCCCAACCTTGTCTCTGCTATCTGTTAAAATTTGGCTTTGGTTTGTGCGTCTGCGGGATCTCGATTTCGGGCACTCATAAGAAAGCGAGGACTATGAAATTTTGTCCCTAAATAAAGCTTAGGACCTGAAATAGACAGAAACAAGTCCGGTTGCGATCCGACCCATAGGTTAGGGGAGGGCGGGGGCTTTCCAGAATTCAATGATCAGCAAATAGACCCGAAAGGATGGTCGGGTCCAAACCAAACTTGGTTGGAACTAAGAGCTAGGATTCTAGTTGTGTCTCTTTGGGAGTCCGAACCCAATCCGGCCTCTGTGGGGGGAGCGAGTCTGTAAGCTTGCCCGCAGCCTATCTGCTAGGAGCGCTGGCGGAATTCAAAGATGATACGCGTGTAATTAGCGGTTAATAAATAATCCAAACTCAGCCACGTGCGGATTTTCATCACGGTTTTTCATCGGGTTTTCATCATTTTTACTGGTTTCACGATCGATGAGGATTATAAACCCTTTGGGATGACCAGCAGACTGTAATTTAGGGTTTTCAATCTAAAAGCTTGTTCACACGGGACCGAAATAAACGCGTAAACAGCGGCTGACCTGCTCAATACGACGTCAACTGTTGCAAAACTGCAAAACTTCGAATATTCTCTTTGTTTGTAACAAAATGTATGAAATTAACACAAAACATCTTTGTGGGTGTGTCACAGCCAAATACAGTTGACAGATTTCAGGCGACTTAGCAATTTTAACTCATAAAGCAAATAAAATTAATTTAAATATTTTCATGTTTATATGAGAACATAAGGGATAATTATCTATAAAATAAATAATACGAAAACAGAATGCACCTTTTATTATTGTTCAGTCGCTTTTTAGTGAGGGCTGAATGGGAAAATCAAGCATAAACAGAACATCCGCTGATGTACCTTTTTCGAAATCGTTTAGTAATCCTCGGATGAAAAACCATGCTATGCTCAACATCGGTCTGACAGAATTTGAACTGGATTGACCTAACACTCACCAAGTTTGACCTAATTCCCCTAAATACGGTTTGTATACTATCCCTTGAGACATCAAAGGTCGCATTCCGAAAATTCACCTTATCTCAATAATACAAGCCTATTTGGAAGATCAACCGCTGTTTGTTTTTTTTCAACCGGTAAGTACGCGCGTAAATCAGCCGATAATCGAGAATTGGCCGCTGTTTCGGCCCCGTGTAACAAGCTATAACTTGACGATATTCAGGATAATCCAGTTCAGACCAATCAAAACTTCCAAACAGAAATGTCAACAAAACTTGGTGGGGTTCTAATTATGCCTCTTTGGAGGTCAATCCGGCCTCTTGTGGGAGTGAATCTGTAAATTCTTGCCGTCAGCCCATCTGCTGGATCCCCTGGCGGAATTCAAAGATATACGCGCGTAATTAACGGTAAAAAGAACAAGACCAAAGGTTACGATGGGATCCCAAAAATTTAATATTTGATCCAGACAACTGTGTCTTGTAGATAGGCCTATCCGGGAAACTTCATTCTTTTCATTTTACCTATTTACATTTTTGTGTTGCGAGAGCCTATTTCCTATGCCGCCGATTTCATTTTATTCCTAGTAACTGGTAAGGGTCTAACCTGTGCGGATTTTACGGAAAGTGTGGACCTTAGGCCGGATTGACGAATATGACACTACATTTTGGAAAGCTCAGAACTCTTGCCTGGGGCCAATAATGATGGTTTTTGCTTGTCCTCGAGCCAGAGCCTACGGTGTGCGAAGTGAAGTGGAGTTACATAGCCCATGTCAGAGAGGACTATCTGAAGTTGTGTAGCGAACCTTTCGTTTCATCAAACCATGTTACTGCTTTCGAGTGGAAAGCTCCGTTCTAGCACGCAAGCAAGCAGGCACCTGTTTCAAATTGAAGATGGACTAAAATCTATAAGTTTTAAATATATGCGGCAGTTACCCGGCCCCACAGCCAACATATCTTCTTTGAGTGATAACAGAAAAACCTACAGAAACAAAAAAGTGGCTTTTTCACACGGGTCCGAAAGTGCTGCAATCTATTGTTTCTTTTTTTTGCATTTGGGTTTGCGGTAGAGAAATGGTATCAGATATGCCTCTTAAACTTTAAAAGTAATCTCATTGCTAAAGAAACTAGAGCTTATCCTTTGCTCCTTTCTAAGTGGTGACGTTAGAAAGTTGCCCAGCTTTTGAACTAAGACAGGTAGAAATTTTTTTCGACGGCAGTCGATAGCCGCGGATGAGTTGATCAAAGTATATGTCATCCATTTCTTGGTACAAAAATTCCTTCATGAGATACACGAGTTTGAAAATTTCAAGGGGTTGACAACTTCAGTAGTAAGGTACACACTGAAACCAAAAATAGGCGATACCAGTTGTGAGACATGTAGGGGACTTCTAAGCAAACAGTCTATTGTTAGCTCATCATCATCTTCGGCAATGAGGGGTTTGCACCTTTTGCTAGTTGGTGTAACTGTTATTTGTTTCCGGTGTATTCGATGGTAAGAACAATCCCAGTGGTAAGATATGCAAAGGACTTGTAAGTAATGATCGGCTGTTATCCTACAATCATCTTCAGCGATGAGGGCTGTGCAGCTAGCTGGTGTAGGCCTATCCATTATTTGTTTTCTGTGAACTTGACGTCCTTCACGGAAGAGGGACTTGTAAGTAGGAATCGGTTCACGAGGGTCTAGAAATTTTTACAAATTTTTGCTCGTTGTATTCGATTTCTATAAATCTGACGGTAAGAAAGTTTGTGTCGATGGTCTATCGCTCTAACTTAGGATTAACTGTTTAGGCGACGGATACAAATGAAAATGTAAAACAATGAGGTAGTTTCATAATAATTTTTAGTGTCATCTATGGTATTTTAATCCTGGAAAGTTACGCATAGCTTTCTAATACCAACTAGATTATATAAGATATTGTTCCAAGTTGTCATCCGTCACGATGTCTACGATTGAAAAGGATAAAGTTCAACTGACTGCAAAGTCAATTTAGTCCCTTCTCCCGATATTATTTTGTTGTTGTTTTTAACACGCTGAAGAATAGCTTTCGATAATGTGATTATCTTTTTCAGAACATCCCGTTTTAAAAGCATATTGGTGAGTATTTTCATTGTGTTGACCGACGAGGATTATGAGTCCTTGGGGATGTGGCCCTTGGTGACTCCGGGGACAATCAGCAGACTGTGATTTACAGTTCACTTGACGATATTCAGGATCAGAGGCGTTACTGGCCAAAAGATTTTTTTTTTTTTGTTGGGGGGGGGGGGCAAGGTTTTACCAAATGGCGGTCATTTTTGCCGACTATTTTTGCCGGAGAAAACAAAAGTTTTGAAAAAAATCGACTGATTTCAAGAAAAACCGACTGGATATGGTCGCATGCGGAATCCCTAAGCTAGCCTAGGGGAAGAAATGTTGTTGGTGAATCGTAAGTCTGGTGAGAATTTCAACCATCCTACCATATCTTCCCAACCCCAAACTACTAACCCACGCATGATCAAGCTCAGAGACATGCAATCCGATTCCCACCGACAAGCTTTCCATTACATATAAAACGGCTTCCGCAAACCCATAGCACCATCTACTGTCCGGGCGCCGAACATGACTACGAACATGGGCGGACTCAAACCAAGAAACAAAAGTGAAGCTAGCTAGCAATACATCCTATATTCCTTAAAATAGAAACGCTGGAGAATTTTAACAGACTGGCGACACTACAGAGACAAAACACACAGGCGACACTACGAAGACACGACACTACATCGAAACGAAAAAAGCGTCAGTACATGGACACGTCACTACAGAGACACGACGGTACGAAGACCGACACTACGTGGACACGACGGTACATGTACCGACACTACATGGACACGACGGTACAAGTACCGACACTACATAGACACGACGGTACAGGTACCGACACTACGTAGACACTTTTTGATTTTCGACGTAGTGTCGGATTTTGTCCTCGTAGTGACGTGTCCACGTAGTGTCGCTCGACGTACCGTCGTGTCTACGTAGTGTCGTTCGACGTACCGTCGTGTCTACGTAGTGTCGTTCGATGTACCGTCGTGTCTATGTAGCGTCGTTCGATGTACCGTCGTGTCCACGTAGTGTCGGGAAATTTGTCCATGTAGCGTCGGATTTTGTCCACTTACTGACGTGTCTACGTAGCGTCGTGTCTATGTAGAGGCGCGCACCCTTCTGCATCACTCTAATCTAAAACAAACCTTGTGGGGAAACAAACCTTGTGGGAAAACAAACCTTGTGGGGAAACAAACCTTGTGGGAAAACAGACCTTGTGGGAAAACAAACCTTGTGGGAAAACAAACCTTGTGGTAAAACAAATCTTGCGGCAAAACCAAGCTTGTGGGAAAACCAATCTTGTGGGAAAACCAACCTTATGGGAAAATCGACCTTTTGGGAAAACAAACCATGTAGGAAAACAAACCTAGTGGGAAAGCAAACCTTGTGGGAAAACAAACCTTTTGGAAAACGAAACCTTGTGGGAAAACCAACCGTGTGGGAAAACCAACCTTGTGGGCAAACCAACCT
The DNA here is from genome assembly GCA_023053575.1 of Branchinecta lynchi. Lineage (NCBI taxonomy): Eukaryota > Metazoa > Arthropoda > Branchiopoda > Anostraca > Branchinectidae > Branchinecta > Branchinecta lynchi. The sequence continues at coordinate 3,084,567 of JAKZAP010000002.1, read as the reverse complement.
AGTGGGAAAACAAACCTTGTGGAAAACCAACCTAGTGGAAATCTCTCTGAAGAGGCAGCTGGGGTATTTCTAGCAGCTGATGTCCGATTTTTTTTTCGAAGATCGTGTTTTTTGCTCGTGATTTGGGAAAAGAAGTCTGGTAGAATTCTTCTGTGGTGCTCGGAACACAATAGTGACATCCCAAATGTCATCAGTAGCTGATGTCTGCGCTGGCTAAGTGACGTTAGTTCCAATTTTGAAAGGCTGGACTCGTAGTGATTGTGTGACGGTCCGAGAATTATCTTGCACGCTCGCTTCTGAATTGTATCGATTTTATCGGCCTGCTCTGCAGTCAGCAAGGCATGCCAAACGCTGCATGCGTATTCCGTTGCAGGTCTAACGTAAGCTTTTTAACAATTCAGAAGTGACCTGATCGACAGCCCAAATCTCTTTAGGTATGAGAAAGCCTTCAAGAGGGCAGACCCTTTGCTTATTATGTGACTGACGTGACTTTGCCAGCGGAGATCGTCATCAAATGTGAGACCCTGGATCTTAACGGATTTACTCGACATTAGGTTAGTTTCTTCGATCCCGAGTGTCTCACATTTTAAGAATTTGATGCGCAGGGTTGAACTCTTGTCTTCGCTTATTCCTAGTTTCAGGTTTTCAGAATGGGACCTAAGATTCTAAAGCACCGTTTTCGCAGGACATGATGGCCCGGAGTCTGATAGCAGTCTCATGATAGAAAGAGAGATGTCGTCAGCAAACTGACGATTCAAGAAATCGATAATCAGCCAACAAAAAGGCTACTGGTCCAATTTTAGTCCCCTGTGGGGCTCCGCATGTTATTTCCAGAAGGTCAGACACTTCCTCTCCTGAAGCCGTACTGCCTGTAGCCTCTCGGAAAGGAAACTTGCCCCTATTCGAATCGAAAACTTGGTAGCCCCTATTGTTTCAGCTTCAGTAATGACATTGAGATGATCAAGACAATCGAACGCCTTAATAAAATCGGCCATTAGACAGTCTACGAAGGCTCCATTCGAGGTGGGTAAGGATATCATGCAGAAATTGGACAAGGTAGTAGACTGTGCGTGGACTGATCAATCTTTGTACCAATCTGCTCCCACAACCACTTTAAGATGAAGCTCTCAAAGATTTTGGAGAAGACCGATGTAATTGTATAGGCCTTAGGTCAATAACTGATTTTGTTTTCTGCTTTTTGGGAATCGGAGTTTATTGAAGGTATCTTTAGACTTCTGGGGAATATCCCTTCCTTCAAGCACTGATTGACCACTGCCGTAAATGGTGTGGCTATTTGCTATGCACATATCTTCACCAGCTTAGCAGGAATCTCTCCACGGAGTGATGATTTTCTGTCGTCAAGTCTTGAAAGCGTGTCGAAGACCTCGCCTACTTCCACGACTGGAGTTTCAGAGATGGGTGGGAGATAAGGAAGATTTTGAATGCCTGAATGTTTTCGACAGACAAAGGCGTCATTTCGCACAAATCTAGGGGGTGGCAGTGACATCCTTCTGGGCCCCCCTTGCCATTTTCATGTTCGGAACTACGTAGGTAAGAAATGGCTATGCATAAGGTATGTTTTACAAGAATATTTCATCCAAAGACTTTCTTTTTAGCTTTTACTTTTTGTTTTCAAGCAGTGTAGTCTGTTTCGGATTCGCTCCTCGTCATGGCTCCATGGTCTGATAGCAGGCGTTATAACGGTGATCTGGAAAGAAAGAAAGAGCAGAAAAAAACCATGGTAATAGGGGGAAACGCCTGGGTTTCAATTTGGCAAAGTTGTCAACCAGAGTTTCGAAGTTTAAACTCTTTACCAAAGACTTTTCTGAAAAGATCAGAAGAAGGTGGCTAAGCCGATAATTCCCCATGCTTGTTCGGAGGTATGTCTTGACGATCCTCAGCACAGAGAAGAAACACTCGTTTCCGGCTGTAGTGACGGGAACAGTTGTCACGATTTCCAGGATCTTCAGTAACTCAGAATACGCAACCGAGAGATCCTTAAGCTTAAACTACAGCTGAAGAGATCTTTCGGTATGTCTGGCGTCTTGGCGAGGAATCGTTTTGCAACATACGCTTGACAATTCAGAAGTATTTCGTCTATTCCGAGACCCCCATAGTGAGAAGAAATTTGACATAGCAGATCAGAGTCCATAAAACGAGGAGAATCAATGTCAAGGGCTGTGATCGCTTCCAAAAGGGGCAAATTGTTTGAAAACCGGTTTTCAAACTCTGTGATGAACCGATAAAAAAGTTTTTAATATTCCTTTCGAATTTTCTCCTCTAAAGAAATCGTACGGTCGGCGCTATCGATGAAGTTCTTGCCCAGGGTTGATGTGGTCAGAAAGTCTTTGAGGTGAGAGGCTATTTTCTGTGTTCGCTTGGGTCTGCCTTGAGAGGCAGCCCCACTGCTGGTTAGGACGACTTCATCTTGCTTGACTTCAATGCCAAGATTCACAGCGAACACTCAAGACTTCGCAATTTCTTTTCGCAAATCACGGAGCTCGTTCAAAGTGGTTCTAATCAAAGAACACGCCTTCGAGATGAGCAAGTCTGTGGCTTGAATTTGCTCGGACAACGAATTTGTTGCGCTCAATATGCTTTCTGCGATGTGAAGCTGCATGACGAACCGAAAAGACTGAAGCTTCTTTCTGAAACCACGCGCCTCAGCCGCAGCGTCTGGGTTTGCAGATTCGCTCGTCACCAGGACTACCGCCAATATACACTAATATCGACACAGAGCGATACCAATAGGCCCACCTCGTTAGAGCAGTTCTTTCAAGCTGAAGAACAGGAAGGTTGGCAGACTTTTGAGCTTCAACGAACAGCTGATACCTAGTGTTGCTATTGGAAATAAAAGCATGAATGCCCGGTAAAACAGAAAAAGAAAGACAAAAGCTCTCCAAGCTGTTTCACGCAATCACCAATGACGAGGATTAGCCTGTGAGCATGACAGTGAATGTAGATTGCGTGCTCTGCTTTAGCTCTGAGACACCGGAAAAGCTTCCACTCATCAGACTGGCGCCATCATAACACTGAGCGACGCAGTTTCACCAGTCTAAACCAGCATCTTTTACCTCATTGTAAATGAAGTCGGCCAGACTGGCAGCGTCCAGTCGCTCCACGTGATGACAGCCAATCACCCGCTTTTTGACCACGCCGTCAGAAAAGTACCGAATGAGAATAGCGTGTTGTTCTTTCTTAGATAAGTCCTTAGTCTCGTCGACGAGTACGGCGAAGTATTGACTTTATATAAATAACAAAAGAAGACCGAGCAGTGAGGTAACCTTTAAAAGAAGTTTTACATCTTCACTGTTCTCGTTCCATTTCCTGTTCGCAAGACAAGGACGAAGCTATAGAAGCCATGCTGCCTGAGTGAACCGCCTTGAAAGACGACCACGCAACCATACTGCTTTTATGTCGTTTGCTTTTCCCATGCTGCTTCAATACCTGCGAAAGCGATTTCCACTTACTGCAACAGACGTCAATAAACGTACGTTTCCCCTATCTAGGACCGCTGGAACGGCTTTGCTATTTTCTTCCAAACTGCATTCCTATATGATAAATAACCAATAAGTACACAAGATCGCCGAATACTTGGTTAAAGTCTTTGATTCATGTGGGCCTATCAACTATCCACTGAACTCCCGTCCGAGGTCCAAAGAGTGACTAAAACCTTCTAGAAGATCGAGTGGCGTGTAAGAGGATTAAAACAACTAAGTATTTTACCATGTGAACCATGAAACGAAGAAGAAATCATCTGCCAGTTTAACTATGATCCCAGCCTGCCCATGTCGGGCACTTCCGATCCGCGCCACTAGATGACATAGCGGTGGGATCGAGTTGTGGCTTCATCTTGGGTCTTGGGGGGGGGGAGAGGGGGTCTAGAAGTCGCAAGTCTTAGAATGCTTAAGATGCAACTCCTTTTAAATCGCTATTTCGTGCGAAAATCAGGTAACGAATTTTCTGGAACAAGGCAGTCTTTTACTGTAGAAAATGTGTGGAAATAACTGCAACATTGCCACGTAGCAGTGTGATATCGTATTTATATTCAAACATAAAAAATTACAGCCGGTACTTGTCTCTTTCATTTCTAAGTCTGCTTGTCTAATTGCCGTTCAGGTAGGTCAAATGTAAAAAACAAGAGCTGTAAGCTCATATGGCACTTGCATGGGTTAAGATGTCTGATTGATCAAAAGTAAGTTTCGATTTTGCGGTTGAGATGCGCACTCTAAGGGACCTGGAACTTCATATGTAATCAAAATCCTTGAGGCAAAAATGCTAATGGGCTGATGGGCGTTATGAAAATTCATATATTGCTTAAAAGTATTTTTTGTACTTTGCGGTCAAGATTGGTACTTTGAGGAATAAATCGGATTTGGGAAGTAGCAATTTCTAAGCAAATGTTTTTGAATCTCAAATATTCCAGCGAAGTTTCATCTTCCAAGCACATCTGGAAGTACCTTAACTCGCGATCACCGGGATCCCAGACCCCCCCCGCCCCCCTCCAACTCCACCAACAATACCCGGAGCCAATCCGGTTCTGTAAATGATTAATCCAGAACACCTGTTTGTCATTCCCACGAAGTTCGATCCAGATCACACCAGTCTAAGCGGGTCAAGTATTTCCGCCCTCCCCCAATAGTTGCCAAATTCGGTCTGGAAATGAAAAAGATCACCAGAGAAAAAAGTCCTCTGTTCAATTATTAAATTTCACTCGAATCCGATCACCCGTTCCAAAGTCACGCATGAATCAATATTCCAGATTCCCCTCCCTCAACCCCCCCCCCCCAATATTATCGAGGATTTTTTGTTAGTCCAAGTCAGTTTGACCGGGTCCCTGATATGCCTTCCAGGAATTCAGGGAAACCCCCTCCCCCCCTCCCTCAAGTGTCCGGATCCAGTCAATAGTGTAAATATGGAAATATGTGTATATGGATCAGATGTTTGTTCTTCCCAGCAAGTTTCACTCCGATACCATCATTCTAACCGTTTATCGAGATTCCCCCCCCCCCCAAGCTCCCCCCTCGGTGCCGTAGCCAATCCAATTCAGTAAATAATTTACCTAGAGCATCTGTTTGTTCTTCCCACAAAGTTCCATCCCGATCTCTACATTCTAAGCGGGTGACGTATTCCCCCCCCCCCCAATAGTTGCCAGATCCGGTCTGGATATGAGAAAGATCACCGGAGAAATGTCCTCTGTTCAATTCGTAAATTTCACTCGAATCCGATCACCCCACTGCAAAGCTACACATGACTGAAAATGCAGGATCCCCCTCCCTCCACTCCCCCCACCATTATCAGATCTTCTCAAATTTTATTTTGAAGTCAGTTTTATCGGGTCCCTGATATGGCTGCCAAGTTTCATAGTGAAAATCTCCGAGACCGCCATCACCGGAATTCCGGGAAGCTCCCTCCCCCCCCCCCCATAAGTGTACAAGGGTCTAAAGGATTTATCTAGAACAGATGCTTGTTCTTCCCAGCAAGTTTCACTCCAATCCCTCCATCCTAACCGTTTCTTGAAATTCAGGTCTCCCCCCCCCAACTCCCCCCTGGCTACCAAATCCGGTCAAGACTTTAAAAGGGACAACATAGATATATAATCTATTCAGTTATTAAGTTTCATTATAATCCGATCACCCATTCAAAAGTTACGCACTTCTCAATTTCTCGGATTCCCCTGCCCTCCACTCCCCCCAAAATGGTCTGATCGGAAAACTGATTATTTCTAAGTTTGTTTGATAGGGTCCCTGATATGCCTGCCAAGTTTCATTGTCCTAGCACATCTGGAAGTACCCTAACTCGAAAAAGTGTTACAAAAAACTCGGACAGACCGACAGACGGAATTGTGATCGGTATATGGCACTTGAGCCAGAGGCTGCAAGTGCCATAAAAACATATATTTTAAGCAAAACTACTTAAAAAGGTGGGGCTCGGAGGGTCCTGTATCTCTCTATACTGGCCTAAAAGCTGAATATTTACGGTATCTCTTGTTGGAGAAAAGCAAAGACAAATGAAAAAAGTTCCTTACCGTTATGATAACTAAATCTAGCTTTGGTTGCTTGAAGAAGGCACTAAGTTTTGGCTGGGACCTTTTCTCTTCGTCTTTTCTTGATGTTGATAGTTTTCGTTTCTGCGCTCCTGATAACTGGAGCTTGGATGCCATTATGCAAATTTCATATCCTTTCGTTACCTCTTTTGACACACATCTCACCTCAACAAGACTAAAGATTTTGATGGGATCCCAAAAATTCTATATCAGATCCAGACAACTGGGTCTTGTCTTAGCAAAATCCAGTCACCACCAGACTCCTTGAACATTTGTACAATTAAAACTCAGAAACCGATTAAGGCCAAATAGCTAGTCATCTGAGAAAACCAAGTTCAGATATGGATTCAGCTTGTGTGTTTACCCCTATAAGTCATATCTGTTTTGACGAAAACTTCCTGCCACTTCTGCCAATTTCCTAGTTTCGGCCGAACTCCAGATCTACTTGTCCGGCGAAAAAAGAAAGCTAAAAAACGAACTCAAGGTATCTTCTTTCCCCAATAATGAACATTTACTCAACTTCAAATAAAAATTTAACTTATAAGAAATTTTCCGACTCCAGTCGGATTCCGGTCGAACTATATTTCCGGGTAAAATATGATTGTCAAACACGGATTCAGTATCTCTTCTTATCCTTAAATTGGTTATCTAATCAACTAGAAATAAAACTTAAGCTTCCAACAATTTTCCGGTTTTGGCCGGATTCGGGGGGAACTGCATGTCCAGGTAGAAATTGTTTCACATAAGTGTCCAGCATGTCTTCTTGCCATAAATCGAACATCTAAACTCCAAATAAAACTTTTTATTTTTAACAAACTTTTCGGTTTGGGCCGGATTCCGGACGTTCTACTTTTCCGTTGAGAAAATGATTTCCCCATCGTCCTCAGCATGTCTTTCTACCCCTAAATTGAACATTTAATCAACTTCAAATAAATCTTTTACTTTTGACAAACTTTCCGGTTTTGGCCGGATTCCGGATTCCGATGACAAAGCGGTTTTCACCATCGTGTTCAGCATGTCTTCTTACCTCATAATCGACTATCAAATAAGCTGTTTCAAAATATTTTGTTTGCCCCTTAATTTGAACCCCCTCCCCCACCCCTAAATGCAGGACTACAAAGCCCATTTACGAACTTGACTGGTCCGACGACCCAAAGAATCCTCACACCAAGTTTCATCAAAATATCTCATTCCTTTTGAGAATTATCGTGCTTACAGACGGACAGACGGACGGACGGACGGACGGACAACTTTTGCGATGTCATAGGTATCCCTCCACTTACGTTTTGGGATCCCAAAAATCGAACTATTCTCACCTACCTCGAAAATAATCCCTGAACAACAGGTCTTAAGATCGGTTTATACAGGTCAAAGCTTGGGATGACCTTCTTAAAATCCGTTTTACGCAACTGTCTGTCGTAATGCTGTCACTAACTTTGTTTCCTGTTGATTTTACGATTTTGTCATGGGTAGCTTTGGGCCCCCATGGAAAGCCAGGGGTGGCAGCTTCCCCCCCCCCTGCCCCCCCCCCCCCCCCCCCCCCCAATGACGCCTCTGTCGACAGATAGCAGCAAAATGCTAGTTGATTGTATCTGCAGATATTTTCTCTCCTTCCTCATCTCTGAGTTCCAGAGTCATCTTCTCTTTGCCCATCAGCTGCTGAATTGCTCTGTTGGAATTGCTGAATTGCTCTGTTGAATTGCTCTGAATTCACCTCTAGCCTATACAGGCGCTAGTAACGCCTCTGCTTGCGATGACACTTCTGCAGAGTATTCCCCGAAGCCGCGACCAGTTACAAACCGGTGGCGATCGAGGGGATTTTGGTCAGCGGCGAAATATTTTTTGGGTGGCGACCCCAACCAGCAAAAGATGGACAGACAGAAGGTATGCCACAAACTATATTTAGCATTTTGTTTACGTGGCTTTTGGAGCCAGCATAAACTAGTTGGCAGTAATTGCCAGCCCTGCACTGCTGCCGCAACTGAAAACTGGTTCTGCTATAGTACACTTTCCGATGGCAAATCGCACAAGAACCTGGAGCCTTTGGAAGAGAGGGATACATAAAGATGATCTGAAACGTTTCACCTAAAAAGATTCGGGCCATAATTTCACAGGTGAGCCGGGGCCCACTGAGTTATTGTGGCGGCACGCCGCCGAATTCTGGGGCGAGTTCAGAGACTAATGCAGAGGCTTTAAAGTAACATAAGCTTATACCTTGTCACGAAATTGCAAAAAGCTTTGGCCTTCTCGGCGTAATGATAGTTAAACACGAGGGGCTGCTGCAAGCAGACTTTCTAACTCGTCGCTGACGGAAATCACCTCACCGTCGATGGAGACAATTGTAGGAGAGACTGGAAAAAATAATTGTAAAGTCCTCTGCCCAAGGCTCTTAACAAGTTCCTTCCTGGGAGTATGAACACTAATCGCGCTAGTACATAAAACAGGAATGCTATAGGCTGATTGACTTCACAGACGTTTTTTTCTGCCCACATTTTTTCTTTTCTGAGGGACTTCATCATGAAAAGTTTTCTAGTAAGAGTTGTGGTTTAATTCACAGTTTTACCTCATACAACTTTACATTTAAATACCATGCCAATAGCTTATAAGCTGTTCATAGAACAGCACCTATTGTTTTGTCATTAAACGCCTATTTGTGCAATACGCTAGTGAACACCTAAATCTTTTAGGATTTTCCTTTTAAAGATAAGTAGGCTATGAATTTTTCATAAGGTCTTCAGTGAAATAAAGGATGAGATGCTGAGGACGGTACGCTCGTTGTCCTTCTAAGAAATCTCTCCATAGAATAACTATAATATCAATATCCTAGGATATGCCTACCACTGGATAGCTAAGAAAACTGCTTCAAAACTGCACAACAGCTAGATGTGGGTAGTACAGGCTAAACAGAACCAGAAAAGGCAGTAAGGCAGGCTTACCATAAAGCACAATCCAATCTCTAACTTGCGAATTTGTAAATAAAGACTAACTAGACCTACGTTGCCCGGGCAACGTGAACTGTTGCGGCAACCTTTGTCCGGCTTCGCCGACTAAAGTGTTGTGAGAGCAACACTTTGTTTTGGTTCTTTGCTGTCGGTTAAATGCTGAAGTTGGTCAACTTATCGGAGCTTTTAAAACGGTATGTTCCAAAAAGAATCATCACATGATCAAAACCTATTGGTCAGCGTTGTAAAAACAACAACAAAAGAATATCGGAAGAAGGGACAATTGACTTTGCAGTCACTTGAACTTTATCCTTGTCAATCGTAGACATCTTGACGGGTAAAAACTTTCAACAATGTCTTATATAATTTAGTTGGTATTATAAACCTATCCGTAACTTCTCAGGATTAAAATACTATAGATGACACTATTAACTATTACGAAACTACCTCATCGTTTTACATTATCGTGTGTGCCATTTGAGTAAACAGTTAAGCCTAGATTATAGCGATATACCATCGATACAAACTTTCTTACCGTCAGATTTAAAGAAATCAAATACAGTGTGCACCAATTTAAAAAAAGTTCTAGCCCCTCGTGAACCAATTCTTAGTTACAAGTCCCTCTCCCGTGATAGACATCAAGTTCACAGATAGAAATAATGGGTGCACCAGCTAGCAAAAGTTGCAAATCCCTCATCCCTGAAGATGATTTTAGCATAACAGCCGGTTATTACTTACAAGTCCCTTGCATGTCTTACAATTGGGAACCAAATTGTTCTTACCATCGAATGCACAGGAAATAAATAACAGGTACGGCAACTAGCAGAAGCTGCAAAGCCATCATTGCCGAAGATGGCTATGAGCTAACAGTTGACTGTTGCATACATGTCCCCTACATGTCTCACATCGGGTATCGCCAATTTTTGGTTTCAGTGTGTACCTTACTACTGAAGTTGTCAATCCCTTGAAACTTTCAAACTGGTTTTGTTTTCTTCGCTGTCGCTTAATGCTGAAGATGTCAATTTATCGAAGCTTTTAAAACGGGATGTTCTAAAAAAAAATAACCAAATGATCAAAAGCTATTCTTCAGCGTTGTAAAAAAAAAAACAAAATAATATCGGAAGAAGGGATTAAATAGACTTTGCAGTCAGTTGAACTTTATCCTTTTCAATCGTAGACATCGTGACGGATGAAAACTTGGAACAATATCTTATATAATCTAGTTGGTATTATTAAGCTATCCGTAACTTTTCAGGATAAAAATACCATAGATGCACTATTAACTACCTCATTGTTTTACATTTTCGTTTGTATCTGTTGCGTAAACAGTTAATCATAGGTTACAGCGACAGACCATGGACACAAACTTTCTTACCGTCAGATTTATAGAAATCGAATACAATGTGCACCCATTTGCAAAAATTTCTAGCCCCTGGTGAACTGATTCCTACTTACAAGTTCCTCTCCCGTGATAGACATCAAGTTCACCGAAAACAAATACCTCATTGTTATACATTATCGTTTGTACCCGTTTTGTAAACAGTTAATCCTAGGTTACAGGGACAGACCATCGATACAAACTTTCTTATCGTCAGATTTACTGAAATCGAATAAAATGTGCACTAATATACAAAAGTTCTAGCCCCTCTTGAACCAATTCTTACGTACAAGTCCCTTTCCCGTGATAGACATCAAGTTCACAGAAAAAAAATAATGGGTACATCAGCTAGCAAAAGTTACAAATCCGCTGAAGATGATTGTAGCATAACAGCCGATTATTACTTACAAATCCCTTGCATATTTTACCATTGGGAACCAAGTTGTTATTACCATCGAACACACCGGAAACAAATAAAAGGTACACCAACTAGCAAAAGCTGCAAACCCCTCATTTCCGAAGATGATTATGAGCTAACTGTCGACTTTTGCTTACAAGTCACCTACATGTCTCACAGCTGGTATCGCCTATTCTTGGTTTCAGTGTGTAACTACTGAAGTTGTCAACCCCTTGAAATTTTCAAACTGCTGAACCTCATGAAGCAATTTTTTTTTACCAAAAATGAGTACATAAACTTTGATCAGCTCATCAACAGCTATCGATTGCCGTCGAAAAAAAACTTCTACCTGCCTTAGTTCAAACGTTGATTTTTGTGCCGTAGGCCAACTTTCTAACGTCACCACTTAGAAAGGAGCTAAGGATAAGCTCTAGTTTCCTTAGCAATGAGAGAAATTTTGAAGTTTAAGAGGCACATTTGATAACCTTTCTCTACCGCAAACCCAACTGCAAAAAAAAAGAATGATAAACTCAGCTGAAATCTCGAAGAGACATGGATAGAAACAATAGATGGCAGCACTCTCGGACGAGTGGGAAAAAGCCACTTTTTTGTTTCTGTAGATTTTCTTATTTATCACTCAAAGAAGATATGCTGGCTGTGGGGCCGGGTAACTGTCGCATATACTTAAAACTTATAAATTTTAGTCCATCTACAATTTGAAACTGGTGCCTGCCTGCTTGCGTGCTAGAACGGAGCTTTCCACTCGAAAGCAAAAACATGGTTTGATGAAACGAAAGGTTCGCTACACAACTTCAGATAGTCCTCTCTGACATAGGCTATATAACTTCACTTCACTTCGCACACCGTACGCTCTGGCTCGAGGACAAGCAAAAACCATCCTTATTTGCCCCAGGCAAGAGTTCTGCGGAGCTTTCCAAAATATAATGTAATATTCACCAATCCGGCCTAAGGTCCGCACTTTCCGCAAAATCTGCACAGGTTAGACCCTTACCAGTTACCAGGAATAAAATGAAATCGGCGGCATAGGAAAAAAAAACAGGACAAAACCAAAGTGTTGCTCTCGCAACACAATCAAGTAGGTACAGACTACAGAGGTATGCTTATTTGAACTGCTACTTCAGTTTCAACAGTGTAATTTTTGGCTTAATATTATAATGAAATCTAAATTTGGTTATTTAGTCAGATAACCAGATAAAGATTCCATTCTGTCAAATTAAAGTTCACTTTGCCCCTGTGGCCTGAAGTCTTTAATCACACTGAGTGCATGGATATGGCAATGACCAAAGTCAAGAAACGTTTAGATAACCATGACTCTACTGTACTCTCATCACATTCTACTAACCATGTTTTCGATCTTCAATCCCAGAACGTGTCCGAAAGCTTTTTGGTGTTGTAAATGCTGCATTAATGTTGCATTATCTTTTCTTTTTTTTTGTCAGAAAGCTGCTACCTTTTGTTCTTCTCGGAGACTTCTAGAATACCAAAATTTAAGTCAGGAAGAAGAAGAAGAAAAATGAATTAGCTGTATAAAGCTAACAAAATGGATCAGCTACTGATATCCAACCTTTTTATCTTTCCTTTCTTCGTTGGCCATGATCGCCAGTTGTCTTAGTTTTTGGAATGTTTGCCTAATCGTCAGTTGTCTTTTTGAATTTGTTATGTTTGCCGTCGGAAACACTGAGCGAGTTACCGTACTCCCCAGTTTCTTCCTGAAAATTCAGCATAAAATTTAGAATTCTTGCTGAATGTGTCGATGAATTTTATGCTGAATTCATGTTGCATTAATTGAGCGAAAATTTAAGTCCGAAAGCGAAATGCTGCATCAAATGCTAAATTAATTTAGCATTTCGTTCGTTTCGGAGCTTTCGGACACGTTCCCAGTCACATTTGTAATTCAATTTGAAAATCTACTTGCTGCCCATGCCCAACCTCGTTCTTACTTTCTTTTCTCGGTGATGACCGTGATGCTAGAGATTTGCACGCACGACATTATTTTTGAAGAGTAGATGGCAGGTTGCGGAAAACAATAACTTCTTCAGTTCTAATTAGGATTACGCTCTTAGAAAATTATTCCATGTTGTCCTTTCTTCCGATTTGGGAGAGAGGATTTCGGACACATGGCAAGAGAGGATTAAGCGTATCCGGAACAGGAAGTGAAAACGCGCCGATTTTTCTCTTTAGATTTGTTTGTATGGACTCTGCACTTTTTACGTTGTAGCTTCATGAAGGGAACTCGCTGTGTTTTTCAACTTTTTTTTTGTAAATTCAGTAAAAATCAGGTAGCGATTCGGTCAATTTTACGAGGTGCACACCACCCACCCCCACCCCCAATGAAGAAAGGCTCGAGACGTCCCTAAACAACTAGGTCCACTATTATGCAACTCCCTTTCTAATTCTAAACAGTGTCTTGCTGGCTATGCAGTGTCTATTATTTCAAATAGCAACCTGTCTGCTAATGAAGCAGGGATCTCATTATGAGCAGAAGGGTTGATGTCTGAACCTCTCTGCTCTGCTTTCCTAGCTGAATTTTGCCGAATCTTGCTTTGACCTAGCTGAATTTTGCCCTACCCGTTGGAGAACTGACATGGAAAATTGCAACGTTAGGTATGCGGGAATTGTGGTAATTCTGTCTGATTCTATTTTCGAAATCATTTGCCAGTTCAGACCAAATTTGCAGACCGGCAATGCTCAGCTGAAGAAATTGTTCATTGATGCCGTGGTCACTGGTTATCAATTATGCTTGACCATATGGTTTTTGGAAACCATTTTCAGGCTGGAAACTAGATTTGGACCAGAAAATCTTATCGAAACAGGATCTTATAAAAAGGTTACATTTCAAGGGTGTTTTTTAGCATGCTGATTTCGAAAAAAAAAGATGGTCTCCGACAAATTTTAAGCTAGAAACCGGAATTTAGAAACAGAAGATGGACAAACAAGCACTGTTTCTATTTTTCCAAACACCTGTATGGTTTCCAAATGAGAATTTCAATAGCACCGTTCTGATGAGCATTTAGTTGAGTAGTCAAGGTTTCTGTTCCTTTGTACTATGCTATGCATGGATCCCCTTGTTTAAGGTATCCCAAAACGTAAGTGGCGGGATACCTATGACATCGCAAAATTTGTCCGTCTGTTCGTCTGTGCGTCTGTGAGCACTATAACTCTCGAAGGGAATGAGATATTTTGATGAAACTTGGTGTGAGGATTCCTTGGGTCAAGAGTAAGGTCAAGTTCGTATATGGGCTCTGTAGCCCCACATTTAGGGGTGGGGGGAGGGGTTTAAATTAAGGGGCAAATTAAATATTTTTAAACAGATAATGTGGTAGTCGATTATGGGGTAAGAAGACAATGCTGAACACGATGGTGAAAACCATAGTGACATCGGACAAGTAATTCGCCCGGAATCGGGCCAAAACTGTTTAGTATGTTAAAAGTAAAAGTTTTCCTTGAAGTTTATTAGAAGTTCGATTTAGGAGTAAGAGCACATGCTAAACACTTATGTGAAAACCATTTTCTACCCGGACAAGTGGTTCGCTCGTAATCAAGCCAAAACCGACAAATTGTTAAAAGTTAAAGTTTTATTTGTAGTTGATTAGATATCCGATTTAGACGTAAGAAGAGATGCTGAATCCGTGTATGAAAATCATTCTTTACCCGGACACATAGTTCGCCCTGAATCCGGCTGGAACCGGAAAATTTGCTATTAAAGTTACATTTTTATTTGAAGTTGATTAGAGGTTCGATATAGGGGAAAGAAGATGAGCTGGGTTTGTTACTTAGCTTTCATTTTTCGCCGGACAAGTAGTTCCGGAATTCGGCCGAAACCGGGAAATTGGCAGAGGCAGGAAGTTTTCGTCAAAACAGATATGACTTATAGGGATAAACACACTTGTCGAATCCGTATCTGAACTTGGTTTTCTCAGATGATTAGCTATCTGTCCTTAATGTGTTTCTGAATTTTAATAGTAAAATGTTCAAAGAGTCTGGCGAAGACTGGATCTGGCGAAGACAATACCCAATTGTCTGGATCAAATATTGAATTTTTGGGATCCCATCGAAACCTTTGGTCTTGTTTCTCAGTAGAGGTTGATGGCAGCTTAGCATTTATTTATAGCCTATTATTTTATTTCCTTTAGCTTATGCTTGATTGCTTTTTTCAATTTTTGCTAAACAACATGTCAAATGGATGATCGTCAGGGTAATCAATCAGACTGTAGCTTATGGAGTACGCTTCAGGAACTTAGATATAGTATCCCCGATGAAGTCAAATATTTTTTGGAAGAGTGTGGAGACGTTAGTGTTGAATTGTTTAAGCTTCTCGAGCATGACAAGCTAGCTGCATCTTTAAGTTGTGTACAAACATATGACATAGAGGAAAATGAACTAATCAGTGCGGATAACGCGAAAATGAAGACAGTTTTCGGAATCTACTACAGAAAGACAGATAAATTCAAGCTAAAGCCAGGTTTTGTAACTTGGGTTCTTTCAGCTGCTAATGCCTTGGACCCCGAAACTAGAAAAAACTTCAGTTAAAAAGGGTCCAGTGATGTCTCTTAATTCTTCACTTACACAAGCACCAACTGTATCTGCTTCCAGTAATAGTGACACTCCAGAAAGGCGAGCGATTGGTCAACCAGTCAACCAGTTGATAGCATTAGGAAGAAAACAGAGATGAAAATAAACTCTTGGCTTATAGAATAAGAACTGAAAGATGCAGTACACTACGAAATAACGGTTGAAAGCGATGAAAGCAGAATGCTTAATGATGTGTTCGCTCCCTCGAGATTACCAGTTATGGGAACAGTTACCTGCAAATCAAGGCTTAGACCTCTTATATTACTATCATAATACTCTTTTGCCTGAAGAGTACTGTCGGCAGTGGGTACTTTCAGAGATTCGCTACAAAGTAGTTGCTTAATCGATATGTACTGTCGAAAAAAAAATATTGGGAAATTTTGACAAGGAAATTGCTGAGATTTTTTGGTCCGAGAACTTCAATTCTACGTTAAGTTGTATTTTCATCGTGTCTGTCTCATGCCTGTCTCACTGCCTCATGCCTGCCTTATGCCTGCCTCACTGCCTCATGCCTGCCTCACGTCCCTCATCTGCCTCTGCTTCATGGTGTACACGAAATCGGCCAGTCCGCACCCCTAGGGACAATGACGCGGAATATAGAGTGCTAGTCGCATCTTCGAAATAGGATTAAAGTAATCTTTCTTTCAGACTCCCGAAGTCGGAAGAAAAATCTCCGATTTCGGTGAGGGACAGTTACCAAAAGACCGATCTAGGAATAATTTTGTACAGTGTGTATACACTACATATTTACTCTGACTTTTGTGTTCACTGAATCGAATACATAAGAGATCTGAAGCATTGGCTGAAGCCACAAGCAATCTATCATACAGAAATAAGTATAAACCGTCTTCACCGAATATCCTGAACTATCAAGAAGTACGGGTCCACTTTTCAAGAACCATCATTAATCTGAGCCTAACAGTTTCACGATTTAGTACGGAGGCGCTGTCAAAACAGTCTTCAATGGTCAACTATTTGAGCCCGAATTGAATCGTAGGTCCTTTTCTTTAAAATGTCAAACCCTGCCACATAAAGTTTTTAGCGTCTTTGTAAAGCTGATCCGTTTCCACCAAAATGTACGGCACGGAAAGAAGGATGCTTTGAAACTTTTGACCGCTGGGTTTACTCGGACTATAACTCACTCTTGGGCTGACAAAGAAGTCATCAATTTCATTGGTAGGCTCGAACTGTCTCTGTGAGACCTACGTGCATTCCTATGACGAAGACCTACTGATTTACAACCTTCGCAGAGGGTGCAAACGATATGCGCTTGCGTCCGGACTTTAAGACTTCGCTTCTATGAATGCTTCGCTTCTAAAATTCTGGACCACATTCTTTACAAGTTCCAGGAGTTATCTGTCCCGCGTGAGAGGTTTTTGAATGGTATAATTATGTCAGTAAAGGAGCTACTCAGTAGCACAAACCCTATTCTTATAATACTTCGTAGATCTTTATTTTATGCATAAATCAGCTTGTATAATTCAGATTTGAATAGGTTATTTGTTTTTTAATGATTTTTGTAGCTATATTATTTTTTATAAGCTTATTACATATTCTGGTACATTTTACAAAGCAAGCTAATCAAGCTCACAACACTATTCCACAAACAAAAACTTTTAATAGGCACTTTAAGACATGGAACTTCTGATGAAACACTAGAACAATCAGGTAAACTGAATCTGCGGCTTGACTTTGATGACATCTCAAATATATCCCTTTCGATCAAGCATTGCTTGGAGTTTTTGAATTTCCTACCACGATATCCCAGCTCTAGATTTGGATCGCCGAAATGCCAGAGAGGGGATGCCAGAATGCCAGACAAGGGATAACAAGAAAACGGCCGGTTTTCGTAGCGCCTTCTAAAGAAAATCGGAAATGTTTATTTGTGAAGCATTTAATACAAAGTAAAGCATTAGAAGTGTCCATTGTGCTTTAACGAAACTTGATATTTGGAAAGACGTCATGTTTCAGATGTTACATTTCAAGTCTGGACCGAAACCGATGAATGCAGGTGGGGGGGGGGGAGTCGGAGGGGGAGCCGGAAATCATGTGACACACTAGTGTGGAATGATCGGGATGAAACTTGGTGGGAAGGACAAGCACAAGCCCCAGATACATCATTGATAGAACCCGACCGGATTCGTGCACTGTGGGGGGAGTTGGAGGGGGTTTGCGGAATTCCGGTGACATGGAGTTAAGTTACTTCCCGGTGGGCTTGGACAATGAAACTTGGCAGGCAAGTCAGGGATCCGACCAGATTTACCTTGAAATAGTCAACTTCCCGATCCGACCACCATGAGGGAAGTGGAGGGAGGGGGAATCCGGAAACTTGAAGAGTGGATAAGTTTGGAACGGGTGATCGGATCTTCAGGAAACTTGATATTTGGAAAGACCTTTTCTAGGATGACCTATTTAAAGTCCGGACCAGATCCGATGAATGTGGGGGGGGGAGTCGGAGGGGGTAACCAGAGATAATAATTCCTTTTGGAGCCTTTACCGTTGTTAATCCTATCCCTTATAATCTCGTAGTCCGCTGTCCCATGATGATCTTGGACTCCCCAGTGAACAGTTTCGGCCGTCGGCATTGTAAACTAGGACGATATTAGCTTCCCCTGTGACCACTTTGAAATGTCGGCAGTTGAGGCCGCCGGCATTTCGTGGTCGTGGGCATTTCGAGTCGTGGGCATTTTAAGTCGTGGGCATTTTGATCGTGGGCATTTTAATCGCGGGTATTGTGAGAGTGGGCAAAAAGATCGTGGTGATTTTGGGAACCACCCGCCAATTGTGTGACTGATTATATTTGAGCACGGTTTGCCGGAAGTGCAACTGAAATATCCGAATTTATATTCATCCCTCGCACATCATCTTAGAGGATAGCTAGCTGAACAAGAAACAAAAAAAAAGGACTGTTAATACTCAAACTGACTACTCTTTGGGTAACGGAAACTGTACAAAACAGAAAATTAATCTTGGTGCCACAGTCAAATCATGTCTGATTTTCTTTTTTTTCACGGAAAAGTGGCAGCATTAATTAATAATGATGTATAAAATGGCTTACCGACGAAACGTCTCCATGAAAAAACGTCCCTGTGTAAAAACGTCCCCACGACAAAACGTCCCCAAGCACAGATTTTTAAGTTCGCCTCAGCCTTCAGGTGCATGATCGAGGTAAAATAACTTCAGAGTATGCATTACAGATGTGGGATGTGGGTTGATTCATAAATGTACTATTTTCAGTTGGACGGGTTTGATCCTTTAATAAAATCTTTTAATAATAAATATCACCAAATTAAACATCGAACAAAAGCGAGATCAATAAGTTATCGCTTCATAAATGTATTGTTTTCAGTTGAACGGGTTTGATCCTTTAAGAAAAAATATTAATAATAAAGGTCATCAAATTAAATATCGAACAAAAGCGAGATCAATTAGTTATATCGAAGCGTAAACTAACACATAAAATAAACCAATCAAAAACAAGATAAAACGAAAACTGACAAACTACTAAATCCATGCGATTTCTTTAAGAAATGGCTATAGCCGGGAGCAACACCTTGGTTGTTTCTTGAGTAGGCCTATCGGTTAAATGCTGAAGTAGTCAACCCATCGTGGATTTCAAAAGTTTATATTCCAAAAATATATTTTTTTGTGAACTTATGACGCAATAAGTAGTCTCATAGGTCTAGCTATCCCTCAGCGATGAAAAAAAAATAAGAGCTGGAAGCTCATATGGCACTTGCAAGGCTGCGTCAGATGAAAGTGATGGTCGGAAGTACTGTTTCCACTTTTTGGTTAAGATGCGCACTTTAAGGGTGCTAAAAATAATTTCTAAGAAAAACCCTTGAGGCAAAAAGGATCATGTACTCATGGCGATCGTGAAAAAGTAAATTTTGCTTAAAAGTGTTTCTTGTATTTTGCGGTTAAGATGAGTTCTTTAAGAAATGGTGATCTCTAACCCAATGATGTCAAGTTTCTAATACTCCAGCAAAGTTTTATCGTCCTAGCATATCTGGAAGTACCTTAACTCATGATCACCGGAATTCCGGACACCCCTCCCCCTCCCCCCTCGAATCCGGTTCTATTCTGTCAGTAACGGACCTAAGACTTGTGCCTGTACTTCCCACCAAGTTTCATCGTGATCGCTCCACTCTATGCGTGTCACAAGATTTCCGGTTATCCCCTCCGACCCCCCCCCCCCCTCCCAGTTGATCGGATCTAGTCCGGACTTGAAACGGGACATCTGAGACAAGGGATCTTTCAAGATATCAAGTTTCATTAAGATCCGATAATCCGTTCGAAAGTTATGCATGCCACTAATTCCCGGACTCCGCCGTCTCCCCTCCCCCCACGATTGTCGGATGGGGGAGTGACTGTTTCCAAGTTAATCTGGTCGGTTCCCTGATTTGCAGGCAAAGTTTATCGTTCTAGTCCACCTAGAAGTACATTAACTACGTATCGCCGGAATTCCGGAACCCCCCTCCAGCTCCCCCCACAGTGTCCAAAATCGTTCCAGTTCTGTCAGTTGTTTATCTAGAGCTTGTGCTTGTTCTTCCCACTAAGTTTCATCCCGATCGCTCCACTCTTAAAAGTTTCACACGATTTCCGGTTCCCCCCTCCAACTCCCCCCCCCCCGATTCATAAGATCCAGTCCGAACTTGATATGAGACATCTGAGACACAAGGTCTTTCTAGATATCAAGTTTCATTAAGATCCGATCACCTATTCGAAAGTTATGCTTGCCCCTATTTTCTAGATTCCGCCACCTCCCCCTCCCCCCACGATGGTCTAATTGTGTTTTAGTTGCCCAGCAATTAGTATTTATATTTTGAAGTTGTAAGCTAGCTCTCTTCAAAATACATTTATCAGAACCGACTGTCTTTATTCACCTCCCTGACCCCAGCTTAGCGAAGCTATCGATTACAATGAGAGTTTTCCTTGGTGTCTACCAACCGTATTCTTTCTTTCGTAACGTGAACCAAAACTGTCCGAATTGACGAGAGGCTTCTGACTTAATTTTTGCCCTCATTAAAAGTGAATTGTCGGCTTCTCTTATTAATCCCCTGGGTGAGCTTCTGTAACTATCCCATCGACAGCAACGTGTGAGCAAACTGCCGGAAAATCTGTGTGAACTTACGTTTATGCCAACTGACGTTTATGCCTACTGACGCTTATGTGAAGGACGTAGGCGAACTGACGGTGGGCGAACTGACGTGTAGATGAACTGTCGAATTTTAGGATTAGGTGAACTGACGTGTAGGTCTACTGACGTTTATGTCAACTGACAGTAGGCGAACTGACGTTTGGTCAACTGACGTCTAGGTCAACTGACGTGTTTGTCTACTGACGTGTTGGTCAACTGAAGTGTTGGTCAACTGACGTGTTGGTCAACTGACGTGTTGGTCAACTGACGTGTTGGTCAACTGACGTGTTGGTGAAGTGACGTGTTGATCAAATGACGGATTTTTGGGGGTCAACTGACGTGTAGGCAAACTGTCGGAAAATGTTGGCGTACTGACGGAATTCTGTGGCGAACTGATGTTTATGTCAACTGACGTGTTGAGGTACTGACGGGACCCCGAAGGGACCTCAATCTTGATGGATATACAACTTTCGAACGGGTAATCGATCTTTCTGAAACTTTATCTTTTGAAAAGACCTCGCATCTCAGAAGTCTCATTTCAATCCCGGACCCGATCCAGCAACTTTGGAGAAGTGTGGGGGGGGGGGGTGGCAGAAATTTTGTGACACGCTAGGATTGGAGTATTGGAGTGATCAGGGCGAAACTTGGTGAGAAGAACAAGATCGAGCCCTTGATACTTCTTTGACAGAACCGTTCTGGACCCGGACACTGTTGTGGGAATTGGAGAGGGGGTCCCAAATTCCTTGTGATGGCGCGCTGAGGTACTTTGAGATGTGTTAGGACGATGAGATTTTATTGGCACATTTGAGACCTGACAAGATTGACTTAGAAATAGTCACTTACCAGATCCGACCATCCTGGAGGGGGTGGAGGATCAGATCTTAATGAAACTTTATAATTAGTCAGAGTACATGCCTCTGATGTTTCCCATTTGGCCCTCAAGGTTTTCTTAAAAATGAATTCCTAATCCCCTTAAAGTTAGCATCTTAACCGCAAAGTGAATAAAAATACTTTTGGCCAAAATCTTTGCCTGAAGGAACTTACTCACAAATGAATTCTTTGAAGGACTCATCTTAACCGAGAAGTACAAAAATACTTTTGAACAAACGACAAAATTGTATGGTCCCAATGGTGCATAGTTATTGGTGCCTCAGGGGTTTTGCTTTCAAATGACTTTCTAGCAGCCTTAGAGTTAGCATCTTAACAGCAAACAAAAATTTTGATCGAAAGATTTATTTTTGTGATCCTTAAGAGCCAATATCCATTTTTGCCTCAAGGCTTTGCTTACAACTGAATCCCTAGCTCCCTTAAAGTGTCATAACCGCAAATTGTATGTAACAATAGAATAGAATATAATGTATTACCCCAAAAAGCCCGTCGGCCATGGCAACACAAATTTTATCAACAAATCCACTAACTTATAGAACTAACACACTGCTCCTATTCTAAAAATGTCGTTCTATGCTCCATTGGAGCCTCAAGTAACGTCAAAGTATTTTCACAGTGACAAAATATTCATTCTTCACCATGCTTCACCATGCATGCTTTGCCATCCATTCTTCATTATATACTCTCTCACACCTCCTTTCTCCATTCGTTTAATTCCACACAGTATTGTCGATTATGGGGTAAAAAAAACAATGCTGAACACGACCGTGAAAACAATTTTCTCGCCGGAAAAGTAGTTCTTCCGGAATCCAGCAAAAGCCAGAAAGTTGGTCGAAAGTAAGAGTTTCATTCGATGTTGATTAAATGTTCGATTCCGGGGTAAAAAGACATGGTGAATACTTACGGGAAAAGCATTCTCTACCGGGACAACTAGTTCGTCAGGAGTCTGGCAAAAACCGGGAAATTTGTTAAAAGCAAAAGTTTAAAAAGAGACGCTGAGTCTGTATATGACAATTAATTTTTCTCTGACAGATAACTCGTCCGGAATCCGGTTGTAACCGATTTTTTCTTATAAGTTAAAGTTTTATTTGAAGTTGATTAGGTGTTCTTTATAGAGATAAGGATACACGCTGAATTCGTTTCTGAATTTTCCTATTTTGCTGGACAATTTGTTCGCTCGGATTTTGGCCGAAACTGGAAATTTGGCAGAAGTAAAGCAGAAAGTCTTAGTCAGTATTGTCAAAATAGATATGGCTTATAGAGGTATATCTGAGCTAGGTTTTCTTTAATTAGTAGCCTGGCAAAGACTGGATCTGGCGAAGATAAGACCCAATTCTCTGGATCAAATATTAGATTTCTGGGATCCCATCGATACCTTTGGTCTTGTTTATACTGGACGATCCGTGACGACTCTATTCCTATCCAGATTATATACTATTGAGCAAACGATAGATTTTTGTGGTCCCCAAGGGTCAATGTTCATTTTTGCTTCGGTGGTTTTAGTGACGAGTGAATTCCTCAAATTAGTCATCTTAAGCACAAAGTACAAACACACACCTTTGAGCAAACGATTTTGATAATCACCAAGGGCTCGTGATCCTTTCTGCCTGAAGGATTTGGTTTGAAAAATAATCTCTAGTCCCCTTAAAGTACATAGCATCACCACAAAGTGCAAGCACCTTTCGACTAAACGACACATTTTCCTGATCTCCCAGGGCCGATACAAATTCGTGCCTCTAGGGTTTTGTTTACAATCAATCAATATAATTATTACCCGTCAAGAGAAACAATGGAGAGTGAAAAAAAGAAAAGAAAAAACAACAACAACAAGAAAAAAGACAACGCAGGTAAGAAAACTTTACACTAAACACCAGGCTCTACTGTCTTTGATGGAAAACGGCGTAAATAGGTCGATCATACTGGCCTTAAGATCGTGGTACTCCAAATGCAAGCTGGTAGTCAAATGGCAAGACAGGCTGAGTCACCCTATTACAGTGAAAAAGGGAGTCCCTCAGGGCAGGGTCCTATCGCCCCAGATTTTTAAATGTGCAATTGCTCAGTGCCTAAGAAAGCTTACGCCAACTTTTAACTTCCGTGGCATCGATGTTAGCTACCTGGCCTATGCTGACGAAGTCCTCCTTATCAGCCGATCCAGGAAGGGCCTTGAAACAAACGTTGCTAGCCTGAACCAAACGCTTGGTGAGATTGGCCTATCAGTCAACGCTAGTAAATGTCAGTACGTTTGTTTCAACGCTCCTGCTACTCTTCGGAAGCCCTCTCTGAATGTTGGAGGCAACGTTCTCATAACCGAGGAAAAAATTCGATGGCTTGGTATAACAATTGCGCAAACCATGCGAAAGATTTGTGAGGAAGCAGTTAAATCAGCCGCTAAAGGAATTAAATATGGCTACTGGAAAATTGTGCCGAACCGTTCGAGTTATAGCAGACCTGGGCTTGGAAAGTTATATACTGCCTTTTGCGCACCGTATGTTAACTTCCTTGCTGGATTACATACTATACTCAGAAGAAAGGACCTTCGACGCATACGCTCGACATACTTCAGATATCTGAGATTTCTTCTCTACCTACCCCGGCGCACACGGAACTGCTATCTGATCCGCCGTTTGTTAATTTCCGACCCATTGTTGACGCTTGAAGCCCTCTCCTCTAATTTGTGTTCTCAGATTGGAAAATTACCTGTCCACGATCCCATCAACGTGATTCTAAATTACTGAACCTTTATGGAAAATATTTGTTGAGTTTTTTGCGATTATTTTATATTTCTTTATCTTTTTTTACTGCACTTACGCCCTTGGGCAGTGCGTCATAAATTCATTCATTCATTCATTCACAGCACAAACACTAGACCTACGTTGCCTGGGCAACGTGAAGTGCTGCAGCAACCTTTGTTCAGCTTCGCCGACTAATTAGCAACATTTTGGTCTTGTTTCTTCGCTAACGGTTAAATGCTGTATTTGTCAACCCATTGAGGTTTTCAAAATGGTATGTTCCAGTCCACGAAGAATATCTTCCTTCAAATGGTCATCCTTAGCGTTGAAGAAAAAAACAACAGAAAATCTGAAGTAGGGACTAAATTGACTTTGCAGCCAGTTGAGCTTTATCCTTTTCAATCGTAGACATCGTGACTTGTGGAAACTTTGAACATTATCTTATATAACCTAGTTGTTAGTATAAAGCTGTCCATAGTTATTTAGTTCAAAATACCATAGATGTCATTCTACTAATTATTGCGAAACATACCGTTGTTTTATATTATCATTTGTAGCCGTTGCGTTAACAATTAATTCTACATTACAGTGAAAGACCATCACCATAAACCATTCTAGCATCTTATGAAAATGACAATGCTATAGCAACCGATTCTTGAAAGACGACATGAACCAAACTTTTCTTATCATAAAAAACACCGGAAACAAAATAGGTACACTTACTAGGAAGAGTCGGAAGCCCCTCGTCGTCGAAGAAGATTATGGAGTAATCGCCGATTGTTAAATAAAAGTCCCTGACTTGTCTCACAGTTGGGTTCTGCCTATTCTTTGTTTGAGTGTGTACCCTACCACTAAAGTTGTCAACCCCTCAAAGGCTTAATTCTAAGTTACAGTGGTAGACCACTAATTTTTTTACCCTCAGATTTTTAGAGATCAAATAAAATGTGCACCAATTTGCACTAGTTTCTAGCCCCTTATGAGCCCCTTCTAGAAACCGATTCCTACTTACAAGTCCATCTCAACGTGATAGGCAATATACTAAACTGTTTTCAGTTCAAATACACCAGAAAGAAATGATAGGATTAAGAGGGACACCAATTAGCAATAGTTACAAGTCGCCGAAAATGATTATCGTGTAACAGTCGATTTCTGCTACAAGTAAAAGAAAACAACAACAAATCCGAAGTAGGGACTACTAGTTCGTATTGTAAAGCTATCCGTAACTTTTCAGGATCAAAATAACATAGATGCCACTCTGCTAGTTATTTCGAAACTATGTCGTTGTTCTACATTATCATTTGTATCCATTGCATTAAAACGGTCGGAAACCTCTCACCGCCGAAGATGATTATGGTATAACAGCCGATTGTTACTGACAAGTCCCTGACATGTCTCACAATTCTTTGTTTGAGTTTGTACCCTACCACTAAAGTTAACAACCCCTCAAAGACTTAATTCCATGTCACAGTGATAGACCAAGGAGACTACTTTTCTTACCCTCTGATTTATAGAGATACAAAAAATGTGCACCAATTTTCCCAAGTTTATAGCCCCTCATGAACCCCTTCTAGCAACCGATTCTTACTTACAAGTCCATCTCCCCGTGATAGACATGGTACCAAGTTGTTGTCAAGATCAAATACACAGGGAAGAAATAATAGGATTGATAGGTACATCAACTACCAACTTTGCTAACCCCTCATCACCGAAGATGGTTATGGTCTAACAGCCGATTGTCGCTTACAATTACTCTAAATGTCTCAAGATTGTGATCGGCCTGTTTTTGCTTTCAGTGTGTACCTCACTACTGAAGTTGCCAACCCCTCCTAACTTTCAAGCTGTTGAAACTCCTGAAGGAATTTCTGCTTTCCACTCGAAAGCAGAAACACGGTTCGATGAAACAAAAGCTTGGCTGCATAACTTCAAACAGTCTTCTCTGACATAGGCTGTACAAATCCACTTTACTTCACCCAGAGTAGGCTCTGGCTCAATTACAAGCAAAAATCATCCTTTTTGGCCCTAGGTAAGAGTTCTACCGAGCTTTCCGAAATGTAATGTCATATTCATCAATCCGGCCTAAGGTCCACACTTTCTGTAAAAACCGCATACGTTAGCCCCTTACTGTCTTCTAGTAATAAGATCAAATCGAGCGACTAGGAAAAAAAAACACGACAAAACCATTGTGTTGCTCTCGCAACACAATAACTACGGATTACACGAAAAAGGTAGACCACTGGTGGTTAAGTTTATTAGCGGAAGATTCGAAATCTTCCACTCTTTTATCAGTAATCTTAGCAGGCAGAACCTGATGGAATTTCTGCGCCAAGAAAGAATTACTGGTCCAAGGGGGCAAATGCAGCAGATACTTGGCAAACTTAAAATAGATCCGGTGAACATTTTAAGTTCAAAACACAATAAACCCACGAGTAGACAAATCCCCAGAATCATCCTGTGACCCAACTTTGCAAGTGCCGTGTGAGCTTCTAGCTCGAGACAACCGATAAACAAATATTCCATTTTCTTTGCTTGAACCCATCACTTCGGTAATCATGGTGTTTTATCTAGCAACCCACTAAAAATGCTAATCAACCGGCCCCACTTTACCATTTTCGGCCGACAAGGGTAATTTAAAAGGTAAATAAGGCGTCACCTCGTAATTATGGGCAATAGATTTTCAGCCCATCCATAATGTGCCTGGCATAAAAGATAAAAGGAAAGAATCGGACACGTATTGGGAGGGAAGCATAGTTAAACAGCTTTGCCTAACCGACCGCGAAGTTCTGATAGTGACAGATGTCAAGAAGAAAACCAAGACAGATTTGCTAAGCATCATTTTTATCCTTTCTACGGAAAATGCCTTTTCTTAATATTTATACTATTAACTCAAGCCCGCGCAAGACATTAGCTGAGAAAAAGAAGGAAAAAAATATTCACTAAACCTTAGGTGGGTTGGCATAAACTCAGCCAAATGACCCTGATGTAGACTTTTTTACTACCTCAAATTTTATATTCGGATCAATAACTCCGAAATCATGTGTGGAAATCAGAATATGAATACCATGGTGGTTTTCTCACTCTATCATATTTTTCACCAGTATGGAGAAAAAGATAAGAGTTAGGGTCTTACCAATAATTTTTTGCTTTCTGTCACGAAGACGGCAGTCCGTTAAACAAGGTAGTGGCTGTCTACTTTCGGTTACTGGAATTCCGCAAGGTACTGTGATCGGACCTATCTTATTGTTATTCTTACCAATTTGATAGCGACGTGGCACAGGAATCGTGCCAAATTTGTCGACGATCTGACAATGCTTACCATGCAAGTGATCGGCTCCATAGTCCGAAACAGACAGTCAAACTATTAGAGCTGGACTTCAAAGCAGGGTCGTCGGTAGGGGGGGGGGGGGGTGGGTACCACCCCACCCACCCTCGACGAAAGGAAAAAGCTAAAACGGGCGCTCGGAGAGCGCCAGGTCTAAAGAAATAGGTTAAATCGGACGCTCACAGAGCGCCCAGACACACAAATTAAGCTGATCTGGGCGCTCAAATAAGCTGATCTGGGCGCTCAAAGGCAGTGTGCTAGAGTTTGGAGATACAACTACTTTTCGCCTTTAATAAACTGCAATACTTTCTGACTCTAACTACAACACGCACATACGAATAACTACTCAATCATATTCACAGTGCAATCAACCGCCGATGAAACACATTTCTAACACTCATCGCTAAACCAGTTTGAACTTCGTGTTCATTCGCGTCTTGGAAACCGCTGCAAATAGATCGTTTCGATCCGTGTTCTTCTCAAAATTTAAGCTTGGAATCAAAATGATTTCCTAAATCCATTTTGCATTGATTCTGATTCTGTTCCGTGGTGATATTCTTATGCAGATTTTTCGGAACAACGTGTAATAAGTGGTCAAGGTAAGAACGCTTATACAGCAATAAAATGTTATCTGCCGAGCCCTCAGCTGCTTAAAAGCAAGTTAATGCTATTTTATTGTTTTCTGGCCAAGTGAGGTCGTGAATTCCGTTGATGCCCAGTTAAGGTACTTCCAGATGTGCAAGGACGATGAACCTTGGTAAGCGAATCAGGGACTAGACAATATTCACTTAAAAAAAAAATTCGTTTCCCCAACAATGGTGGGGAGAGTGGTGTGAAATCTTGATTTGTGCCCACCTTTCAAACGAGTGATCGGATTCTGGATTCGGACTACATTTTTGGAAGAAACTCGTATTTCAAAAGTCTTGTTTCAAGTCAGTACCAAATCTGGTGACTTGCGGAAGGGGCGGGGGGGGGGGGGGGAGGGACCGGAAATCCGATTTGCTAAAAATCAAATTTCCTTTGGTCTGGAAGAGCTACCAGGTATTTCTGACGGACCCAGTAAGTGCTGCTGGAGCAGATAAATCAGACGTAGTACTATTTAATTGGAAAGCTGAAGGCCCCGTGCCCTCCATTGCGCTTGTTGATATCAATATAAAACCCGTTGAGAGCATTGTTTACCTTGGTCTCTCCATTGGCTCGTCATTAAAACACACCCTCCGGCTTCTATCTGAACATTTTGAAAAAAAATATGCGCTTCCTGTTCTCTACTTGTAAAGACTGTAGCCCGTTTCAACCGAAAAATTCTAGCTTCCCTTTATAACTCCGTTGCAATACCGCAATTTCTTTACCTAGCTCCCTTCTGGCAAATATTCTCAGCTACTGAAAAAAATTAAGCTTTGTTCCACTTTCTTCAGATTCTCCAAATACTTACTTCGGCTCCCCCCTTGGATAAGAAATACCAAAATGATGAAAATGTATAACAGAAAAGACCCTGAGCTTGCTCTATCTAACCTGATTAGCAAGTACAGCTCAAAAATCCAGTCCCATCCTTGGAGCAAAATTCTCAGAGTTAAAGTGTATATTTATGTAATCGTGTTCAGTTTTTCGTCAGTCAGAGCGCCTCATTTAGTAATTGTCAATTGTGTGTGTGTTTCCTATGAAAGTGTTACGTTTTGGCTTTTGTTTTGGTTTTGGGATCCCAAAACGTAAGTGGAGGGATACCTATGACATCGCAAAAGTTGTCCGTCTGTCCGTCCGTCCGTCTGTCTGTAAGCACGATAACTCTCGAAGGGAATGAAATATTTTGATGAAACTTGGTGTGAGGATTCGTTGGGTTGTCGGACCAGTCAAGTTCGTAGATGGGCTTTGTAGCCCTACATTTAGGGGTGGGGGAGGGGGTTTAAATTAAGGGGCAAACAAAATATTTTGAAACAGCTAATGTGATAGTCGATTATGGGATAAGAAGACAAGCTGAACACGATGGTGAAAACCATTTTGTCATCGGACAAGTAGTTCGCCCGGAATCCGGCCCAAACCCGAAAGTTTGTTGAAAGTAAAAGTTTTATTTGAAGTTGATTATATGTTCGATTTAGAGGTAGGAAGACATGCTGAAGACGATGGTGAAAACTATTTTCTCGACGGACAAGTATTTCGACCGGAATCCGGCCCAAACCAGAAAGTTTGTCAAAATTAAAAGTTTTATTTATGTTCGATTTAGGGCAAGAAGACATGCTGAACACTTATGTGATTTTCTACCCGGACATGTAGTTCGCCCGGAATCCGGCCAAAACCGGAAAACTGTTGGAAGTTAAAGTTTTATTTCTAGTTGATTAGATCAGCGATTTAGGGGTAAGAAGAGATGCTGAGTCCCTGTATGACAATCATATTTTATCCGGACATATAGTTCGACCAGGAATCCGGCTGGAATCGGAAAATGTGTTATAAGCTAAATTTTTATTTGAAGTTTATTAGATGTTCATTACTGGGGAAAGAAGATACCCCGATTTCGTCTTTGAGCTTTCTTTTTTCGCCGGACAAGTAGTTCTGGAGTTCTGCCGAAACCGGGAAATTGGCAGAAGTGGCAGGAAGTTTTCGTCAAAACAGATATGACTTATAGGGGTAAATACACATGCTGAATTCATATCTGAACTTGGTTTTCTCAGGTGATTCGCTATTTGGCCTTAATCTGTTTCGGAATTTTAATTGTAAAAATGTTCAAGGAGTCCGGCGATGACTGGATCTAGCTAAGACAAGACCCAGTTGTCTGGATCAGATATTGTATTTGTGGGATCCCATCGAAACCTTTGGTCTTGTTCTTTTCGTTTTTGTACTCCGTCCCTTTTCTATTTTCTGTTTCTGTTATCGGATCTGGTCCGGATTTGAAACTGAGCATCTGAAGCACTTCTTCCGATTACCCGTTCTTAAGTTATGCATGTTACTAGTTTCCGGATTTCTCTTTCCTCCAGCCCCCCCCCCCCCACGATGGCCGGATCGGGAACGTGATTGTTTCCAAGTTAGTCTGGTTGGGTCCCTTATATGCCTGCCAAGTTTCATCGTCCTAGCATATGTGGAAGTGTCCAAACTAGCAAAACCGGGACAGACCGACAGAAATTACAATCGCTATATGGCACTTGGCCGAAGGGCTAGTGCCATAAAAATGGGCCAAAATATCTGCTCGTCATTTCAACCGAAAAAAATTCTCTGGCTAGGTGGATCTGGAACAGCTGTGTGAAATATGGAAGAATGTGAAGCCACGTCGAGTACAAATTTGATCTCTGATGTTCTCTTTTGCCTTTAATCTTGTTCTCTTTCTTTAAATATGTATAACTGACTTGAATTGTATATATGTTCTCGTCCGGTATTGTAATGACAACATACGGCAATATTTATCATAAATTTGACTAAAACAGAAGAAAAGCTGAAATGGGCGACTGGGCGCCTGCAGGCGCCCAGTCACCCCCCCCCCCTCGAAATTTCGCTAGCGACGCCTCTGCTTCGAAGACAAGAAACTAAAAAGAAACCGAAAAAAATCCTCAGTGATGCGAATCAGTGTTCTGAAAAGTGAACTCCCCCTGCAAATATTTAGATTCCAGTTGCAAATAAGATCGAAGTTTTAGGAGTTCCAGTTAAAATTCTAAATTTAACTGGAACCAGATGTTACCCGCTTTATTTTAGACAGTGTGAGCCCCAGTGTTTTTATTTTTAGGGCACTTGCAGCCTCTGGCTTAAGTGCCATATACCGATCGCAATTCCGTCTTGTCGGTCTGTCGGTCGGTCCGGCTTTTTTGTCACACTTTTTCGTGTTAGGGTACTTTCAGGTGTGCTATGACGATGAAACTTGGCAGGCATATCATGGACCCGACCAAACAAACTTAGAAATAATCAGTTTCCTTATCCGACCATCTCTGGGGGGAGTAGAGGGCGGGGTAATCCGCGAAGTCGAGTAGTTTTAACTTTCGAACCGGTGATCGGATTGGAATGAAACTTAATAACTGGATAGATTATATATCTCTGATGTCCCGTTTACAGTGTTGGCAAGATTCGATAGCTAAGGGGGAGTTGGGGGGAGACCAGAAATTTCAAGAAACACTTAGATTGGAGGGGTCAAAGTGAAATTTGCTTGGAAGAACAACCATCTGCTCTAGATAAATCGTTTACACAGTTGTACTGGGTCCGGACACTGGAGGGTGTGGGGGGGGGGGGTGGAATTCCGGTGATGGCGGTGATGATTCGTAGGCATGTCAGGGACCTGATCAAACTGACTTGAAAATAACATTTCATCGATCTGATAATCATGGGGGGAGGGGAATCCGGAATACTGAGTCATGCATAACTTTTGAACGGGTGAGAACATTTCTCTGACGATCTTTTTCATATCCTGACCGGATCTGACAAGTATTGTGGGGGAGGGTGGAAAATACGTGACCTGCTTAGACTGGAGAGATCGGGATGAAACTTTACGGGATAACAAACAGATACTCTGAATAAGTCATTTACAGAAATGGATTGGCTCCGGGCACTGTGGGAGGAGTTGGCGGGGGGGATTCCAGTGATCGTAGTTTGGGGGGGGGGGGGTCACGACAAACTTGGGAGAGGTGTGGCAGGGATCTGATAATACTGACTTGGAACTAAAAATGTTTTGATCAGATAATCGTCGGGTGGCTAGGGGGGTGGGTGGAGGGAGGGTGAAACCGGAATATTGAGTCATGCGTAACTTTGGAGCTGGTGATCCAATTCGAGTGAAATTTAGTGATCAAACTAACTTGAAAATAGTCTTCTCGATCCAGCCATATGTGTTGGGGGGGGGGGGCTAAGGGCAGAGGAATCCGGAAAATTTAGTAGTATTTAACTTTCGAACGGGCGATCGGATTGGAATGAAACTTAATAACTGAATAGATGAGATTTCTCTGATGTCCCGTTCGAAGTAAAGACCGGATTCGATAGCTATCGGGGAGTTGGAGGGGGGGGGAGGAGACTGGAGATCTCGGAAAAGGTTAGAATGAGGAATCGGAGTGAAACTTGCTGGGAAGAAGAAACATCTGCTGCAGGTAAATCTTTTACACAATTGGACTGGATCCCGACACTTCGGGGGGGGGGGGGGGGGTGAGGTGGTTCCCACGAAGAAACTTGGTAGGCATATCAGGGACCCCGGCACCCGATCTTAGGAACGGGTAAATGGATTCGAGTGAAATTTAATAATTGAATAGAGGACATTTATCCGGTGATCTTTTTCATTCCCGGACCGGATCTGGCAACTATTGGGCGGGGGGGGGATCCTTGACCCGCTTAGACTGGAGAGATCGGGATGGAATTTTGTCGGAATAACAAGCACATGCTCTGGATAAAGCATGTACAGAAACGGATTGGCTCCGGACACTGTGGGCGGAGTTGGAGGTGCGTGACGGGGGGGGGGAGGGGTCTGGAATTCCGGTGATCGCGAGTTACTTCTAGCTGCGCAAGGACGATGAAATTTCGCTGGAATATTAGAGATTCAACAAAATTTGCTCAGAAATCGCTACTTCCCAAATCCGATTCTTCCTTAAAGTATCAATCTTAACCGCAAAGTAAGAAAAATACTTTTAAGCAAAATCTGCATTTTCATGTTCCCATTAGCCCATTATTATTTTTGCCTCAACGGTTTTGATTACAATTGAAGATTTAGCTCCCTGACAGTGCGCATCTTAACCCATAACCCCCAAGTCGAAACTTACTTTTGATCAAACAATACATCTTAACCCCTGCAAGTGCCAAATGAGCTCACAGCTCTTGTTATAACATTGAAGAAAGAAGGGCTGCGATTTTGAAGACGCTGCGGCGACCTGGTCAGTTTGTTGTAGACGATGTTGGCTCAAACCCATTTTTCAAGTCAAGCCACAAACCAACACCAGTTATATCCTCGAAAGATACATAGACAAATAGATCAATTGTAAATTGATATAAGGGTCCCATGAATACAAGCAACACTTGTCGATAAATTTATATAACAGACAAATATTATTTGTATCGCACTAATCGGACGTCTACAACTAGCAATCAGCGACAAAACAATTTTTTTTTTCAGTCGGTGCGATTTTTGACCTGTGGAGAATGGAAAAATACAGCTTAAAAAACAAGAACAGACGCTTTAACTGTATCACAAACGGAGAATTGTTCATGCAGTGGCAAAATTACATCTGATGTCGATTGTCGATTCGTGATTAAATTTTTACCGGATTTTGACCGCCCCAATTATCCCTAACTATAACAAACTTAGACCTCTTTCATGATATCGCTTTCTGCTAATTGGAAAATCGGCATTTCCTTTAGTTAATTTAGAGAATTTGATGTCAGCGGGTTCCGGAGAGACTGCCCATCGTAAACCCATAGTAGCTGCACAATGTTCCTCTCTGAAATCGCGGAAATAGGGCCGTTAGAAATTTTGCTGTATACTCTGCCTCGAAGATTAAATTATTCCAAAGCTGAAATAAGCCCATATTGACTCAGAGTCTGGACGGACAGATTTATTGAAGGTGTCAAAGGTATCCTTCATTCACGTTAGGGATATTAAATCAGTGTCCCAGGTCCAGAGGCGTTACTAGCCAAAATGTTTTGGGGGGGGGGGGACAAAGCATTAACCGACTGGCTGGTAAATTTTTTGCACAAATTCTTCGCGCAGACTCAGTTATTTTTTACCGACTGGCAGACAGCATTGGGGGGGCCTCCCCCCCCCCCAGTCGTGAAGCCCCTGCCCAGGTCATCCTGTAATGCATGGAGAACTAGTAGTACCCGTAGGGAAAAAAGGTGCCCGGATTCCCGAAATCGGAAGTTTGGAACAATATTCCAGACACTAAAAACGTTAAGAAAATCCGGAGATATTCGTTAAGCGGGATTTCCGTGAAAATTTTCGTGTCCGGAATGTTGTTCCAAATTTTCTTGCCCGGGAATTCCGGCGTTCAGGAATTTCCTGAAGTGGGATTTCCGTGACGATTTTCGTGCCCGGAATGTTGTTCCAAATTTCCTTACCCGGGAATCCCTGCACAAAGGAATTACTTAAGCGGGATTACTGTTCTTAAAATTTCCGGACTCCGGATTCCAGCAATAATATCCATAAATTTGGGCACAAGAATCGATTACGGATACTCAGACATGAATCTGCTCAACCGGAGATTAGTACCAGTTAGGCTTGGATATCTGCCTCATATTTCCTTCCAGAAAATAAGAAACAGAAATCGATTCGAAATTTGTTGAAGGAAGCATTTATTACGAATCTTACCACAAAAAGCTTGAACAAATTTATTTTGTCATGGTAGTTTTGTCGCTTGCAGACACGCAGCAACTTTGAATGAATTTGTACCGTACTACTTTGAATTTGTACCGTACTTCGGGAAACCTAAAAAAGGAAGAATTGCCTGAGAATGACCCACGAAATCTTTCAGTGCGCTGTCTAAACTGTTCTTTGTTCATTCCACATTTTCAAACTCACTAGAAATCTTACCGCAGCTTTGAAACCAGAAAACGTACTAGTTGACGATCAGACTCGTGTACTGTACCTCGCTGTGTTTACTGTTTATTTTCCAATACGGAAAAGTCTAAATGCTGTAAAACTAAGCAAGCTGTTGACAAAGTACCCTCGGCTGTTAAAGACATTCACCTGGCCCCTAGACTTTCGAGCAAAAATACGGAAAAAATAAGACAATCGTTTTTTTTACGAGAAAGCTTCTTGAAAACACCCTTTGGGAGCACTGATACGCATGTCAAATACCAAAACTTTGGCATTTTGAAAATGAGAGAAGTCTTACCAACGTGATAAGAATGTAGCATAGGAAACGCAGGTCTTATGACACATACCAGTCAGGCAAAAACGATTCAAGCTTGGACACCATTACATGAATTGGAGCTCCAGCCTAATCACTTTTTCACTGATCTTGTGTCATCTACAGTACATCTTGCGCTAAAAGAAGTTCTAAACTGCGCTAAAAGACAGTTCAAAAATCTGGGTGGCAGTCTATTGGAGAAGAATCAACCCCAGATCCAACCCCTCCCGATCTGGTATGTGAAAGAACCCATCTGAAGAATATATGTTTATTATCTGAAGAGCAAAAATACAAACATTGACTTACCAACGCCTATATCATCAGGCACGATAATGAGACGTTAAACTGTTCGAAAAAGCGATTGTTTTTAAACCGTAGGTTCAGGTTCAGGTTCGTTATTCTTTTCACTAAATGTTCACATATAAATTATCAAAGACTCCCAGCAGAGGGCAAAGCACGAGTGGCACATGAGTTAAGTACGTTAGTGATATGTCAAACACAGATTTCCCGATAGACAGAAACGTTATGGTTCCTTGGATTGTAGCATAGCTTTCCCATCCAGACCCGGATCAGTTTGCTAGCATCGCGCGGGAATCGAAGCGAAAATACTCATGTACATTAAATACTTACTTACCCACACTTTTATAGCATTCAGGATTCAGGAAATGTCCCAGTTTTGCTTGTACATCCACAACTCTGCATGCGGCAAGATCTTCCTCTTCCTGAAAGAAATACGAGCATTTATGCAGTAGTAGGGCAAGTGAATAGAAAATTATACGAATATTGTCTTTTCTAGCAGCCATAACAAACTCCAAGGCAGAATATATGATTTCTCTCTTGCACCTTCTCAAATGCAAATTCTGATACCTTAAGATTCGGGATTCCCTATTCCTCCACTCCTCCCATAATGGTCGGATCGGGGAACTGGCTATGTCTACGGCCAATCTTGTCAAGTCCCTAATGCCCAGGCCAATTTTCATCGTCCCAGCCCATCTGGAAGTAGCCTACCTTAAAAAGCGATCACAGGAATTGGAGACCCCCTCCAACTCTACCCAAGTGCCTGAATCCTGTTCAATTTCTGTCACTGACGTATCTAAGGCTTGTGCTTGTTCTTGCAACCAAGTTTCATCCCAATCGTCCCACTTTAAGCTTTTCACAAGGTTTCAGGCTCCCGACTACCCCCCCCCCCCCCCCCCCCCCCCCCCCCCCCAAATTCATAAGATCCGTTTAGGACTTGATATGGAACATCTAAGAAATGAGGTCTTTCCAAATATAAAGTTTCATGAAGATCCGATCACCCGTTCGAAAGTTATACTTGCCTCAAGATTCCGGATTCCCCATCACTCGACTCCCACCATGGTGGTCGGATCGGGAAACTGACGATTTCTAAGTTAGTTTGGTCGGGCCCCTGACACGCCTGCCAAGTTTCATCGTCCTAGCACTACCGGAAGTACGCGAACTCGAGAACAGTGGACCACAGACCGACCAACCGGAAAGTGATCGTTATATGGTACTTGAGCGAAGCTGCAAGTGCCATAAAAACTGCAAAACAGTTAACTGGTCATTAATATCAAGTGCGTAATTTTCCAGTTAGTGCGTTTTTACCACTAATATATATCTGCCATTTTCATCTTCCTAGCACTTCTGGAAGTATAGGAGGGGTACCCAACATCAGACAAGATTTCAAATTTCCAGAGAAGTCTTTCCTTCAGAATAATCTATCTGGCTTAGAAAGGAACCAATAAATACGAAAAACATACTAGAAAGAAGCTAATTGAATGGTTTACAAATTGGGTAAATGAATATTGCTTCAGTATTTCTAGTTAAACATATATTCTGTCCTAACAAGATCCCTTCATTCTAGCATTACCTCGACTGACTACAAAATGATGAAAAAAGTAGAGTTGGCAAAGTCAATAGCCAGAAAATCCCTTTTCAAAGCAGCTTCAGAACAAAGAAAAGGCACAGAATTCGAATATTTTTGGAAATACGACTGTTCAAGAAAACCATATTTTGCGTTTTGACTGTCAGGACAGCATGTACATTTCATTTTATCATTTTCGCTGCAAAAATCGAGGTAGTGTAAAAAGGAGGTCAGGTACCCCTCCTGTTCTCTAACTCGAGAACAGTGGACCAACAGACAGACAGACCGAAAAATGATTGCTATAAATGGCACTTGAGCGAAGCTAAAGTATAAAAATTGCAAAACAGTTAATTGTTCATTAAAACTGTATTATTTTCCACTAATTGGTATCTGCCAGAATCAGTAAAAATAATTTCACTTTTCGTAAGTTATGCCACCACCAGTAAGCCACCAGTAACTAGAAAGATTAACTTTAAGAAAACAGGAAACTCCAACTGTAAATTTTATATAGCATTTTCAGGCGGCTGGGTTAAAATTTCAAGCTGGTTACAAAACAAAAGTAGGCTATATTCATTATTAAATTAATGAAAGAGGTAAATTCAAACTGGCTTGCCACAAGAAAGATGAAACAGCATGCTTACCAGCTGTTCCCACAGAAAACACAATATTTTCAGCTTATTTGTGTGCCGAAAGAGTTGGCTGTTCCCGTTGGCTTTGTTATTTTCCGTTTCAATTTGACTGTACTATACATCCAAAGTAGTGAAGTAATAAGTATAGAGAAGTGTTAAAATAAACATAGCCTACTTCTTCTATCACAAGAAGGTCCATGAAAAAGCTGTAGGAGGCAGTTAACAGAACTTCTCAACCCAAATGATGCAGATATGATGTCGCAGTATGTTGCTGCTTCCTTTTTCTGAAAATCCCGACTTAGAGATACAAAATCCTGAATATTTCCTGTTTTATTCAAGAAACATTATATAGCAGTCCAGAATTGCTTGTATAAGTATTCCTTCATATCAGCCGAATCACATGTATTAAAATTAAATTAATTATAGATAATTTTAATTTATTTAGTTTTAGGGTTGGGAGGAATTTGTTTTGGTTTTGTGATGTTGGATGCGCCCCTCTTGTATGTTCCAGTTATGTATTAATTAATTAACATTATCGATTATTTTTATTATTTATTGCGATTTTGAACTGGTGAATGCTACTGTTTTTGTTGTATTTTGAAGAAGGTAATTTTTTTCATTTATCACTCCCGTGCCACTTGTGCTTTGCCCTCTGCCGGGAGTGTTTGTTAATTTCCCTGTGTACAATGCAAACAATAAACGAACCTGAACCCGAACCTGAACCTCACTGCGCCAAACTGATGTGTCACTCGATCTTATTTTTGGTTAATTTTTTAGCTGAGTTTTTAACATTGTTGGGACAGAATGTTACGAGTGTACAGAAATACCACCCAAAAATAAGAACAGACCACAAACAACAGATATAGTCATTACCTCTTAGAATTTCCCTATTCTGGGCTTGCAGAGTAGGCTATGGGTTGACAGCTTCTTCAAAGCCAGTATAGGATGTAAAGTCATAGCCAAGTTAATCCGGTGTGAAGAAGTTTATGAACTTCAAGATTTCCAGAATACGTAAGTCTTGCAGAAGATATTTAAAGATAATCTAGATTCCGTGAAGCGAAATCCAATCTCTTCTGTATCGTACATAAAATGTATGGTATTTTGATTGGTAATCTGCTTAAGTCGAACGGAATATTCCGGAACTTCCAAACTCGACTGCTGAATTGTATAGAACTTTTTGTGCTAAACCCCATATTCGTCTTCAGTTCAAGGTAGCAAATCAAAAACTAAAATTATCCTGAGACGTTGCCAAATGCTCTGCGTTCTCTTGAAATTTATTTTAGTTCACATTTCCGGAAGTCACCGGAACAAAAGATTCACGTTTTAGTGAACCAAACTGCTGTCTCAGAAAAAACAGAGTAAGCAAGAATAGCCTATTCAGGCAGGGCAGGGGTCAACATATTAAGCTCCCAGAAAGACATAGAACCGCACCAATAAGTTTATTGTATCTATATTGTAATGAGTCGTACATGCTACGGGATGTCGGAGATCCGTACTTGGCTTGGAGAGGATTATATTTCTGTTAACAGTGCCTACAAAAGAAGATCAAGCAAATATCAATTTTCTCATTTAAAATAGAGCTCATGGGTTCTAAGCACTCAAATGAATTTTGCAGGAAATCTGGCATTTGGCGACGAACAATACGGGAAGTGTTTAGAGGCGGTCTCAACTTG
Source organism: Branchinecta lynchi (assembly GCA_023053575.1). Taxonomy (NCBI): domain Eukaryota; kingdom Metazoa; phylum Arthropoda; class Branchiopoda; order Anostraca; family Branchinectidae; genus Branchinecta; species Branchinecta lynchi. Next base: position 3,045,176 of record JAKZAP010000002.1, on the reverse strand, counting down.
TGATTTTTCTCTTAAATCCAAACTGAATCTTTACATCCTGACACTTGTAACAGTACTTTTCCTGTCGCCAGATTAATAACAATTACTAAACTTCGATCCCATTTACTCTCTTCAGTCGCTAAGTCTCTGTTTCCTAGAATATTGAATGGCATTTGTATTTCATGAAAAGGGTTGCTGAAAGGGTTGCTATTGAAGATATGACTGTTTGGTAACTGAATTGAAAATATTTTCATGATTAAGGATTTGCAGCTGTTCTGGAATTCCTATATGAAATTTTTTAGTCCTCGAATTCCGTACAGAGGTAACAAACATTCCGGATTTCGGGTCCGAGATTTCAGAAAAACTTCCTGATCAGGAATTCAACAATTGATCGCGGAGTGGCGGAATTCCGTGGAGACATCCAAGCTGATGACCAGCAATTCCTGGCTCGGTGCGAGATTCCCGAGTGTTGGTACCGGAATCCTTGAGTACCCACGGAAGTCCGTAGAAAAAACCCAGAATTCCGTGTTTTTCCCCGGAATATGGGACCTACTACGGAATCCGGACACCTTTCTTCCCTACGGGTAGGCAAATGAGTGCATTCGGAGGGTTTCGAAGAGTTAGTTGTTGTTCCTGAGCAGGATTTCTCATCATTCTTCATCACAGCTTCAATGTTAGTATCATTCGGGCGAACACGTGTAAAAGTAGTATTATTCTATACATTGTGCTTTGTGAAGGTAATAGTTGATTTGTTTTCATTAAAGTAAAATATATGTATAGTACTTTCATTAATGAAGTACTCTCTTCTGCCTGTTCAAAGAAGAAAACATTCCAGGCAGGGCTACAAGTTATTGGATTTCCAAAATAAAGGGCTATTTCGAAGAACAGTACAGCGTTCATCGTTCATTAGCACCATACCCTGGGCATTGCCGGCTTCACAAACAAAAGGAAGGTAAACATCCTGGTTAAAGGGTCAAGATAGATTAAAAAGGCTGTCGCATGGTCTGATGAAATTAGGTGTACACCCTTCTTTTTTCATCTGTCAAATTAGTCTTATCTGATTATTGTTTTACTCCTCTCTCGTCTACCTGATTAACCTTTCCTTTCAAATATTCTTTGCTTTGATTGGCTTTTAATGTAGATGTTGTTATTTTTGTCTGTTGGTTGAAAGTATGCTTGGTTTGTTATGCATATTCTTGCTTTTTCTGTAGCCTACTTCTTTCTGACGACAGCAGTATATCTTGTGTTTAAGTTGGGGTTTACAACAATTACAAACAATTTCTGTAAAAAAAATGGCATTTCCTGCAGAAAAAAAAAAAGATTTGATCTAATTTAGCAAAACAAGTTTTTTCTTAGCGCGAAATAATTTAATAAATTATCAAAAGAAACCAAGGAAATAAAGACCGACCAAACAGCAATGGGGTTTTAAATCTGCGTCTAACGTGATGCCGGAGGAAATGTTTGCTGAACCATTTGCTAGCTTGTTGTCTTCCAAGTTTTGCTGACGTAATGCTGAAGACAGCTCTTGTTTGAGAAGAATGACCATGGTTCAGAAAATTCGGGCAGTGTCTCTCTGAATCCATTTCTCTCAACGGGTTGTCCTGGCCTCCTACCAAGAAATATCATTTGAGACTTCCACATCATCACTTTATCCTGTCGCATTCTTCTGAGTTACATATATAATATAACAAGTGCGCAAGCGCTCACACATGGAGTGTAAAAGTAGATTCTGAAACATCTCTGGACCTTGGAAGGTGATCCCATCAAGATGCACATCGACGGAAAGATCTACGACCGTACTGAAATGGTTGGTTTAACCCCAAAAGTATCCTACCAACCCTTTAAAGTAAAAGCACAAGGAAATTCACCTTCCGCTATGATGAACAAATAATCACTAGGTAACAAACAATGCCATTGAACCAACTGGATCTGGGAGTGGGACCCCAGAAGGCAACAAGAGCTACGAGCTAATATGGCACTTGTTACGAGTAGGCGGTAAAAAAAATAGATGAGAACGTCACAGAATTAAATCATTCATTTATTTATTTCCCGAAAAGAATATATAATGAGGAGTACTAAAATAAATTTAAAAAACTCTGTTACAAATAACTCTCACAACAACAAATAACAATTGACGTACATTAAACAAAACACTGTATTTACTGAACAATTAGCTTTTATCGAAAAACGGAAACAGATTCTTCAGAGTCAGAATATTATTAGCTTTAGCTACAAAATTATCAAATTTCTGCTAAATTGCCAGGGCATGACCTTTAACTGAAAGGGAGTTAATTAGAGGTGCTTTTCTAGCAAATAAAGGATATCCAAGCAAAAATTTACAGTATTTAAAATAGCACACACGAACACTTGCAATCATACCACGATTAAAACCATTTACCACCACCACTGAAAAAATGACTATTGGTAAAACAGTTGACTGGTATATACGGGCAAGAATATCACGTCTAAGCTTACCCCTCAGATACATTAAAGCTCCAAACGTCTTAGGGATCGATAGTTCAATAACATCGTACAGACGAAAAACACACCCGCCATCCAAAAATGTGGTTCGGAAATAAAAATAGGATATATTATTTAGTTTCACTCAAGTCTTAGCAGTTCCGGCATCGTCTCGAATTACCTGTAGCGCATCCGCATAACTGTTTAAACTTCCAAGCTTCAGTCTAATAACTCCACTCGTTTGATCCCTAGACCTGCTACACGATTTCCGGTACTCCCTCCATCTCCCCAACCGTGGCCGAATGTGGTTTGGAGTAAAAAATGGATCATCTAAAGCATCTTCTTTTATACCATCTATCAAGTTTCATTCGAATATGAGCGTTTTAAAAATTCCGGTACCCCCCCCCCCCCCCCACCGATGACGGATCCGGTTCGGACCCTAAAATATGTCATCTAATGTATATGCTCTCTCTACATTCCAAGTTTCATTTAAATTGATGCACTCGTTTGACCTCTATGCGAGGCTCAAAGTTTCCAGCAATCTCTCTCCAACTCCCCCACTGTGAACGAAGAGGACTTGGAAACATAAACGTCGTGTCTCTTACCTTAAATTACCTGAAATTGCAGCTTGGAGCAAAATAAGGATTTCTCCTGTAGTATTCGCTCCATAGTTGACTGTATGAATTCGTCTGTACGATGGTTTGTTTGATTTTGTGGTGAAAACATCACACGCTGGTACTGATATCAACGGCATCCCAATTCAGCTTCCACTGGACGACTCCTCACTGTTAATCCCCTCATCTCGTCCATCAAGCTTAACTGAAATCGGAGCATAGCCTATCTGCAACCCCCCCCCCTCCCCTACCTTGGCCAAATCAGGCCAGGACGCCAAATAACAAATCTAGGCCGCGTAAACTCTGCACTGTCGAACTTGCATCTCATTCGGTCCATCCGTTTGGTTTGTGTGCATGTCAAAAGCTCCCCCCCCCCCCAATTCCCCCCACCGTGGTCGCATATAGTTCAAACAAATGTTTACATGTCTAGGTCATCAATTCTTATTAACCATTAAGTTTCACTTGAACCAGACCACTTTTTCGCAATTTGCAGAAGTCAATTTCCATATTCCCTTCCCTCGCTCCCCCCAAAACGCTCGAATCTAGGAACGGAAGTTCTGGGGGTATGTTGTGTCAGGTTCTTAAGTCAATTAAGCCGGGTCATTGATATGCCTGCAAAGTTTCATTGTCTTAGTACATCTGGAACTGGAACCGGAATTCCAGGAAACCCCCTCCAATTTCCCCCACAGCCCCAAAACCATCTGTCTCCGTCAATTTCGTATCCAGGCCTACTGATTGTTCTCTCCATTAAGTTCCGTCCCAATTCCTCTGCTTTAACGTTTCTTGAGACCCCCCCCCCCCCCATCCCACCAGGTATCGGACCCGAAATTGACACTGAACATCTGAGGCGTTAGTTCTTTCCACCTGACAAGTTTCATTCAAATCCGATCACCCGTTCAAAAGTTCCATCCACTCCCCCCACGATGGTCGGACCGGGTTAACGACTATTCTCGAGTCAATCTGTTCGGATCCCTGACATACCTGCCAAGTTTCATCGTCCTATCACAACTACTTAGCGCTCCCCCCTAACTCCCCCACAGTGCGGGGATCCGGTCCAGTCATGTCAATGACGTATCTAGGACGTATGCTTGTTCTTCCCACCAAATTTCATCCCGATCCCTCCACTATAAGCGTTTCTCAAGATTTCCGGTTCCCTCCTCCAACTCCCCTCAGTGTCCTCGGATCCCGTCTGGATTTATTCTGGGACGTCTGAGACACGAGCTCATCCTAAATATCAACTTTCATCAAGATCCGATCAACCGTTTGCAAGTTAAAAATACCTCATTTTTTGGCTACCCTCTCCCTCCACTCCCCCCTAGATGGTCGGACTGGGGAAGTGACTATTTCCTACTTAATCTGGTCCCTGACACGCGTGCCATATTTCATCGTCCTAGCACATCAGGAAGCACCGAACTCGCGGGATCACTAGAAATTTGGACACCTCCCCCCCCTAACTCCCCAGAAGTGAGCGAATCCGTTCCGGTTATGTCAGTCACGTATCTAGGACTTGTGCTTGTTCTTTCCACCAAGTGTGATCCGGATCTCTCTGGATTTAAAGTGGAACGACTGAGATACGAGATCCTTCCATATATCAAGTTTCATCAAGATCCGATCACCCATTCGTAAGCTAAAAGTATCTAATTTTTCCCAATTTTTCCGGATTCCCACTCCCCCCACTCCCCTACAGATGGTTGGATCGGGGAAGTGGCCATTTCTACTTTAATGTGATCTAGTCCCTGATATGCCTGCCAAGTTTCATCGTCCTAGCTTATCTGGAAGTGCCCGAACTAGCAAAACCGGAACCGACAGACCGACTGACGGACAGAAATTACAATCGCTATATGGCACTTGGCCGAAGGGCAAGTGCCAAAAAATGGGACACAGATGCCCACGGCTCGTGAAATATACTCTTGGGCAACCTCGGCCCAGTTGAACATAAGAGGGGAGAGTGGAAGTACTGGAAGTGGTGAAACCCTGAAAGTATCTTCTCAACCCTGTGCTCTAAAGGAACAAAGAATCCACATTTTCACTGATTGTACGGGAGTGATAAATGAATAATAAAAACAATAAATAATTTCGTCCTATGTCTAGAAGGTGGGGGCAAAGTCAGTAGCAAATTTGATCCAATTGTCCCTGAACTAAGTGGATGTTGGGAGGGGGACCCTAAAAACCAGAACTAGACCCCAGTGCACACAGTTCCACGAACTTTCAACTTGATCTCCATGATGGTTCACGAGTTTTCAGCTCCAGTAAAAACAAGAGCTTAAAGTAAGTAAAACTAGTAAGTAAAAAGTACTGTCAAAGGTATTCCTAGAACTCCTCTTCTTCGTTGGGCGGTTCAATGGTCTTCAATATGGTTTCGAAATTTAGATCAAGTGCGTTTCTTCTTTAAATTGTTGCTGCGTAATTTCCCTTTCGAGGAGACGAAGTTTTAGTTCGTCTAGAGTTTCGCCTGCTAGTAGCGAGAAGGTATCGTTTGATAAAAAGTACTTTTCGACCTTGCGGTGAAGATGCGCACTTTAAGGGAGCTGGAACCTCATTTGTAAGCAAAACCCTTGAGGCAAAAATGGTATTGGGCTCACGGGGATCATGCAAATGCATATTTTGATTAAAAGTATTTTTCTTAATTTGCGGTCATGATTGGTACTTTCAGGAATGGTCGAGTTTGGAAAGTGGCGATTTCTAAGCCAATCTTGTCGAATTTATAATATTCCAGCCAAGTTTCATCGTCCCAGCACACCTGGAAGTACCTTTACTCGCGATCACCGGAATTCCTAACTCCCCCTTAAACTCCCCCCCACAGTCGCCTGAGCCAATCCGCTTCTGTAAATGATATATCAGAAGCATCTGTTAGTTATCCCCACAAAGTTCCGTCCCGATCTCTCCAGTCTAAGACGGTCACGTTTCCTTCCCCCCCCCCCCAGTTGTTGTCGGATCCGGTCCGGACATGAAAAATCACCAGAGACATGTCCTCTCTTCAATTACTTAAATTTCACTCAAATCTAATCACCCGTTCCAAAGTTACGCACGACTCAATGTTCCGAATTCCCCCTTCCTCTACTTCCACACGGCTATCGAATCGAGTAAATTTGTATTTACAATTCAGTTTGATAGGGTCCCTGATTGGCTGATACGCCTCCCAAGTTTCGTCGTGAAAATCCCCAGAACCGCCATCGCCAGAATTCCAGGAAACACCCCTCCACCCCCTCCCCCAAAGTGTCCGGATCCAGTCCGAATGTGTAAACGATTTATCTCGAGCAGATGCTTGTTATTCCCAGCAAGTTTCACTCCGATCCCTCCATTCTAACCGTTTCTCGGGATTTCCGGTCTCCCCCCCCCCCTCCGAACTCCTCCATAGCTGTCGAGTACAGTTCGGACTTCGAATGGAACATCAGAAATATGTCATTTACTCAGGTGTTAAGTTTCATTTCAATCAGATCACCCGTTCGAAAGTTACACACCACTCAATTTTCTGGATCCCCCCACCCTCCACTCCCCCCAGATGGTCGGATCGGTAAACTGACAAACCAGGTTGGTTTGGCCGGGTTCCTCATACGCCTGCTAAGTTTCATCATCCTAGCACCCCCTAATCTATGTCAACCCCTCCTGAGGTTCAACAACATATTATACCAACCCCTTCGACCTTCGATTGATCTAGCTCTCTCCGAACAGATTTAAGAAAAGAATGACTCATCCACGAGCAGAGCTATACTAGTGTGAAGAAAGAATGGTTCATCCAGGCGCAGAGCTATACTAGTGTGAAGAAAGGGGTAGGGGTCTGACAAAAACTAGTACAAGCGTTTCAAGAGATTTCAGGTGTCCCCCACCAGGCCCCCCCCTCCCAGTTATCGGATCCGATCTGGATTTGACAGCGAACATCCAAGACACTTGTTCTTGATACCTGCCAATTTTAATGCACGCCCGATTATCCGTTTCAAAGTTATGAATGTTACTAATTTCCGAATTCCCCATCTTGCCACTCCCCTACTGATGGTCGGATCGGGGAAGTGATTATTCCAAGTTAATCCGGTTGGGTCCCTGATATGCGTGCCAAGTTTTATTGTCCTAGGTCATGTGGAAGTTCCCAAACTAGCAAAATGCGGACAGACCGACAAACAGACAGACAGACATTACCATCGCTATATGGCACTTGAGTAAGCTCAAGTGCCCTCTTGCTTTAGTTGTATAGTAAAAGTTATACTGTGTATTTTGTAAGTTACTTTCTTTCGTGTTTTCCTTTCTTTTTTTCTTTTTTTCCTTATTATTTACTCCGTCTTTGTGCCTATGTTTATTTTGACGGGTTATAAATAAAATTATCATCATCATCATAAAAAAATTGAAAATTGAAAACCTGCTACCTCGGCCGCAAGGAGTGGATTTGTCGTTTCGTGCTCATACTATGAAACGTTAGCAAGCTCGAATTCCTGAAAGGGTTGACGCAACAGCCGTCAGCCTGCATCGAACAGACAAAAATGGAAGGTTTTCCGCTCTACCAAAATTTGTTAGCCCTTTAAAACCGTACCTGAAATAAATACATATTTTCTGATCTGTGTTGCACCTGATATTTCTTAAACCGGAGAATAGATACATGATACGGATATACTTTTATTTGTTGGGGGGAAGCTCGTATGTAAAAGGTTCGTGAATATTATCCTTCCATTGTGACACTAAAATGTCGCAGAGTGGAACTACTGATGGTGTGAGACAATCGAAATAGCCTATAGCAGTAGCAACAGTTTTGATCTTGAATGAACTGAATAAAACAACTAAAAGGGATAAGTCCTAAGTGACCAGAAAGGATACAGAATAAAGCAATATGTATACCACAAATTCTGAAATACCTACGCGATCAAAAGTAGCAAGAGATTGAACTAATTAAACTGCTTTCCTAATGTTTGTCTAGAGATGTGGCTAATTTGCCTTGTTAAGTGGCTGGATTTGCAAAGGGTTGTTTGTCGAGTCTTGGGACGCCTGTCAACAGGAATAGATTGGCTGAACATATCTCTTCATTTCACCTTAGTATTTTATGGTGAGGGAGTGTTGCTTCTTCGGCGGTTGCTCCCATCCGTGAGGCACGCGACGCTAAGGCGCACGTTAGTCTAACACAACCACAGTGAGAGTGAGGTGCGAGATGTGACGGATCGAGTGAACCTTCTACAACATCAGTAGCAGAGCTGTTGGATTATCTAAGAAACAACACTTGTGATTTGTGTGAACATAATACACTAACTCAGCATATCATTTGTACAACCGAAGAAAGGTTTTGTGAAGAAGAAATCAATCTTTGACGAAAAAAGAAGCCCTGCCATAAGAACTTTGGAAAGCATAGTGAAAATGATTTTCTCATTCTTGATTTTAGTTGCAATTCTTAAGAACTCTTCTTCGGTATCTATAAGAAACGGGGGATACGACGATATTATAGTCGGAATAGACAATAAGCTAAAGCAGCCAAGAAATTGTTCGGATTTCCTACACGAGATTGAGGTACTATTTCATACTACGAGCATTGTTGACGCTCTCTAGTGATATATTTGATTCTGGTGGTATTTTGTATATCTGCAAATCGTTTGATTCTGGTGATATCTGAATGAATGTACTGACGTAAATCTATTAACAATAATTAAAATAATTTATTTGTAACATAGGCTACTGTCAGCTTTATTTAGTTAATACAAACAATTAGAGAAAACTGTGCTCCTCAAAAATGCTCATACTGAACAAGAATACTCATCTCCAAAATTACCGTAATTTCATTATTCCGAATATTTTGTAACGTTTAAGCTTGTCATTTTCGGCTTTTCGTTTTCTCTTTCATTTCATATTGAGGAGTAAATGGCCAATTTCAAACAAGGGGTTCAATGACAAAAATCAAGCAAAAGTGAAAAGCATCTTCTCTTATACACACAACAGTGTTTCAGTTCGGTATTTCTTTCACTCCTGGTAATTATTGTCCCATGATACGGCTCTGAGCACCGCGTCTCATTATTGATCACTAGATTAGTTCTCTGATGTAGGTGTATATCTTATTTATACTTTACTTTTGATGGTCGATTGAAAATTTCCTTGCATGAATTTGACAGCACGTTATAATGGGATTCCCACGAAGGGGTCTTGGACTGGAGGTGTATGCTCTAAAGAATCGATAAAATAAACTCAAATAAATTGCAATGACGTCTTTAACAAGTTTTAGTTAGTCGGGTAGACGCTCAAGTCTGAGGTTCAGATTACGCATAGATTTGCCTGTGATTTCGAAGAAGACAGTGACTCACATTGTTACCGTTCCCACCTCCGCTATTACAACGAGCCACTGTTTGGCTCCACATATTGCCTCAGCTGACCCCCGGTCTCATTTGACCTGCTTCTCAGTATTTCCGGGAGTATTCCGAACTTCATGGTGGCCGAGTGAGCTCCCGGAGCTTTATTGTTGCTATGAAAGTCGACGGATTAAAGAAGGTTTATCTCGTCAACAATAGTCGGAAAATGCAATCTTTTCTTCTTTTAGACCGGAACCTATTTGGGTGGGATTAATGGTAGTTGTGAGCGACGAATTTCTATTGAGCTTTAATTGCCTTGGTGCGCGTCTGACAGTGCTTAGAAAATGACTGCATGTTTACGTCTTCACAAATGATCTGGGCTGCTGTCTGGTTTCGCACATCTATTAGATTCTTGGTAATGAGTTTCTAACGGTTTCTGTCAAGTATTCATCAAAACGATGTTGAGAAATACTCCTTGAGCCCAAGCTGACAGGGAAAATTATATTCAAAAAATGCATAAACGGATCCGTCAGCTAGGATGCTTCGACAGCGATATTTCGGCCCTTCTTTGCAAGGGTCATCGTCAGGCTGTCGAACTTCTGCGTAACGTTGGGTAAGGAACGAACCTGTATAGATATTCCTTGAGCCCAAGCTGACTTTGAAACATTTATTCAAACAATGTTTACAACGGATACGTCAGCTATGATTCTTCATCAGCGATATCAGCCTGACGAGGACCCTTGCCAAGAAAGGACGATATCAGCCTGACGAGGACCCTTGCCAAGAAAGGACGAAATATCGCTGATGAAGAATCATAGCTGACGTATCTGTTGTAAACATTGTTTGAATAAACGAACCTGTTATAGAACTGAAGCTTCTACCGAGCAAATTACCTTTAAATACCAACTGTTTACTGGAATAAAATTTATACCTTAATCCTTTATTAATAACAAAATCGAAGTTGATCAAAATACTGAATAAAGAAAGCAACCGTGTCATAAATTAAAGCTCAGCACTAGTTTTTTCCCCACAATAGTATTTTATTTCCACGAATAGAATATTTATAGTCGGTAGAATTTTCAGTTATTTATTGCACGTTCCTTTCTTCATCAACGTTACGCAGAAGTTGGACTGCCTGACGAGTACCCCTGCCAAGAAGAGCCGAAATATCGCTGCCAGAGCATCGTAGCTGATGTACTGTACCCATTTTATTCATAGTTTCAATAAATGCTGTTGAGCTTTCAAAGTCTCCATCAACGGATCTTCCAGTAAAAAAACGAATTCACATTTTCATCAAAATTTTATGCTGATGATTGTATTGACCCTCTAAAGTCGATGAGACTACTATATACTATACCACAATAAACAAAATAAGTATAAGAAAAAGATAAGAAATTCAACGAATATAACATAAATAACAACCAGACACCTCGTTCAGTCTCGACACTACATCGATTATAGGCCATTTTACCACGTATATAGGCGGGTGATTTAGGGACGAGTATAGGAATTAAAGATCTCGGAATAGAATTAATTTGATAGGCTACGAAGGTTCATGTAATCTTCAGGCAATTGCCTTAGTTAGGGCATAATGGACGGTTCAAGTAGCTTTTATCTCTCTGAAAAGCAGAGCCGTTAATTATTTTTTTGAAAGTGTTTTTTTTAGATATATATTTCTTATATATATTTTTTTAAATGACATAGATTTTTATGAAAGTATATGGTCTATTTATTAGTCAGCTGTAGACCGGTTGTGTGTATGTTATTATTTCTCTACTCGCCAGCTTTAGCGGATACATATAAATGAATTGAATTGGATGTGTTTCTGGTCCAAAATCACTCGTCTGACAATCACCGGCATCCCAGCTCCAAGACAAGGCTGTGCCAACAGACGAATCATTGATTTCAGCTTGATTGACCACCCAGCAGCAGCACAGAAAGATTATCTACCTGTCTTCATTTGTTCTTCATTTTGTTCAACATTCAAACTCGGGAGTATTATAATCTACTTAAATTAATTGAAAGCCCCTACGCTTGCTGCTGTAAGCTATTGAAATAAAACAAATATAGGCCTGTTGTGTCAACTAAAATTTGGTCACTTTTAGGAGTCATTTCGAGAAGCATCGTCGATCCTATATGCAGCTTCAGGGAACCGAGCCTCTTTCCGAAAAATAATAATTGTCTTACCGTCAGCCTGGAATTGCACAGAGAAATCCTTGATGATTAATGGTGGCTTGATACCGAGACAATTTAGTATTACGGAAAACGGTCATTCTACAGTCCAGCAACCAAGACAATGCGGTCAACCAGGAGAAGAAGCTCTACTGCCCGTAAAAATGCTTGGAAAGACTAATAATCCGGAGAACCTTGGTGAGTGACGTCTTAGTTTTCTAATTTTAATTAACAAGGTCTGTCAGTTTGTATGGCACTTGCCCTTCTACCGAGAGCGAGGTGCCTATCGTTTGTCCGTCGGTCCCGCAATTGCGAGTTTACTTTTGAACGTGAGTGATTCTTTCGAATCGGATCCGACAACTGTGACGCGAGTCGGAAGAACTACGTACCTTATGACACGCTTACATACATATATACATACTCTTCTATCCGGAAAAAGACATTCCATATTGACTAGCCTAATACAAAAATACAAACAAAAACAATAATAGGTAAAAAACGAATATCACCTATCCACCTGGAAAACCAAAAAGATCGGAAATGATCTTATCCCAGATGGGTAATGATAAATGCATAAATGGGGTACTCACTCCCTCGGTAAGACTATTACCGCAATAATTATGTACAACCCGGAGCCTAATGGATTCCCGGCCTCTGCGAACTACCTCCGCAAAATCAGGCAGTGTAAAACATTTCTGTAGTGCTACACCAAGATGGCAGAGAATGTATGAGACGGAAGGAATTATTGTAACAAACACGTATAGTGGTAATTGCTTTAACTGTATGTGATGTGACGAGATCATTAGACTTGAGGGTAGTAGTAGACCTAGACTGAGAATTAGCATACGCTCTATACTAGATAAACAATCTACAGAATTCCGATGATAGCGAGTTAAGGTGCTTCCGATGAACTTGGCTAACATTAAGGCTTTTGCTAGCATAAAGACTTTTGGTAGGGCCCGACAACATTTACTTAGAAATAGTTACTGCCCAGATTCGATCATTCTGGGATGGAGAGGAGGGACATGTATAAATTTCGAACCGCGATCATTTCTGAATGAAACTTGATAATTGGCAAAGAGTAGGCTACCTGCCTCAAACAATTCATTTCAACTCCGACCCAATCTGGCAACTATGTGTGCGTTGAATGTGCCGGAACTTGAGCACCCTTTAAAGTTTAGACGAATTTGGCTGAGATCTGACAGTTTAGTTACAAATCACTTATTCGCTTATATACATCCAAAAACCCGATTGAAATGCGTCACTTGATCGTTTGTCCGTTATACATTTTATCGAATTAACTTATTCTTTCGGATTTTTTGGTACCTCTCAGTGCTTTTCCCCCTGCGCTAAAAATATTTACCAAATACAAAATAATATAAGCAACTGTCGTTCTGTTGTAATTCTTTGCAAGACATTCTTAGCATTAGTATACCCCCGCCCCCCTCCTCGGGACGCCCCTGCACAGAGGAGGGACTTTTCTTGACCGAATTTGGTCCTGCTGTACGTCAAAACCCTCTTTTGCGATCAAAATTACAGTTTTTTTTTAAAGTCGATCAGAAATTCGCATAATTATGGTAGAATGACCTTGGAACTTTTATTCCGTTTTATTTTCAGCGGAGCTCATTGTTCGTGAGTGGGCAAAGTTGAGATACGGAATTTTCGACCAGTCCAGCCCAGCTACCTGTAATGATGAGAAAGTCAAAGAGCTACTGTGAGTATGCTGCTGGTTCCCTAGACAAGTTCGTCATACTCCTGTTAATGTTTTTTTTTTTTTCACCACGTTTCCTCTAAAACAAGTTGTGGAGGCTATTCATTTCCCGTGTGACTGCTTCCCAAAATCTTGCTTCTGAATTCTAGTTAGCCCTGATGAGGTTTCAATCGGACAGTGAGACTTAGAGTTTATGTAGCGGCCGCCGCATGATCACTGACCCCCCTTCAACTTCGTTTTCGACTGTAATGATGAGAAAGTTAAAGAGTTACTGTGAGTATGCTGCTCGTTCCTTAGAAACTTTCGTCGTACTCTGTTAATTTTTTTTTGTTTCACTATGCTTCCCCTGAAACGAGTTTTGGGGGGCTATTCATTTCCCGGCGACCGTCGTGCTCAGGTGACAACCAGACAGTGGCGAGTCCGAAGAAAGGTTATAACACTAGTGGTCCAGTGAATCTGAAAACCACTAGCTGGCAGGCCTACTTTGAAGTGAAGAACGCTTTTTTTTCAAGTTTGTGAGCCCTATCTGAAAAGAACAAAATGCAAGCAAGTCTGCTAGACAAGCTTTTGGTAGCAAAGACTCCTTTCAAGACAGTCGCATCCTCACTTTCCCAGGCAAACTTCCCCTTCACGCAGCTATCTGTCCGTAATTTGATCCCCGACAAACTTTTTGTCCTGCTAATTCCTGCAAATCTGATACACAGTTCAGTGTAAGATGAAACCTCGTAAGCGGACCGGTGTTGTTTTAAGAAACTCCAATGATTGCGGTTACTCCCACGACCGGATTCTATCCCGATAGGAATAAATTGAGGTTAAATTTATCTTATTTCTTTATATTCTTAAATTTTTTGCCCGTAAACAACAAAGCAAAAACATGGAGTATATTAAGAAAATAAAAAAAAGTACTTTATAGCAATAGAACCTTGTGGAAAACAGTTTTAAAAAAAACTTTAAAAAGGAGAAATCTAGAGTGCTCCCTGTGTGACACACTTGCAAGTCAACCCTCCTAGATTTGATGTATCTATACAAGGTTTCTCTTCCACCCCCCAGCAACAATTCCTTTGCAACGAAATCCATTACAACAAGACCTAAGGTTTCGGTGGGATCCCAAAAATGGAATATTTGGTCCAGACGATTGAGTATTGTCTTAGCCAGATCCAGTCTTCGCCACGCTAATCATCTGAGAAAACGAAGTTCAAACATATCTCTATAAGCAAAATATATTTTGACTTTACTGACCGAAACTTCTGCCAAATTTCTAGTTTCAGCCGAATTCCGAGCGAACTACTTGTCCGGCAAAAAAAGAACAATTCAGAAACGAATTCAGCGTATCTACTTATCCATATAAAGAAGAGCTAATAACTTCAAATAAATCTTTAACTTATAAAATTTCCGGTTTCAACCGGATTCCGGACGAATTATATGTCTGGGTAAAAAATGATTGTCATATACAGACTCAGCGTCTTTTCTTAACCCTCAATTTGTCATCTAATTTAACAAATTTTCCGGTTTGGTGGGATTCCGGGCGAACTAGTTGTCCGACAATAAAATGGTTTTCATCATCGTGTTCAGCATGTCTCCTTACCAGATAACCGAACACCGAATCAACTTCAAATAAAACTTTTAGTTCTAACCAACTTTCCGTTTTTTTTCGGATTCCGGACGAACTACTTGTCCGTCAATAAAATTGTTTTCACCATCGTGTTCAACATGTCTTCTTATCTCATAATCAACTATCACATCAGCTGTTTAAAAATATTATGCTTGCCCGTTAATCTAAAACCCGCTCCCCCCCCCCCCCCTCCTAAATGTAGGGCTACAGATCCCATCGACGAACTCGACCTTACTCTTGACTCAATGAGTCCTCACACCAAGTTTCATCAAACTATCTCCTTCCCTTCGAAGGTTATCGTGCTGACAGACAGACGGACGGACGGACAACTTTTGCGATGTCATAAGTATCCCTCCATTTACGTTTTGGGATCCCAAAAACCGGCATTCTTAGACCCCTCTAGACAAACATTCATCATTGATCTGATTTCTACCTCCTCCTCACACCTGGGTAAAAAATGATTGTCATATACAGACTCAGCGTCTTTTCTTAACCCTCAATCTGTCATCTAATTTAACAAATTTTATGGTTTGGCGGGATTCTGGGCGAACTAGTTGTCCGACAATAAAATGGTTTTCATCATCGTGTTCAGCACGATGATGAAAACCTAGATCATGTAATTTTTTCCCTAGATCATGTAATTTTCCCAGCCCGACTCAATTACTCGTCCATTTTCAGACCCGATTTATAATAAAGGAAGTCTTCTCCCCCATGCCTCTTTGGCTATTTGATAGTGCAAAACGGAAACGTCAGCTGAATCTCATTAGAGCTATAGATAGATAGATAGATAGATTTATTTGCGCTAAAAAGCCACAAGGTCCATGGCAAATACAAAATAATAACAACAAAACAACAACAATAACAAACCTACAAAAAACCTTCCCGATATGACAGAGCGATCCGAAGGAATCTTCCAAAACTCTTTAAATCCCCAAAATGTTTACTTTTTAATTTTCTAACAAGTTCCTCCCTCGAGAAAAAACCCACCCTAAAAATTTCCTACCTTAGATACCTTAAACCCTCACAATCACAAATAAAATGCTCTACATCTTCATCAATCATCCCACACAAAGGGCAGAAATAAGGACCAGACGAAACTCTAATTTTCCCAATATATTTTCTTCTTTGGCCAAAAGGCAAACAATCTCCTCTCAGACTAATTAAACATTTCAATTCTTCTGGAGATAACCCCGACTTAAAATAAATTTCTTCGCCCCATGCCTCCTTAACCCTATTGTAGAGACTATATTTTGGCCCTTCTTGGCAAGGGTCCTCTTCAAGCTCAAAGCTGCTTAAGTTGGCGAGGCTTGTGCAACTTGAGTGGCTTTGATTCTAAAGAGGACCCTTGCCAAGAAGGACCGATTTATAGCTCTAACAAAATTCAGCTGACGTGTCCGTTTTGCACTATCAAATATGATTTGCTTTCTGCTTGGTCTGGAGGGATTTATCCTGTTTGGCTTCTGCGCAGAACTAAAGGGATATGAACAACTGAAATGTCAACTATTTCTGTCCATGAGTCATCTGTTCGGAGTTTACAGGATATAATAAGCCCATTATTTCAGGGAAGCATGCGACAGCACACTCAGAAATTGCTCGATGTTGCCTTTGCTGACCAGGATTGGATTTCAGTTTTGCTCCAAGGATCTGACCTCAAAGCATGAAAGACTTTGCCCAAACAAGTCACCACAGGAGCTGATTTTTTCCCATCCAGATTTTCGCAACAGGTATGTTTCCTTCACCTGTTCATGGTTCACCTTAAAAGGGGAGTTGGTGGTGGTGGGGGGGCTGAAACTTTCCGGAAGTGCTATAGTTCGAGTTGAACTTGATGGGTAGTAAGAAAAAGAGCACTTGATGTTCCAAAATACTTAAACATAAAATTAACATATCCGCTGTCAAGGACCACCCAATCTTGGCAGGAGACACCTTAGCTTATGCGCATGCAAACTACCCTTGTAAGTACTATAAGAGCTTTCATTTCTTATTTATTTTATAGCTCTGTTTACTTTCAAATGCTTTCGATCAGCAATAGCAGAAAATTGACTTCTGTACAGGTTTATTTTAAGGCTGGGATTAAGGGTTATTTTAAGGCTGGGATTAAGTGAGTGGATCTAAGAATTTTAATTAGTTGCCGGGCTGATTGTTTGCCATTGGGAAAACGGAGGAAAAATTTGGGGAATAAATTAGGACGTACTGGTCCCTACTTTTGCCCTATGTGTGGTAGCGAGAATGAGAATTTGTTACATCTGATGTGTGAATGCCGTGAGCTAGGTGACCTGCGGGTTGAGATTTTTGGGAATGTAACTACAATATATGACGAAGTATGGATGATGGGCGTTATGGGAAGTAAGTGTTTTCAAGATTTGAAGAGGCTGGTAAGGTTCCTAAAAATAGCTTTAGCCCACAGAGAGAACTTCCTTTAGTTTAGTTCTACTATTTCGTTCAAGTGTTCTCTTTTTTTTTGTAACCATTTTTGCCATGGCCTCAGGCTTTTTGTGCAATAAATTCTATACAAACTTGCTACACTGCAAGTTATAGTATTTTACCAGACATTTAGAAGTTTTTTCTTATTTTCATTAACTTACGAACGTAAAATTCAAACTGCACGGTCTAAATATGATTTCACTAAGGAGCACCACCCACATTCTCAATTGCATGACTATAGGCTTTTGTGAAAAATCAAATCCCGTGTGTCAAAATATCCAAATGCAAGATGCAAAATAAAGCTGCATTATCAGTTAATCTTTAACTATGAACCGGAAAATCATCCAAGTCAAGGCAGTATCCCCCCTCCCCCCCCCCAAATTTTATCCTTTTAACAAAATCTACCCAAGGTGTGTAACTCTCTCTCAAGTCTCGCAAATATATCAAGAATACTGCGGCAGCATTTTTCTACAGGAATCTCCTCAGTACTTAAGCCCCTCGCTGAAAAAGAAATCGGTCGAGCGTTATTCAGCAATCTTCTTTGAGAAGAATTTAACAAAGAAGATGATTATGTTAATGTCAAATATTGTAACCCATCAATTGTCCCGTCTATATACTGGCGTGGCCTGGGGCGAGTCTGCAACGAAAAAATTACAAACATACGCATGGCTCACATAGCACGAACACCCTACTGTGGTTGACACACCATTTGGTTCTTTCATAAACGAGTGAATAACTCGAAGATGCCGTGCTGTCAGATATACAGAAAATATGCAAATAGTAGGGAAGTCATCAGCGGAGTTAATTTTGTCTGAATTTTTCTTCTGGAGACACCAAGTGTACCGGCAAAAGAACAACTTTATTTCATTCCGACGTCTGCACTGACAATTTTGCCATTTCCCAGCAAGGTGATTCGTTCCAAACAGGCATTCGGTTTCGATTTATCCGGAGTTAAAAAAAATGAGGTAACGTTAAAAACAGTCAAGAAGAAGCCAAATATATTGAATAGCGTACCTAATCGGCGTACGTGCAAGCAAACTCGGCAATGGATTGGAAGGACGATCTTTATTTTATTTCTATCATATAATAGGCCGAACTGCTAGAACAGCTTGGCTCTATTGTCAAACTGTTTAAAGGAATTCTAGCATTCTAGCATTTTCGATAGCTAGGTCACGCTCATAGATGTCGCCAGTTTAAACTTACCGTGCGACCATCTACTACCCACATGGGAAAGCTCGAAACAGATCTGAAAAAGAAAATCAGACAAGAAGAAAAACATTTATCTGGAATGGAACAAAAAAAGTTTATGTTTGTATGTTCTATTTCTTTCAATATTTTGTTGTGATCTTTTTTATTTAAAAAAAATGGTAAGCTAAAAGATTTGTCACTATGTTTTTGGAATTTCTGACCAGCAATCACCCCAAGAGTAAAAGTCTTATCCGACAAGAGAGCGGAACTAATAGACTCGTTGTCGTAAAGGATTAATGGTTGTGAATGTTAGCTGGTGTTTGAATGTCTAGAAAGAAAGACTTGGCAGGTATAGCATTATCGAATGGTGATGGCTCCTCCCTGTGATTTCCCCCCTCATAGATATATCCGTAGGATTCTCTCTCCGAATCAATAAAGCAGTCGATTTGACATAATTTCCACTTTCAATGGACAAGCCATCGAGAACTCTTAAATTGTGATAATAAGCACGAACAACTGTCATCGACGTCGACAATCACTAAAGCACATCATAGCTGTTCCTCGAACCAGCGTCTGTGCCAGTGCGAGATAAAAGACAACATATTGCTGTTTGCTTGAGCATCAAAGTCGGGTTGAGAAGATGAACTGAACTTCTAACCTTCACCGGTAATAGAACATCCACTTTATTATTTTGATCATTCCCCTCAAAATTTCAGACAGTCAATTGTGTCACATCTCAGAGATATATGTATGTTAGATATAGGGTACGTTAGACTATTAAGATGTCAGGTGAAATGATTATGTGCTGTTTCCTTTGTCCATCCAGCTAGTGAACAATTCATTCCGTCATTGGCTTTACCTATATTTCCTAGGTCGCACCTTGTAGCAGAGGTTGCAAATGTTGATTTGAATATTTTACAGAGTACCTAAAATTATCCACGAAGAAGGACTCTCAGCCAAATTATGATGTCATAATTTTAATCCTCTACATTCTCAGATTCATTGAATTCTAAGGTAGTGAAGAGTAAACATGCTCGGGGTCAGAGAATTGAGGAATATCAGTAATATATTTCCAGCTTGGAAAATAATCCATCACGAGCCGTCATGGTTTTGATACCTCCACGTTGACTTCCTTTCCCGCAGAAACTAATCTGAGAGCTCCCGCGGTCTCTTGGTGTCACAAATGTCACGACTTCCCTACGAGAATGAACAGACTTGATAAGAGACCCCTTGTTTGATTGATGTCGCATGACAGTGCCGCCCCGTGAAACGACGTTCTTCAATTCGAAGAAGCTCTGTCTCTTCCAATCAGCCTTTTAATTTGAAACTGGAGCAGGAAGGGGTTGTAACTGAAGCGTCTCATTACACAATGCTACAGGGAATACCGCTGACAACGAAATCGTCAGATCTGTTTCCCGTCGGAATGTTTTGATGCAGCTATAGATGAAACTTGTAGCATTAAGGTTGAAGATAGACGATCAACTTTTCCCGTCTTTTCTTCTGTACTTTATTACAAATTTAAATAAATTTCATACTTTCCGTTTGGAGCTGATGGTAAAGCCGAAATTCATAACAAGAATGAGATACCACGATCATCTAGGTGGTCAGCCCGGACCATAAGCACATCTGGTTCTTTTATTGAATATAAAGCACACAGCTAAGCAAGCCAAAGGTAGGCTATTCATCGACTTGGATACATGCTGTTGGCGGACAAGTCAACGAGGATGAAAGAAATCTGCATAAGGAATGCTAACGTACAACTTCACATATTTGTATGAACTAACTTGGCACTTTTTTGTAGCATGCCGACAGCTTTGAGCGACATTTCCTTTCACTATGTTACTCCTTCTCAAGTCCGGATGGTTCTTGCACTAGATGCTTCATCTGAGATGAGCCAAAAGGTAATTAAATCCTGTTTTATGTTTTTGCGCTAGCGGTTTTGTCATTTATTTTTATTTTTGCATCATAATTCTGACAAAATACCTGGAAGTCTTGGCAGGGAGTATGGCCCAAGGACTGGAAATTCCACCCCAGCCAATCCTCTACTGCTTATTGCGATTCGACCGTCGACGTAGTTTTCCGGCACCGACTTTTTCTGAAACTTATGCGGTTCTTCTCTGACTGTCTTGCAGGATTTTACTGTATTTGCTGGACCCAAAGGCTGAGACCAAGTTCGATGTCAAGGTTTTGGTCTCTTGTTTTTTCAAGTTAGGCACAGGTATTGGCAGAATAAATCATTGTCAGAGTAGTATAGGCGGTGCTAACTCGATATCAGACCTACAAAAACTGCGAATTGTTTTTTTTTTTCTAACCCTGCTGTTTTGTCACACTTATAGTCGTTGTCTCAAAAAGGAAATCGAGTTTTCTTTGTCGTTGAAGGAATAAGACGAATCGACATAGTTGTGCGCTGGGAATTCTTTCTGACGCAGACTTTTAGGAGCACGCGAGTGTGAATGCCGAAAAGAAAAACAAGCGACTTCAAGAAGAACAATAAAACAGCAAAAAAAAACAATATTCAGCAAGTAAACAAAAATAAACATACATTACGTATGACAGGAGTACATTCGAACGATCAGATGGTTTGAAAAAAGTCTAGTGCCTGAGAGATCTGCATTCGTAATGACCAGTTCCGTCTTCTAATTTTTATGGCACTTGCCTTACGGCAAGTGCTATATACCGATCACTTTTCCGTCGGTCTGTCGGTCAGTCCGGGGATCGGGAGTTAGGGTACTTCCAGATGTGCTAGGACGATGAAACTTGGCAGGCATATTAGGGACCCGACCAGACTAAGTCGATCGGGATGAAACTTGGTGGTAAGAACAAGCATAAGCTCTAGATACATCACTGACACAACTGGACCGTATTCGGACACTGCGGGGGGTGTTGGAGGGGGGTTCCGGAATTCCGGCGATCCGTAGTTAATGTGATTCCAGGTAGGCTAGGACGATAAAACTTGGAGGCGTATGAGGGACCCGACCAAACTAACTTGGAAATAGTCACTTGCTCGATCCGACCATCGTGGGGGGAGGGGGAGGTGGAAGAATCCGGAAAATAGGGACATGCATAACTTTCGAACGGGTTATTGGACCTTAATGAAACTTGATATCTGGAAAGATCTCGTGTATCAGGTGTCTCATTTCAAGTCAAGACTGGATCCGACGAATCTGGGGGGGGGGTGAACCGGAGGGGAGAACCGGAAATCGTGTGAAACTCTCAGAGTGGAGTGATCGGGATGAAACTTGGTGCGAAGAACAAGCACACGCTCTAGATACATCACTGTCAGGACTGGACCGGATTCGGACACGGTGGGGGGAGTTGGGGTTCCGCAGTTCCCACGATCCGTAGGGCTAGGACGATAAAACTTGGCCGGAATCTCAGGGACCCGACCAGATTAACTTGGAAACAGTCACTTGCCCGATCTGAGTATCGTGGCTGGAGGGGGAGACTGCGGAATCCGGAAATTAGTAGCATGCATAACTTTCGAATGGGTAATCGGATCTTAATGAAACTTGATATCTTGAAAGACATCATGTTTCAGCATGTCCCATATCAAGTCGGGACCGGATCCGATGAACTAGGAAGGGGGGGGGGTCTGAGGGGAGAACCGGACATCTTGTGACACGCATAGAGTGGAGCGCTCAGGATGAAACTTGGTGGGAAGTACAGGCACAAATCCTAGGTGCATCAGTGACAAAATCGCACCATGTTTCGGGTACTGAGGGGGGGGGGGAGAGCTGTAGGGAGTGTCCGGAATTCCGATGATATTCCTACTTTCATCCTTTTACCAATCCTTGCAAGTGCCATATGAGCTTCCAGCTCTTGTTATTGACCCTAGGCAATCCATGCCACCGCATTTGCAAACACGAGTATTGGTGTATTAACTGCTCGAAAATCATTAAGAAATAAAACCACTGACCATTCAATAACAGTTTAGCACTTTCGGTGGCATTCAAAGCAGACCAATCGACCAATCGAATTCAAAACAAACATCACCGGTCTAAGGGTAAAGACGTCACTGTGTATGACAGGAAAATTTTTGGTTCCCAGGTCAACATACAAAGATCATTCTAGTTCAAATGACTGAGGCTGCTTAAGAAGTCAGGAGTAGGGTGTGAATATTTAACTGTAGAAAGCATGGGATATTCTAAGACACCGACTCTGTCGCTGCTCACCCATCCGTTTTAGTGCAGACCTTTTAAGGACAACCGAAATAATGTGAGCACTACATCCAGATAAGATTTGGAATAGCCGCAGGTTTGGATGATGGGACCTAAGAGAATTGACTGGTATGCAGGCCCGTATCCATGAATTTATTTGGGGGGGGGGCTGACCTTTGGTCGGACCAGAAAGTACAAAAAGACATAGATCAGAGGCTAAAGCCTATACAAAACGATTACTTTCGTGATTTTTTGTTGTTGTTTTTTCTGGGGGGGGGGTTAAGTCCCCCCCCCTGGATACAAACCTACTGTTATGTCACAAAGTGTGGGAGAGTTCGATACCACTGGCTATTGTGAATATAGCGAAATGTTTCGGCACCCTTTCTCGGTTCAAAATTCCATTTCTAGCCAACGTTATTCACGAAACATAATCAAGCCTTTACAACATTGATTTCGTCAGTCGCATCAGCTCATTGATCATTCGAGATAATTCAAAGAAATAGAATCTCAATTATTAGCCTTTTGTTATACTTTTGAATCATTCATACACCAGCTAAATACTGTTCTAGAAAAAAATGATCTGAACTGAAAAGTTACTTGTTACGAGATCCCCCGTCTCCGTCCCGGTAATTTGTAGGCTTGTCCGAATATATGATCAAAAATATTGCTGAAGGGTGCCTTGTAGTCGGGAATAGATTTTTTGTATGTTAATCACAGCAGCTTGAGTTTACATGGCTTGCTGTACTGTTCCTATCACCCTGGTGTGCACTATCAAGGTGAAGCGGACTCGAGGAAACTTCAAAAGCTGAGTATCCACATTCATTAAAAGGACACACTTATCGTCCGACCGTGTGCCAAATTAAAATTAACCACGCGCTGCTTGCCTTCTGCTTTGCTTTGACAACCATAGCGTATCCCCCATCTGACGCCGACAGGTGAAAACCTGAAATAAACGGTGTTGTGTCCTCTTATTACTGCGCAAATCGGTTTACTGCAACAGTCAGTAAACTTAATTATCACTGTCTCGCTTCTTCTCGCATACCCTTACTGTTTTTGTGCGATCTGAAAGATCGTAAAACGACTGTGCGAATATTAAGCTCGAGTCATCATGCGAAAGAATTTTATAAGCCACCAGTGCTGTTGTTTTGGGGGATCACAAAACGCAGTGACGGGATTCCTATGAGATAGTAAAGTTTGCCCATCCGTCCGTCTGACTGTTAACTCTCGAGAACGGTAACTCTCCAAGGAATCTGTTCAAATTTAGTCTGATACTCCTTAGGCTCCTCTTGGACCAAAACCGGTAAATTAGATTACGTAATTTTATTTTTGAAGGTCGTCGAAGATTTATTGAGGGTAAAAATTCATGCTCAATCCATATCTTTTTTGTTTCCTCATAAGAGAAATAGATATATCGAAATTAGCCAAAACCTAAAACTGAAAAATTAATTTTGAATTTAGTGACAGAAGTATTTCTTGTAAAACTGTAAAAAGGCGGGATTTTTACCTTATAGGTAGGGACAGGCAGGGCCGTATCCAGGAATTTATTGCGGGGGGGGGGGGCCCCCCCCCCTGGATACGGCCTTGGGGACAGACAGGTAATTAGTATTCAAGGACCAGATATCAATCGTAATGTCTGTCGATTTGTCCCATTTTGCTAGTTCTGACACTTCCACATGAGCTAGGACGATGAAATTTGGCAGGCGTATCAAGGACCTGGCCAGAGTGAATTGAAAGTCAATGCTCCGATTCAATCATCGTGGGGGGAGTGGACAGATGGGAAATCCGGAGTCTAGTGTAATGCCTAACTTTGGAACGGGTAATTGGATGTGAATAATACTTGAAACGTGGCAGTATCAAAATGACTTAGATTTCCGTTTCTTGCCCGGACCGGAACCGTAATCTGTGGGGGAAGCTGGTAGAGCGCACCAGAAATCTTCTAAAACGTTTACAACAGAGAGATCAGGATGGAACTTGGTGGAAAGAACACGCAAGAACAATTGACAGAATAGAATCCGATTGGGGCATTGTGGGAGAGCTGGGGTGGGGGCGAATTCCGGTGATCGCGAGTCAAGGGGTCTGTTGATGCGCCATGACGATGAAACTTGGCCGTCATATAAGGAACCTGCCCAGATTTGTTTGGAAATAGTCACTTTCCCTTTTCGATCATCGTGGGCGAGTGCGGGGATGGGATACGGAATCTAGTCGCAAGAGCAAGCTTATCAGATGTTCCATTTCAAGATTGGATCGGGATTGAACTGGGTTGGAACAACAAGCATAAACCCTATGTATATTATTGACAGAACAGGACTGGATCGGGGCACTGTGGGGAGAGTTGGATGGGGTTTCCAGGAATTCTATTAGTCACAAATTAGGATACTGCCCGATTTGCTAGGACTATGGAACTTGGCAGGCTTAGTGACACAACCAGCTTGACATGTAAATAGTACTTCTCCGGTCCGGTCATCTTGGCGGAGTGGGGAGAATTGGAATCCACAGTGATATATCTTGCTTTTGTTTCTAACGGGTGATCCAATCCGTGATAATTGACAAGCGGACGTTTCTCTTGTGTTTGGTCCCAGGAAAAACGATTATTCTGAAACAGTCGTCAACAAATGGAATAAGTAACTTTCCAAATTCACAATACCAGTACCTTGTTCCCATGACAAGGATCTTGATGCACTGATAAAATTAGTAGAATGCAGGGGAACCATTTTGTGTAAAGCTGGGGGGACGGCAACGGCACCGTTATCTGTCGCATTCTTCAACAAAAAAACTCTTACGTAGGTGAGACCTAGGGGTTACTCTTTTGTTCGACAGCACGGTACAACCATCCGTGCGCACTGGGCACCTACTGAACTTCCATTTTGGGAGTGAGTAACCCCTCGGCTGAGACTAAAAATGATTGAATGATTGCAACATATGAATGAAAATAAACAATATGTTCGCAAAGATTGCAGTAGTTCGCATAAATAGCATATACATATTCTGTTTTGTGCCTAGTCAATTAGGTTTCAAGTTTCATGGGTCACTTTGGGCCTCCTTTGAACACCTGCCCCCCTCCCCCCCCCAAATGGAGCCCTGACAGAATGCGATCGAGAACTATCAAGCAATAGATCTGCAAACATTTTAGTCTACTTGACGACAATATATGATATATTCGACTTGTCCGTGTTCTGTTTTGAAAATAAATCGGATAAACTGACTCACCATTACGTGTAAATATGAAAATAGAATACCCATCAGATATGGGCATTATATGCATAAAAGTCCGACAAAATATTCCCATCGAAACCTTTGGCCTTGTTAAACTAGTTAATGCAGTGTAGCAAACTTCAGTTCAACGATCAGTAACTACAAGTTCCGAACTATTTAGTATGTTCAAAACTATTTTTAATAGTTGATGCGATGTCTCTGAGAGGATTTCACTTATTTCGACCAAGCCAAAAGAGATTTAGTTCAATGACAGGGACGTTAAAATGTAATACTACGGTCAGCAAAATACCATTTTCTTAATAGAGTGTCACCTGGAATCCGCAGGTATATTAACAGAGATTTTCTGCATGGCACCACTTGGTCAAAACACCTTTTGAAATGCAAGGACCCGAGACAAACCGCGATTCAAAGTGACAGCTCAGCTGGGAAGGCAAATCCCCCCTTCCCCCCTATAGATAGTGTGTCCATATAAGGTGTCAAAATTATGAGCTTCGAATAATTTAGAATTTCTAGGGGTTCCTAGCTCCAACCAGAAAGTATTGACTAACTGAAATCAGCATCGTGTCGACGAAGGACTGATGGGCTATGAGTCTGTAACCGGCTTTTGCAAATATAGGAAATATTTTTAGATACTCCTCGTATATTGCCAGCTCTTTTGAGAAATGAGCCACCCAGACACCCGACCGATTTTGCTGTCAAATACCGCACATGGGAAGTGGAGAACTTTATACATCTGTTGTTTTTAACCTCAGAAACTATGATCTTTTTGGCAACCTTCTACTCCTGATTGTTAGCCATAGCGATAAGAAACCTTCGAGGATCTTGCTGACTATTCTAACTTGATGAAAGAGAGTTCTCTTTCAAAGCTGACGCAGAGCCGACAGACTCTGGTCTAGACCTATTACCATTTCAATGTTTCTTGCGGGCATTCTAAATCTAAAAAAATTGTAGATGAAGCGAACTGTCTGAAAATAAGAGCTGACCTTCCTTGTCACTTTTAGAGCTTAAGGCGCAAAATCAATACGATTTTCTAGTGGTTTAGGTTGTCCGATGCCTGGTATAGCCTATCCGGCATTTGTCGTACAGTTCCATTCTGTTGACGTTTTTTACCACACTTTTCACCACCTTTCTGGGTGGTTCTGTTATCTCAAATTTATTCGATGAGTGTGATGTATTAATAATGATTAAGTAATACCAGAGTATTTGTGAATTTTGTTTATTTAATTGTGAAAGCTCGTTATAACATCTTTTGTTCCTTTCATCTAATTTTCTTGCTCTAACAAAGTAGGCCTACTGCTGTCTATAATAGGAGAGTTCGGTGCCTGAGATCTTGTCTCGCTGTAACGGTTGACCACAAGATCGGCTGGGTTCGGAGGAGGCAGCGTCTGCAGATGTTTTGTCATAACTACGACATACACAAAAATAAACTTGAGAAATAAAAGAATCCTCTGGGACTCACCGAAACCAAGAAATTGCGAGTACTTGTCACTCATTTTGAACGATTAAGCACTTTCGGGACTCGCAAATTCCGTCCATGAGAAGTAACAATCATCAGCGAAAAAGTGGCAATGGAATATTTTGCTTTTTAACTCTTTTGGCTTAAACTATTTGGGATTAAAGTGGTTCATGCTCGGGTTCATGACTGAAAACAAAAATGACTATTTCCAGATACGAGACTGTAATCAAGTAATGCTTGCTAAAACTTTGGATGTCGTCTTTCATTTCTGTTTCTGTCTTCATCGACATGGTTTGCTATTTACTAGGCTACATATTTAATTCCTGGAATCTGGTCTCGCACTGATAATGTAGCATCCCATTGCCTTGAAGACAGAAAACATTTAAAAGTTTAACTTCTCACAAGTTCATTTGCAAAAATTCATGAATATACTATTGCTAATTATTCACAAATGACTTTTGTTGCTCATGTGGTAAAAAAAACGAGTGACGAGCACTGAGCAAGGAGGGGTTAAAGACTATGCAAGCAACAACTAACAAGAAGTGAATGTTCTCGCAGTTTCGCATAACATTGTGCTACTTTGGTGTAACGAAAAGTTACATGTGCCAAGAAACATATCTTAAAGTTTGTTTCAAGCAGAAGAAGTTCGTGGCTAAAAGTTATGATTGGATGTTATCGATACTTGTATATCCTATCGCAGAGCTAGCATGAACGGCTCGCGGTAAGTTATATATCAGAAAACCCCAAAGTTTACACATTCTTTACACCTGTCTATGTTCGACCCTGTGGACCCCTGTCGCGATCTTAATCCCCCTCTGCCACAGCAACATGTCTCAATTTCCGTATTATTAAAACCAGCCGGCAAATAGCTCTTGTGCTTTTGGCATGGGGTCTAATCTGATCGCTACCATAGGCATGCAGGGTTCCGAAGTGAAAAATTATTATTTTCAGTTTCCCTTCCTCCAAGCTATTGACTCATTCATTTATTTTCTCTGTTCATGACAGTATGCTGGTGTAACAGTAGGTTGTACTAAGTAAGTAAGTAATTTATTTCTGACCCGCCATTTGAAAAGCGAAGTATGTAAACTAAAATAAAAAATAAAATAATTGGCAAGAAAAGAATGTAGAGTGTCATCTGCTGCCTGGGCCCTGTTGTCCATGATTTTGGCAGAGCCGATGAAATTTCGAAAAGTACGATGTTTGCATCTTTAACTTGGAAACGCTCCGTGAGCATGTGACTGTGGTATAACTTTGGCAAAAAAAGAAGGTGCTTCGCATACTTAAAATAGTATCTTCTCATCTTTTGCAACTTCTTCTTCCGTAGAACATGTAGAATGCTTAGCATTTATCAAAGTAAACAAAGAAAGAAAAATATTCCTTAGGACGCTAATATTATCTAACTGCATGGTGATTCATGCAGTTAACCAGGAGGGCAGAGAAGGATAAGCCTATTAGTTTTAATTACAGATCCTACTTAATCATTCTTAAATCAAATTTATGACTCCCTGACCAAAAAATCCCTGGCGCCCCCCCCCCCCCCCCCCGGGTATCAAACATTTAGGAAATAGGAAAATGTTAATGAGAGATAATGAAAAAGAAAAAATTTCTTCAGGCCACTTAGATAAACTGAATGAAGAAGTCCAGTATATATTTTCGTTTGGGATCCCATCGAAACTTTTGGTGTTTTTGCGTTGGAAGGCATTACGGAAAAGGGAATACGACGGTTGGAATAGCGGCGATGGAGCTACTTATTTAAGAGAAAATTAAATCATATCAAATTTGCAGGCAATTTCAAATCAAATCAAACAAAACAAAATCAGAAAAATACTATTGGTACATTTTTTTTTTATTAGCAGCCTGTGGCGCTTTTAAGGCCAAGTAAAATAACCAGAAAGACAAATATTGGCTTATATTTTGGGTCAGAACTTTTTGCGTCAAATTATAAACTTAGCGATACTGTAACCTACCTGTCTTAAATACGAAAGCCGGTCGTGATTGAGGTAATCAGCTACGATGCAGAGCAGTCTGGCATTAAAGTTCAATGGGCACATCAAACTTCCCCAATCCCACTCTGTAACCACCTAGGAACAATGCTTACCCCCTAGATCAGCAGCTTTTTCAGCAGTTTCCTCTCTGTGATATTTCAAAGCTTAATTTTTTGGGCCAGTACATGCTCAATTTACTAGCTTGGACAAAGATAAAAGTGATGTTTCTTGTAATACTTAGTAGATCTTTATTTTATGCATAAATCAGCTTGTATAACTCAGATTTGAAGAGGTTATTTGTTTTTGAATGATTTTTGTAACTATGTTATTTTTTATAAGCTTATTGCATATTCTGGTACATTTTATAAAGCAAGTTAATCGAGCATCACAACACTATTCCATAAAGAAAAACTTTTAATAGGCATTTTAAGCCATAGAACTTCTTATGAAACACTAGAACAATCAGGTAAACTGCATCTGCGGCTGACATCTCAAATATATCCTTTTCTATCAAGCATTGCTGGGAGTTTTTGAATTTCCTGCCATGATATCCCAGCTCCTAAGATTTGGATCGCCGAAACGCCAGAGAGAAAAGACAAGGGATAACAGGAAAACGGCCGATTTTCGTAGCGCCTTCTAAAGGAAGTCGGAAATATTTATTTGTGAAGCATTTAATACAAAGTAAAGCATTAGAAGTGTCCATTGTGCTTTAAGAACTGAGGTGGCTGGTCTGGGAGGATCGGAGGAGTAGCTGCGGTGCAGCTAGGCCATGACGAGTAGGTTGACAAATTTTTCACCGGACAAGTAGTTTGCCCGGAATCCGGCCAAAAACAGAAAATTTGTTTAAAGTGAAAGTTTTAGATGTTTGATTTAGAGGTAAGAAGACATGATGAATCATTATGTGACAGTCGTTTTCTACCCGGACACATATCTAGCCCGGAATCCGGCTGAAACCGGAAAATTTGCTGTAAGTAAATCGTTTTCTGGAGCTGTAAGTTTTGATCAGTTTCGTCGAAGCTGAAATGACGTATAGGGGTAAACACAAACACTGAATCCATATCTGAACTTGGTTTTCTGAGATGATAGCCATTGGCCTTAATCTGTTTCTAAATTTGAATAGTAAAAATTTTCAAGGAGTCTGGCCAGCGAAGACCGGATCCAATTGTCAGGATCAATACGACATCTTTGGGTTCCCATCGAAATCTTTGATCTTGTTTCAATAGTCAGTAGATTTTTCGTCAAAACTGTCTATCTTTCTAGAAAAATCTTCCTGGCCTCCCCCCTAAAAAATTTGTTTTTGGCTAAACCGTCAGAAGTTTCATAGCAGACAACAGAAAGATGCGTGGTTTCAATAGATAATGCGTGACAGACAACACTTCGGATGTTGTCTATGTAGTGTTTGAAAATATCATGCATAACCAGCGTTGCCATCAGGAAAAGGCAAAAAATTGCCATAAAGTCTCAGAATTTTCAGACATCATGACAAAAACAAAGAAGGCAGTAGATGCTTTTTTTGCTCCTCCTGGCTATGCTTGTTATGCGTAAGGTTTCATATATAACGTTTTTCAACACAACAGATTACATCCAAAGTGTTGTCTGTTACGCACTGTCTGTTGAAACCGCGCATCCTTCTGTTGTCTGTTATGAACCTTCTGAAAGTGTAGTAACACCTCTAGTTATAAGAAGAAATACCTTTTGTCGGGCTCAGAGTTTGAACTAATTCGGAACGAGTCTGGTTGGATGGGATTCTTATTACGGATCCGACAATGCAGCGAGGGTAAATGTAAGCCTCCTTGTTTCATCGTAGGTTAACAATGCTCATATTTTCTTCTCGAGGTCTTACAATATGTTATTGTAATCAACTCGGATCGTTTTAGCGCAGAAACCAAAAAAAAAATAGAGATTTACCTACTTGTTTTTCTTAGGAGAAATGGAAGTTCCTAAAAGTGGCAACCAGGAGATTCATTCTGCAAGATATCCCGAAGAACACCGACCTGGGTGTTGTAACTTTCTCTTCAACTGTTCACCCGATAACAGCCTCGATGATACGACTTAGTAATGAAACAGTGCGGGGATCCATTGTTGCCAAGATTCCCGATTACCCACATAAAACTAGTGGTGTCTGCTTGGAGTGCGTGGTGCGAGAGGCAATAAAGGTGAGGTATTTATGATAGAACACATCTTGCCTGTGATGCAGCTTCACTCTAGCCTACTTCCTTAATCTTTCCATCCATTCTCAGTTACAAGATTTCGAACTTCCTATGCCTTACGGGACTACGCTGATTGTTTACTTTTCCATGATTGTTTCCTTTTTTAGGCGCGTCAGGCTCACAATCAGCACTGAGGAGCTTATTTTGTTTTGCTCTATGTAGCCTACACAATGTAAATGTGTATCTCGCTTTATCACATTCAAAACTGTAGCCGATACAGTGTTCAACTTTTAATAGACGATACTCTACCAAATATAGCCCGAGCAAGACCGGAAAAACCTGGATTTCTAATCTTTGGGAATCCCCGCAGAGTTTCATAGGAGTCATGTAGGGGTATGCCAGAATATTGGGATATGAACCATGTATACGGCTACTTATGCTTTAAAACCTATAAGGCTTCACTGGAGTTTTCTAGGATAATGAACGCCTCGCCCAGACTCTAAGATCTCAGAATACACCTTGTTTCTTTTCTTTTGTTTCGCGATTTTTTGCCAACCGCTAAATATTTTAATCTTCGGGTGGTTCTTCAGTAGTCCAGCCACCAGGGGCAGGGGCGTCGCAAGTGCATTTTCGGTGGGGGGGTGCAGAGCCAAAATTTTACCGAATCTTTCAAAAATTTTACCGAATCCTAGAACCAAGAATTCGAGCTTTAAATTATGGAACAGAAACGATTACGTAGGAAGAGTAACAATAAAAGGCAGCATGAACGATGATAAGCCAACTATTAGGCGGCGTTTTGGCGAAGCCCACATCGAGAATATATTGCCGGGCATGATTGCAGTAACAGCTACTATCTGTTATAGCCAATAGCAAATTAAACGAGCGCCGCAGGCGAAAATTTTCAAAATCTATTTTTTTTTAAGGCTAAAATTGAACTGCTTCTCTTACAAATTTACTATTATTTACCGTTGATGTAATACCGAGCCTCTAAGAAGTTCCATAAACCGGATGGAGCGACGTTCCGGCAGCATCAGCAACTGTAGTCTAGTCAATATACTACCTATGTTTACATAAAGTGAGCGCCGCAGGCGAAATTTTTGTTTTTATTTTTCCTGCGAAATTTAATTTCCACCCAAATTCTAGCTTTTAATGTTTCGAAATCTCAATACTAAAACTGGCTTAAAACCCCCGTCAAATGACGAGCCCTTCCACAAAATAGGGAATATTACGAAAAATGCTGCAGGCGGAATTTTCGAAATATTTATGATTAGATACTTTTTTTGGGATCCAAAATAAAAGTAAGGACTATCGATGCTATCATAGATCATCACTTTTGTCTGAGGCCAGTGCTTCCCTCGACTTCTTCTGAGTTTAGAGGTTCGTGGTAACTTCCGACTCCTGGCAATTACAACGAATAAGTTACCGAATCCCAGTTATTATACCGAATAAGTTTAGACCGATAGCGTGTTCGGGATTCTGTATAACCACCGTATCCCGGTTATTATACCGAATTGTTTCGGTATCGAAAGACTACCGAACAATATTCATATTCGGTATACTTTCGTCGAAACTGGGACAAAGTCAGGATTCGTGGTTAACTTCCTGAAATTATACTGAATGAATTACCGAATCCCAATCATGATACCGAATAATTTCAAACCAATAGCTTATTCGGGAGTCTGTGTAACTGCGGAATCTCCATAAATATACCGAATAGTTCCAGCATCGAAAAATTACCAAATGATTTCAGTAAAATCTCTCACCAAATTCGTGATAACTACCGAATACTGGCAATTATACCGAATCCCGATCATTATACCGAAGAGATTTGTACAGATAGCCTATTTAGGATCCTGTATAACTACCAAATCCCCGTAAATCGAAAAAAATACCGAGCAATTTTAGTAAAAATTTCGGCCTCCGGCCCAAAATTTTACCGAATCTCAAAAAGGTGGGGGGGTGCTGCACCCCCCCCCCCCTTGCGACGCCCCTGACCAGGGGTGTGGGGGCACCTTGGATCCTGGTGATTCACGGATTCTCACTGGTATTCACTAGAAGGGCCGTCACAAGTGCAGTTTCGTTGGGAAGGGGGGGGGGGGGTGCAGACCCCAAAATTTTACCGAATAAAAAAAAACGAGAACTTGAGCTTTAAATTAGTTTAAAGTGCTGAACAGAAAGGACTATGCACAAAGATTAACAACACTAAAGGGTAGCATGAAGGAGGATTAGGCAGCTACTATTACAGGCGTCGCTTTTGCAAAGGCCGGGCACGTTTGCAGTAGCAACAACTATTTATTATACCCAAGACAAAACTAAATCGAGCGCGGCAGGCGAAGTTTTCTAAATCATTTTTTTTTGTTTCTGTAGCCTAGAGTTTAACTGCTTCTCGTACAAATTCTATATTTTATCATGCATAACCAAGATCCTAAGAGTTTCCAGAGACTGGATGGAGTGACGTGCCGGCAGCATCAGCCACTGTAGGCTAGTCAATATTACATAGTTTTTAATACATTGTTTTTAAGTTCATAGATCTTAAGACTGGCCAATCTTAAAACTGGCTTCAAGCCCCAGTTAAATGACGCGCATCTCCAAAAAGGAGAGAATATTACGAAAAGAGCCGCAGGCGGAATTTTCTAAACATTTATGATTATAGTGTCTTTTTGGGATCCAAACTAAAAGAAAAGACTATCGATGAACTAACAGATCAGTACTTTTTCTGCGACCAGTGCTTGACTCGACCTCTTTGAGCTTCCAGGTTCGTGGTACCTACCGAATCCTGGCAATTATTCCGAATAGATTACCGAATCCCAGTTATTATACCGAAAAAGTTTGGACCGATAACCTATTCGGGATTCTGTATAACTGCCGAATCCCAGTTATTTTACCAAATATTTTTAATACCGAAAAATAAAAAATAATATTCTTATTAGATATAATTTCGTCGAAACTGAAACAAAAGTCGGGATTCGTGGTAACTACCGAATCCGGATAAATGTACCGAATAAATTTCCAATCAGTATAATTTTGGAATAATTTTGAATAGTTTTTGAATCGATAGCCTATTTGGCTAAAAATTACCAATATTTTAAATAAATTTGCTCACCGAATTCGTGATAACTACAGAATCGTGGCAATTATACCGAATCGCGATCATTGTACCAAATAAACTTGAACCGATAGCCTATTTAGAGTGAATCCCGGAAATATACCAAATACTACAGGTATCGAAAAAATACCGGACAATTTTCCGGGCAAATTTTTTTCCGAATTTAAAAAAGTTGGGGGTTGCTGCAGCCCCTCCCTCCCCCCTCTCGCGACGGCCCTTCTCACTAGATACACTGAGAATTTAATGGCATGACAATACTGTGTCGAGAAAGCGACTGAATTACCTTCCTTTCGATTAGCTTCTTGAAAAAGACGGAGGAAGTGCTGCTGGTAATATCATGGTCTTAGTAACTGGAGGCACCAACAACATCAATGACATCAACATAGCCACTAGCCTAGCCAAGGAGAAGAAACTGAAAATTTCTCTAATTGCCTATACCCGAAGATTTCAGTACCAGGAATTCATATCTCATGAAACAGGCGGTTCACTATTCGCAGTTCCAGCGTCAGGTAGTCCAGAGTTGGCAACACTGATCTCACTTGGAGATGCTCTACTTTCAGTTTTGCAGCTTCATTTCGACAGATCTGTTGGAGCTAAGGAGGTACCAGAGCTGGTGAGTCGACTTCGTATTTTTTGGGATTCAAAAACGTAAGTAGAGGGATACCTATGACTTCATAAAAGTTGTCCGTCTGTCCGTCCGTCCGTCTGTGAGCACGGTTAATGTCGAAGGGATTGCAATAGTTTGATGAAACTTGGTGTGAGGATTCTTTGCGTTAATGGAAAGGTCACTTTCGTAGATGTGCCCCAGTGCTACATATTTTGGACTGGGGGAGGGGTTTCGAAAATAGATATTTTTTAAAAGCTAATGACACAGTCGATTTAGGGATAAGGAAACAACCCAAATATGCCAATTATTTTCTCGCCGGACAAGCAGTTCATCCGGAATCCGGCAAAATCCGCAAAATTTGTAAAAAGTAAATGTTTGATTCTGAGGTAAGAGAACATGCTTAATCCGAATAAGAAAATTATTTTTTCGCCGGACAAGTAGTTCGTCCGGAATCCAGAAGTCTAGCATGACATTTTAAAGTCCAATGATGTAGTCGATGTAGGGTGAGGAGACATACGATCTTCAAAGTCTCAACCTGCATTTACCGGGTCAAAAAGCCAGAATCCATGTGACAACTGTCTGGTGAGCAATTTATTAAAACTTGTCGACCAATTTTCGAAAGAAAAAAACAGGTGGCTATAACAGTCCCTACCCTACCCCTTTATCCATACAGGTGAAAGGTCTTCACTCCGGACGATACACTTTCTTTAATCTATGGAAACCGGAGGGAGTCACGTTTCTTGTACGTATTCTTTGAGTTTAGTCATGGACGTCTGCGTGTGGAGGGGTTCACAGGAGACGAGATATTTTTTGAAAAACTTCGTATGAGGATTCACTGGCAGAGTAGAGGCCAAGTTGTATATGGGTCCTTTGGATATTTAGAGGCAGAGGAGGGGGTTTCAAATTAAGGGCAAAAAAACGTATGTTTTATAAGCTAATGAGATAGTCGCGTAAGGGGTAAGGAGCCGGACAAATATTTACCCTAATTCGGCCGAAACTGGAAATTTGGTTGAAGCTCTTAGTTATTTCTGAAGTAAAGTTGAAGGTTTAAGGTTTAATGGAAAAATTGCCACAATAGCAAAAGCTAAATAAAAGGCAACAAAGAGAAAATAAATAAACACACATTAATAACTAACGACATGTAAATAATGTACCGTCAACAATAAAACTTAAGTCAAAATACAGAAACAAATCAACAACCGAACATGCACAAATGAAGAACAACCGTGAAATTGTATTGGTTTTTAAAATAATTAGTAACAAGGGGGGAGAATGAGTGGAGCCGGCGTGCGGTAATTGATGCTGGAAACGGCTTGAGTAAATTTGAGTGTGTCGTTGAGTAAGTCGGTTCAGGGAGTTGTTCGGGAAGGAGGTGGCGGAATCTGTTTGACTGCAAAATTTTCTTACTAAATTTAGGCGTCTTTTCTTTAATGGTTTATGCCGGAGAGTTGAGAATCTCCGGCATGAAGGTAGATTACAGATTCGGTACCGGGGTAAGGAGACTTGCTGAATTGAATTTGTATCATTATTTCCTTGACAAATAAGCTGGCATAATTTGCCAAAACCAGGAAATTTGGATTGAAAGGTTCTCCTCCCAATATCACTAGCTCTTCTGCCCTACATACACTTCACCGGGAATGCTGATAAAAGACGAAACATTTTTTCCAAGTAAAGGACCTTTTCGACGACGATTAGGATGAGATATTGGAGTAAACATCCTTGCCATGTCTGAACTTGGTTTTCTCATCTGATTAGTTGTTTGGCGTAAGTTGCCAAAAACTCAAAAACAGTAACATTAGTTTTTGTACATATTCAAGGGGTGGGTTCTGGATAAATAGCAAAGTGTTCAAGGGGTCTGGCGAAGACTCGGAAGTCTACAAGATTCGATTGTCTGGATTAAGAAGCCCAATAAATATTAAATTTTTTGGATTCCATCGAAACCTTTGGTCTTGTTCCTCCTTGTTGGTTAGTATTCCGCCACGTTTGATGGTTGCTTGGATGTATACTTAGACGGAGGTTGTCATTTCTTTTTTCACTAACCACTTTATTCTCTATTAACACTGAGTATAATTAAAATTCGTGTTCTTTGTCATGTAAAAACGCCTTTGCATTACATTAAAACGTGACAAGCATTTAGACGAAATTAAATAGAGAAAATCAGTATTTAAATGAGGCATCATGTTCCTGAATGGGGAGCCCAAGCCATAAGAGCTCCAATAGATTTTGCTGTGTCAGACACATGACATGAGACGCCACATGTAGCCTTTCATGTACAAATATGACTCTCAAAAGAAACTGCCGAGTCATTTTCTTAGAATTTAATTAAAAACAAAATCTTTGAGCTCAACTTCTAAATATATAACATTGAATTTAGATTTTTGGGAATTCATACACCAAGTAAGCAATTTGATACATGATAGCTTGGGTAAATCCTCCCCTCTCTCCTTTAAGGTGACAATTTCACAGCCCCGAAATATCGTGGGATAACAACTAACTGTACGTGTATTAGATCCATATGAGTATGAATTTGATCCTGATTCAGCCCAGATGTCTGATTTTTTGTTTGTAATTTTTTTTCCTCATAGTATCTTTTGCCTCATTCCCCTCCAAGACAAACTGGCCGGTTGCTGCTTCCACTTAGGCTACCTTCGGTGACGCGAACGGTCTCAAACACTTTTGTTTTAACTTATTTTGACCGATCTAACTAATTAGTCACCTACATTATTCTCTCTCTCTACTTTTCATGTTTGTGGCACTTGCCTTTTTGGCTGCCATATAGCGATCGCAATTTCTGTCTATCAGCCTGTAGGTCGGTCCGGGTTTTGTTAATGCGGGCACTTCCACATTAGCTAGGACGATGAATCTCGGTAGGAGTATCAAGGACCCGAAACTATTAATTTGGAAATAGTCATAAACACAGTCTGAGCATCGTGGGGGATTGGAGGGAGGGGAATCCGAAATTACGAGACATTTATAACTTTTAACCGGTGATCGGATCTAAATGTAATTTGATAAAGGTGTCGTGTCACAGACGACCCACCTAAACTCCGGACCGGATCTGGTAACTTTGGGGGGGGGAGGACAGATATCTCGGGAAACTCTTACAGTAGAGGGATTGGGATGAAACTGGTAGAGCAAGCACATCTCTGATACATCATTGACATCGTACTGATTTTTACACTTGCCTTAGTTGAGTTTTTGCAGATACCAGGGTATCTGATACCACGGTAACTCTTCGTTTTTGTCAGTTCCTGTGGTATCCGTTTGCCACCACCGATTGGTGAATTCCAGCTTATTCAAAAGAAATGCTTATATCCACTCAGTTCACTAGTGCCAAACTTCTTGCCTAGCTTTTTTGACAAAACTAGGCTCTAGTGTTGGTGATAATGAAAGTGAGATGCTATTTTTTAGGAGACTACGATAAGTTGAGGTAATTGGTAATGAGAATATGAGATACCAAGGTAATTGGCCATATACTCAGTAAATGCTTTTCACCGTAATGTCAGATACCACGGTAACTGCAAAAACAGAATTCGTTTTGAGCCATTTAGGCGACTATAAAGCTCATGAAATTGTACCTGTTTTGCTAGATTTCAACGGGCCTTGACAGAAACTTAAAACAGCCTAAACCGTGGGTAATTTGCGAAGAGCAGAGCTTCGTTGTAGACTAATCAACCACTGCAAAAGCAGCAGGGAGTGCGAAGTGAACTTTAGGGAATCTTGATCAGAACTTCTCAGGACTATACTTGCCTAGCTGTAACGATATCCTTTACAGGTTCACAAAGCTGAATATCCCGACACCTCGTCCGACAGTAATATCGTCAACGGAACATTTTTCTTGGACCCAGCTCTTGGTCGTGAAAGTCTCTTCGCTCTGTACTTCACAAGCAGGGACAATCCCAATATCAAGAATCTCTGGCTTACCTCTCCGGACGGTCACAAATACGAAGGGAGGACCGAAGACTCGATGTCCTCCTTCTACTTTTCCACAGTGAATTCTATTGAAACGGTAAGTTTTGTTCCACGCACTGACAGAGGCTCATCAAGCATAAAATGGTGCCTTTTTCTTTGCTTCATATGACTTTACCTGCATCCCAGTTAATTGACGATAGACTTGTATCAAATTGAAGCTGTGGTCGCTTGAAGAAGCACTCCTAACCGAAGAAATAAGGAATCTGTGAAAAGTCAAGAATTGCTTATGACACAGTGTAGCCATTAATTCTGTTTAACCGAAGAACTCCTAACATAAGCTTTACTGTGGCCAAACCGCAATGGAAAGCTCGTTAATTGTCAAGATATACATTTTTTATGGCGCTTACCCTTCGGCCGGGTTTTGGTAGTTCGGGCACTTCCACATAAGCTAGGATGACGAAACTTGGCAGGCATATCAGGGACCCCATAAGATTAAATTATAAAGTAGTCACTTCCCCTATCCGAGCATCTTAGGGGAAGTGGAGGGAGGGGGAATCCGGAATCTTGAAGTACTTATAACTTATGAACGGGTGATCGGATCTTAATGAATCTTGATATTGAGAGAGACCCATGTCTCAGACGACCCACTTCAAATCCGGCTCGGACCCAGTGACTTTGGGGATATGAGGAGGGGGGGGGGAGGGGGGGACGGAAATCTTGAGAAACACTTGGAGTGGAGGGGTTGGGATGAAACTTGGAGGGAAGAACATGCACAAGACCTAGATACATCGTTGACATAGCCGGACATGATTCAGGCACTTTTTGGTAGTTGGGGGGGTGGGGGGCACAATTCTGGTGACTTGGTAGGTGCATTATGGACTTAAACAGACTGAAGAATAGTCCTTTCTTCGATCCAGCTATCTTAGGGGGGGGTGGAGGGATGGGCCCGGAATCTAGTGGCATGCACAAATTTTGAACGGATGATCGGAATTGAATGGAACTTGGCAAGTGAAAAGAGCTATCGCCTCAGATGTTCCATGTCAAGTCCTGATCGGATTCATTACTTGTTTGATCGGATGGAGGGATTGGTGGAGGGAGGCGCCGGAATTCTCGTGAAACTCTTAGAGTCGAGGGATTGGGTTGGAACTTGGTGGGAAGAACAAGCATCAGCCCTAGATACGTAATTGGCAGAACCAGGCCGTATCGGGGCTCTGTGGGGCGAGCTGGAGGGTGTTTCTCGGAATTCTGGTGATCACCAGTTAGGATAGTTCCAGATATTCTAAGGACGATGAAACTTTGCAGGGATATTAGTGACTTAAGGACCCATTATAATGCCATAGGAAAACTTGTGCTCCTGGATCAGACCATCTTTGGCGAGCTGATTGAAGGGGAATCCGAAATTCACTACCTTTATAAGTTGCGAGCACGTCTTCCTATTCGAGTGAAACTTTATTCTCGCATAGGGGTCTGACAAGTGGAGCGATTTGAATGAAACTTGGAATCTTGAGTGAACACATGCCTTAGATAACATATTCTAGGTTTCGAACCGGATCCGACCACAGCGAGGGAGGGGGGGGGGGGAGGGCAGTTACCGTTAATTCAGATTTGAGTGAAACTTGAGACGTGGTAAGGGAAAATGCTTCAGATGATCCATTTATGAGTCCGAACCAGATTTGACCGTGGTAGGGAGAGTTGGAGAGGGTACCGGAAATCGTGTGGTACACGTCTAGGAACTAAACAAGTGTATCTATTGGGTTGATGCTTGGAAGGTAGTAAATTAATTTGCCCTAAATAATCCAAGGCGATGCCGTAGCTCAAACCTAAGCGAAACTAAATATCCTGTTTCTATGTCCGATCCGCATTTTTGTTTTGCAGGGTATTTTGTGACGTTCTCATCTAGTTTCTTGTACCAGCTACTCGTGTGAAGCGCTATATGGGGTCGTAGCTCTTGTTCAAGTTTATTCTTTCTTTACAGCCCGGACTATGGAAGTACGCATTCGAGCGAGAACCTAAGCTCACTCAGTCTCATTTTGTCAAAGTTACTTCACGACTCAAGACAAATAAAGGACAAACCGTTTCAGCGAGGCTTCTTCCGTTTTCCGACAAGCCTAATCTGAACGCAACGGCTGAGCCGATCATTTTCTATGCTCATGTTACGACAGGAGATATGCCTGTTGTTGACGCTAGAGTGATCGTCCATGTGCGCTACAATGGAAACCTGTCGATTGACGTCACCTTGTTTGACAACGGTAGTGGAGGTAATATTTTTCTAACAAATAAATCCTCAAAAAACTAACAGCTAAACTTGACCTTCTGGAATCCCCAAAAGACTTTACAATTCGGTCCGCGCGGCATGATACTTGTAAGATTAAACAAGGAGAAACACATCCGAAAATAAAATGTAATCTACCCCTCATTATTATATATTTATTTCCTTATCATAGACACAAAGATGGAGTACTTT
Source organism: Branchinecta lynchi (assembly GCA_023053575.1). Taxonomy (NCBI): domain Eukaryota; kingdom Metazoa; phylum Arthropoda; class Branchiopoda; order Anostraca; family Branchinectidae; genus Branchinecta; species Branchinecta lynchi. The sequence goes on along the minus strand of JAKZAP010000002.1, from coordinate 3,003,715 downwards.
TAATCAAAACCGACATCTGATGTGTTTGAGATTATTGGACTCTCTCCTTTGCTATTATCCTTGTTAAGTTAAATGTTGAAATGTTAAATGTTTTAAATATTTGCCTTGCTACACTTCCCTGCCGGATTAACCGTCTTTCTCGCGGTTTGTCTCAGCTTTCTTGCTCGGACAAGAGTATCCGGCATGTACTTTGAAAGCTTAGAAACATCTTTGAAAGGCAAAATGATAACTTCCAAACCAAAAGCTTTCTATTCCAAAGTGCTCCGAAGTTCAAGTGCGGACCTTTTGATTCAGTCGCATCGGTCAAAATAAAATTCATCGACAATAGTTTCTGTATGATTCTAAATTCGGGATTTATTTTTTATAGATCCAGACATCGAAGTAGGTGATGGAATATACTCTCGTTATTTTGTTCCTCCAGTGAGTGGACCGATGTCTTTCTCGATTACAATCAACGTTGATCATAACGACGGCCGTGCATATAGTATTCGCCCCGTCCTTGAAAGTTCTGCAGAACAGCAGCAAACTGGTAAGTACGGTTCATGCTTCGTCCTGACAAAACGATATGAATATCCTTGTCGCTATCCTACTCCCCTATCAGGGTGGAAACTAACCAGAAGTCTCTATCGTTAAATCCCAAAGGAACGAAAAAGATGCAAAACTCCGATTCAGGAATAAAAGAGGTGTTGAACGTTTGGATTGGAAACAACGTAACTCTTAACTAGTTTCACTTTCGATCGGATTCTAACAGATAAAGAGGTGTTAACGAGTAGTAAGACTACAACCGCCTTCCCTGTTGCAGCCCAACATTTCTTCTATCTTTTTTGTTGTGCTTCAATATCAACAGTCTAAACCATAGTGCATGTCAAGCGCACCTCATAAGACTCAGCCCATCCAAAAGTTGGGAAAGACTATTAACCCTGGACAACAGTTTCAGGCAGCCCAACTTGTGGCGGTCAACAACCTTACATCCCCGTGGATCAGCGAAATTATTTGTCTCCTTTCCAACGTATCATCCCTTCACCGACGCTAATACTTACTGATGCACCATCTACATCGAGTGATGTGATTCCGCCAAACCGTATCACAGATCTAAGCGCATTCGTTGATGAAACTGGAGAAAGGGTAGAGCTCTGCTGGACATCTGCCGGGGATGACTACGACCACGGAACAGGTAAGACAGATGTTGCATTTCTAATCTATCTAGTAAGATGGCTACTTATCTTTGGTTCTCGAAATACTCCTGGTTACCAGTTTTGTGCACTAACGGACCAAGGTGAGTTTTTGACAGCTGTCTCTAGAGTGCACGTTCGGGTTGATGATGGGTCAAAGATGATATCGACCAAACTTGTACTTACAAGTCTTTTGATCGGCCTTACCTTTATGGTGACGGACTGTTCCCAGCGCTGGGCTTTGTACGTCAGAAACTCGAAAACGAATACGCAAAGATTACTCAGCAAACACGTGTTTATCAGTAATAATTACTGAAAGCTTAACCGACAAAAGCTGAGGTAGGACAATCTAGTTCCCCATCACTTGTTCAGTAGCAGAGGCTTCCGATCAAAATGAATTACTTCGTCGCTCTACTATTCACGAATAAATGATTTGGATATAGTGAGATTTCTCTTTTTGATTTGTGGTGCCTCTATGTGCTTGTACCTCTTCTAATGCTTGATGAAAGCGATTTACGAAAAATAAGTGTTCATGCAGTAAGCAGTCATCACCTAGCTCACCAACGGTCACTGAAAAGCTGTGATTGAGATTCAAATTTTCTGCGTCATAGTAGAATTTTACATTGTGAGGACGGCGTAGATATTCTGAACGTCATACTAGAGAAAATAGTGAACACAAAATTAGCACAAGCCAAATCATGCAGTGAATTCAGTTGAATGATATAAAAGCAAGTTGGCGTTTCATTTAAACTTTAACGTTGTAAGCGTAGGCCTACCTACAATACCTCATCGTAAACGACCCGTTCCTAATCAGTTTTCTTTCTTTTAGCTACTGCGTACGAACTTCGATATACGAACCAACTCGAAGACCTTTACGATCAGCCGATCTTTGAAACGCTTCCTATCATTCGTGTGCCACGAATCCCGGAACCAGCTGGAACGCCATCAAATTTCAGCTTTCAGTTTTCCCTGTACGACACAACTTACTACTTTGGCATGAGTGTACTGGACGAAAGCCAAAACTCTGCCACGCTTTCTAATTTGGTGGAAATCTATATTCCATCTCCTCCGACCACACAGCCAATCCAGGCAATCACTCCCCGACAAGCTCCAGTAGCTGCTCCGCCCCTTCAAAAGCTTGGCCTCGCTGCCATTGCGGGAATTGCTGCCGGAGGTTGTGTTGCTCTGCTGCTGATGCTGACAGTAGCCTGCTGCGTAATTGCAAAGAACAAAAAGGCAAAGTCAAATTATAATCGGAATAAGAACTTGAACCAATTGAGTGTCTATACAGAGGAAGTAAAAAAACCTGGATTACAGCCTGAGAAGCTGTTGGTCTCAAGCCCTACTCCAGAACGACCACCTCAACCAGTTCACTGGACTGCAACCCAGCTCCTGCAGGAACATGAAAGGCGAAACAGTTACCTGACAGAGCTACGTCAAGTAAACCACGACCCTCATTACCAACCAAGCCCAGCTACTGGTAGATATATGCCTTATTTCCAACAAAACGAACAGGTGCCAGTGCCAAGCGAAAGGTTTGATGGAGGCAGGTCTAGTCCTAACAGTTACAACTCCAATCATTTGGATAGGCAAATGCTACCTCCTCCTTATGACATTTCAGGAGAACTTCAAGGATCTAAAATTCCACCTCCAACATTGCCAAAACCCGTCCCGCGTACCATGCATTTTGCGAACCCTAGCTTGCAGGGATCATTTGCATCTTTGGCCAGTGATCGGAAAAGGCGAAACATAACGCAGGTTTAAAACGCCGACTTTTCGGTGGGTTACGGAAGTTGCATACCGTGTCATTTTTTCGTGGTTCATGAAAGACGTTCTGTTGATTCAGCGACAATTCAGATAATGCTCTGCAGAAGCAGGTCGAGCTTTGACCTTGCAGCACAGCAGCAAACGGCTGTTCTTTCATAACACCGAACTCAGTGCTCAAAGTATACTAGCCCTGCTCATGATGAATTTTGATCTCGTTTATTTAGTGTTAACACGTTTTAAACTTCGAAGATATTTTGTATTATTAACAGGCCAATAAAATATTATCTCTGTCAAGAAGCTGCTTCTAGATTGCTTTTATGAAACACACAGTCACAAGTCTGTCCCAAATTTGGTACCGACTTGACCTAAAGTTTTAAAACTTTTCCTGACGCTCATTTAAAATCATTTTCGATCTATCGAAGAAAACAAAAACGTGTGTTTGTATCCTCAGAGAAATGTTGAAGCTACATTTTCTATTGCTGATAGAATTTATTTCTTCGTTCTAAAATGGCAGAAGCTAATGCAAAAGTACGGGACAGCACAGGAGAAGCATCCTTAAAGCTTAAATGAAAAGCTTGGTTATTTCTATACCTTGGATTTGAAAATACTGATTAGTTGAAAGAAATATTTAGTACAAAATATTTAGCTATTTTATATTTATATTTATATTTAGCTATTTAGCTTCTCCTGGGAGCTACTTTGGCATCGACCAGCCTTATGCTGTTATAGTTTCTACAGTTAAGGATGTTATTGACCTTCTATGGCCAAGATCACTACGTCCCTGTTGCTGATGACACGATCTTGATGTGTGTTGCCTCAACTGAACAGCTATTCGTTCCAACGATTAATGCAGCAATGACCAAGATATGTATATAGTCAAAGGTAAACCATCTTGGCTTAAATATAGGTAGTTTTTATTATTTTCTCACGATCCGACTTGCTATTTGGCTTACGGAAATAATTACAGAGAAGGGAATTATTTATCAGGGAAGAGAATTTGGCCGAGGGACGGTGTAAGATGGCAAGAATATGAATCCCTCAAATGAAAAATTTAAACATGCTAGATTAACCTCGAAAAGGTTAAGTACCTCGGAATTTTAGCTCCTACTCTCTTTCCACACTTGGTCCTTCTTGTGTGATGTAGAATAACAAGAGCTTTTTATGGCACTTACCTTCCGGCCAAGTGCCATATACCGATCACTTATCCGTCGAATGGTATGTCGGTCGGTCAGTCCGGTGATCGTGAGTTAGGGCACTTCCAGATGTGCTAGGACGATGAAACTTGGCAGGCATATAGGCACCCGACCAAACTTACTTCCTCGATCCTACCATCGTGGGCGAAAGGACATAAGGCGGAATTCGGAATTTTGTGGAATACGTAACTTTCGAACGGGTGATCGGATCTTAATGAAATTTGATATTTGGAGATCTCAGATGTCCCATTTCATGTCCGGTGAATATGGGGAGGGGGAGTGGGGTAAGTTGTAGTGAATACGGTTGCTCTGCAAAAATGACAATTGCCGAAATTGCTCTTTTCCAAGTCATCCCGGAAGAAAACTGATATCCAGTTACATCACTAAGTTCCAAACTTCTTTCCGGGATGACTCTAATCCTAGGCTCCATTGTTGGTAATGATGAAAGTTAGATGACTTTTTCAGATACCTCGATCAGTTACCACGGTCGGACCGTGGTATCTGAATATCAGATACCACAATAACTGGTCCGATTCGACGACGATTGTAATAACGCCTTTTGACAGTGGTATCAGATACCACGGTAACTGCGAAAATGATTTTGGTATCTGCAAAAACACAATTAACAGAACTGAACCGGATTTGAAGATGAACGATAATTTAATCTGTAATATCTTTAAATATATACAAATATTTGAAGGCTATGCGGGAGTCGGAGGGGGGGGGCCTAAAATCCGCATATAGAGTGTTAAGGTACTTCCAGATGGGCTTGGACGACGCAACTTAGCAAGCGTATCAGGGACCCAATCAGATTGATCCCGATTCAACTATCGTAGGAGACTGGAGGGAGGGACGACCCTGAATCTTGAGGTATGTCTAACTTTCGAGCGGATGATTGGATCTTAAAGTTTAACCGAAAAGGGCTAGGATACGACAGTCTAGTTACCCATCACTTGTTCGCTTAAATAATCTTGAAAACCCGATGAAAAAGCGTTAGTTTGTTTTTCTGATATTTCCAAATAATCGATTATCCCATTGTGCTTGCCGCTCTTCCCGTTTTTGTGATATCTCTATGGTGCCTGGAACATTTGGCAACAATACCAGCAGCAAACGAGTAAATAAATTGTGTATCAAATAAACAAAGAAGTGTCTGGAGTCTGCAGTGCCAAAAACTAGTGCTAGCTAGGGATAGTGATAGTGCAGTGATTTTCGCGGGCGAATTGTGGACGGATTCACCATGGGAAAGCGTCCACATTCCCAACGTCCCTACTGAAGACTACTGTGGACAGAATGAAAATCCCCAATAGGTGTTGTAATAATTCAATGTATTTGAATCTAAGATGTAAAAATAAGTTGCCTGTTCAGTTAAACTTTAAATACTTAGAAAGATCTCGTGTCTCAAATGTACCATTTTAAGTCAGGACCGGATCCGGTGAATTTGGGGCCGGGGGAGCTGGAGAGGAGAATCAGAAATCGTGTGGCACGCTTAGAGTGGAGTGATTGGGATGAAACTTGGTTGGAAGAGCAAGCACAAGGCAAAAATTTACTTTTCATGATCCCCATGAGCCCATGATCATTTTACCTAAATGGTTTTGCTTGGAAATGAATTGTTACCTCCCTTAAAGGGAGGTAACCGCATCTTAACCGCAAACTGAAAAAAATTACTTTTTTACCAAAAGATACATTTCACGATTTCCCAGGGCCCATGATCTTTGCGCCACAATGATTTTGCTTAAAATGAATTTGTAGCAACCTTAAAGTGCACATCTTAACCGAAAAGTAAAAAAAAAGTACTTTGACTAAACAATATATATTCATGATCCCCCAAGGGCCCATGCTCCTTTTTCCCACAAAGGTTTTGCTTACAAGCGAATTCTTTAAAGAACAAGAAATACTTTTCTGCAAAACACACGTTTTCATGATCTCAACGAGCCTATCATCATTTTTGTCTCAATGGTTTTGCTTACAGACGCGTTTCCAGCGTGAAACCAAAGCTGTTTTGAATAAATTCAAAATGTTATGTAAGTTAACAAAATATTATATGCTCTGTTGACATTTCCGATACCATTTTTCTTAACGAACAATTATTGGAAAACTGAAATGAAATGAATTGTAGGATTGATCGGATTCGTCAATCAATAGTTTTTGCATATTTGACGGTAGCACATGGGTTACCATACACCCGGAGCCTGTGAATATAAGTGATAACTGGTGCTGGGTTTTCCCACCCCAGAGCGGGCCCAACTAAACATAGACGTTGCAAGGCTGGGAATTGACGTTACCTCATTTTGTTGCGAGAGCAAAATTGCACTCAAAAAAATATCCTGAACACGGACAACTCACAGGCCACAAACCGATAGTCAATCCATGGGAGATTTACCTCTACCTAGCGTAATATATCTTGGTCAGATTATGGAACTTTCGATTTCATCTAGACGCATTATTCCTTTTAGTGGCCGTATTTTTTCTTGCTACCATCAACCTCCAATTATTTAATAAACAACCCGATTCTGTGCAGGAATCGTCCGTTGTCAAGCGTAGCCTACTTTGTTCATCTTCCTTATGGTTTCGAAAAATTAAGATTATTTCCTTTCAGTGGTGAACAAATCCAGCTAAGCGCAGTAGGCATTTGAACTTCAGTATTCTTGATGGCATAAAAGGTTCTGAGACGGGTTTTACCGTTGCCACACACCGTATTTGACTTCGGAATATTATCTAACGATGGCAGATAAATTCCTGAAAGGAAAGCAAAGTAATTTGATTTGTCACGTAAACTTGCTTACTCACGAACCTTCGTTTCATCAAACCATGTTTCTGCTTTCGAGTGGAAGCTCCGTTCTAGCCCGCAAGCAGGCAGGCACCAGTTTCAAGTTGAAGATGGACTAAAATCTGTAAGTGTTAAATATCTGCGCCAGTTACCCGGCCCCACAGCCAAAATGATAAATAGAAAAATCTACAGAAACAAAAAAGTGACCTGTTCCCACGGGTCCAAAATTGCTGCCATCTATTGTTTCTATCCATGTCTGTTCGCGATTTCAGATGAGTTTATCGTTCGTTTAATTTTGCACTTGGATTTGCGGTAGAGAAAAGAAAATAGAGAAATGGTATCAGGCGTGCTTTTTAAACTTTAAAATTTCTCTAATTGCTAAAGAAACCAGAGCTTATCCTTTGCTCTTTTCTAAGGGGTGACGTTAGAAAGTTGGCCTACGGCAAAAAAGGCAACTTTTGAACTAAAACAGGTAGAATTTTTTTCCGACGGCATTCAATAGCCGATGATGAGCTGATCAAAGAACATGGCATCCATTTTTCGGTACAAAAATTCCTTCAAGAGATACCCCCGTTTGAAAGTTTCAAGGGGTTGGCAACTTCAGTAGTAAGGTAGACACTTGTACGCAACAGTCGACTGTTAGCTCATAGTCATCTTCGGCAATAAGGGGTTTGCAGCTTTGCTAGTTTGTGTACCTATTATTTGTTTCCGGTGTATTCGATGGTAAGAACAATATGGTTCCCAATGGTAAGATATGCAAGGGACTTGTAAGTAATAGTTGGCTGTTATGCTACTACCATCTACAGCGATTAGTGGTTTGCAACTTTTGCTAGCGGGTGTACCCATTATTTGTTTTCGGTGAACTTGAAGTCTATCACGGGAGAGGGATTTGTAAGTAGGAATTGGTTCACGAGGGGCTAGGCATTTTTGCAAATTGGTGCACATTTATTCGATTTCTATGAGTCTGACGGTAAGAAAGTTTGTGTCGATGGTCTATCGCTGTAACCTAGGACTGACTGTTTGCGCAACGGGTACAAATGATACTGTAAAACAATGAGGTAGTTTCATAATAACTTATAGCGTCATCTATGGTACTTTAATCCTGAAATGTTACGGACAGCTTCATAATACCAACTAGATTGATATTGTTCCAAGTTTTCATCCCCATGATGTCTACGATTGAAAAGGATAAAGTTCAACTGACTGCAAAGTCAGTTTAGTCCCTTCTTCCGACATTCTTTTGTTGTTGTTTTTGCAACGCTGAAGAACAGCTTTTGATCATGTGATTATTCTTTTTAGAAAATTCCGTTGTAAAAGCTTCGATAAGTAGACAACTTCATCATTAACCGACAGCAAAGAAACAAAATCAAAGTGTTGCTCTCGCAACACTTTAGTCGGCGAAGCCGGACAAAGCTTGCCGCAACACTTTACGTTGCTCAGGGAACGTCGGTCTGGTTTCTTTTAGCCTAAGAATCGTGAATGCTCAACATAAAACTTGGAATTACAACTTGTAGTTATTTTTACATATTACTTTTTCCGTTTCGTGACATCGGAACAATAGGTCAGCCGTCATGAAAGCGTAAGAAAGTTCTACCGCAAGGAAGCCGAGCAGTGATTGTCTTGAAAAAAAGCTAATATCATCATACAGCTGAACTACTGGCAAACAAGGCCAGGTGCCAGCTACCGCCAAGGTCCTTATGAGAAATGAGTTGTAAAGAAGTTTCTTGCCGAAGCATAGCTTCAGTAGCCTTGATCATCGTTAGTATTCTTCTTTGGTAACTAAATTGTTGCTTAGTTGGCACAGGCGTCGTACTTTCTCTCGTTGTAATTGGAGATGGACAAAGTAGCTACACTAAGATAGCTTTTGGCTCATACAGTATCAGCGTTGGGGAGGGGGCAAGAACCGGAATTCCCTCCCGAATTGCCGAAAACGGCAGCAATGCCGTACCTACAGGTTTGTTCAACCGTTGGACGCACAAGAAATCTGCCCAGATAAACCTGATCCTCTGTCCAGACCATGACACTATTTGCTGAGCTGCCGAGAGATCAGCCAACGCCACAACTCCTCGGTCGGTAGGTGCACAAAACTTGTTCTACATAAAGGGTATAGGCCTACAGACCTCACAGGGTGTTAGCTTTTGAGTTTCGGCATTCTAAAAGTTATCAGAATTTTCGAGCTTGTCATTGTAGATAGCAAATCTAACTCTTGTCATGGAGTTACATTAACATATATTGCTGATAGAAATGGCCCTCAGCCCAAAACAAAACTAACTCTTCTTGCAAATCCTGTATAATACAAATCATAGATCAAACACAATGCACTCTTTATAAACTGCGATTCGAACAACATCACAAGAAACTATGAACGTGAGATCGTGATATAAAAACAATCGTTTCCAAAGTCTTGGCAATAGTGCCATAATGCAATAACATTTAGCGTTTACGGTCACTAATGTTACTTTTTGTTCAAACTTGCGTGATATTTCTTCTTTTCCTATCACTCGCCAGTGAAGTGAACGAGCCTTGCAAGTTTGGGCTCCTGTTCTTTGCACCTTTTGGCTTTGGCAAGGTCGGTGGCGGGACTCGTAAAGGAATCGGGTATTCGCCGGAGCTTTCATATGGAGGAGGCAGACCTTCGGAAGCCCCAGAATAGCTCCCTGACCTCGGACTTCCCCCGGCATAGCGCTCCTCTTGCCGAAACCCTTGGTCCTGGACTGGATAGTAAGGTATACTAGGTGTAATGTTATAAGTATTATAGACTGATCCGGTCTGTTGGTATGAATCGTTTAGGTACGAATAATCACTGGTAGGGTTGGGTTGATAACTCGGATAGCTTGGTACAATATTAACGGGGGTTCTTCTTTTTTCGTGTTCTGATAATAGCTGGCTAGCACTCCAATGAACTGGCTGCAACACTGGTCTTGCACTCGAATCCACCGTATCCACTGTAACCACCTTAGTCGGTTCAATTATTGCAGCATTCTTTAGTTGGCCACTAGTATACGCTGCAGTACTGTTCAGTTCAGCCCCTTTGACGTATTTCTCCCTTTTCTTTCGTCTGTTAACGGCACAGCAGGCAGCAATAACAATTAAGACGAAAGCAAGTAATCCGCCTGCTGCAATACCAGCAACTGCCCCAACAGTCAAGTGCAAATTTGCTTTGGGTGATGCATTCTTCAACAATGGTGTAACTGTAGTGAGTGGCGGCAGAGTTGTCGGAGGTGCAGGTATGAAAGCCTCTACAGTATTGGATAGCTTTCCAGCTTTGCCACCGCTATTTGACGCACGTAGGGCAAAGAAATAGGGCGTATTGTAGTTTGGAAATCGAAAGCTGAAATCGGTCCTTGATCCGAAGGCGAGAGGATCGTCAATGTTCGGAATTAACGGCATACTCTCGAAGTCTGTCGTCAGCTCATGGAGAGCAGTTGAGTATCGGAGCTCGTACTTTGTAGCTGTAAAAAAATATTTCGATGTTATTTGTGCACCTTAACAAAGGAAGATATCGAGCAATAAGGGTTCGAATCCTGGACCAGACTTCACTAGGATACAAAAGATTTTCAAATAATCAAGATATTTCCGATTGTGAGATCTACTTTTTCTTTTAAGTTCTTTAGGACTAAGTTGTAATTCATAAACTTTATTTTAAGGAAATGAGATATTTTAAGGAAAATTTTAAGGAAAGGAGATAGTAAGGAAGGAAAACAAAGTAAAGGTTTTAAAAATGTGTTGAAATGGCAAAATGAGAAATAAGGGTTAAAAGAGAGAATAACAAAGAATATTAAAAACTTAAACCCATTTTTATGGCACTTGCCCCATATAAAGATCGCGACTTCGTCGCTTGTCAGTCGATTCTACGTGTGGGAGTTAGGGTACTTCCAGATTTGCTATGACTATGAAACTTGGCAGGCCTACTAAGGATCCGACCAAAATAACTTGGAAATAGTCATTCGCCCGATCCGACAATTTAGTGAAACCCGGAATTTAGTGGCGTGCATAACTTTCGAACGGTTGATCGGATCTCAATGAAACTTGATATTCGGAAAGACCTAGGTCTGATATGGCCCATTTCAAGTCAGCGACTGGTCCAATGAATATTGGGGAGGAGCTGGAGGGGGGAACCGGAAATCTTGTGACACGCTTGGCTTGGAAATAGTCAGTTCCCCGAACCCATCATCGTGGAGGGGAGTGGAGAGAGGGGGAATCTGTAATCTTGATTTGTGTTTAACTTTCGAGCAGGTGATCCGTTCTGAATTATACTTGACATTTGGAAAGACCTCGTATCTCAGAAGTCCCATTATAAGTCCGGACCGGAACCGATGAATTTGGGCGGCGCGTGGAGGGGAACCGGAAATTTTGGGACACGCTCAGAGTGAAACGATCGGTATGAAACTTGGTGGGAAGAACAACCACAAGCACTTGGTACCTCAGTGAGAGAACCGGACCGGATCCAGGCACCGTGGGGAATCGGAGGGGGGTTTACGAAATTGCTATGATCCGGAGTTAAGGTACTACTAAGGTACCGGAGGTGGTCTAGGACGATAAGACTTTGCATGCGTATCAACCCGACCTGATTAGCTTGGAAATAGTCAGTTAACAATCCGATCTCCTTAAAGTGCACATTATAACCACAAAAAGCAAACAATAGTTTCGAGCAAACGATATTTTCCGTGATCCCCAAGGGCCCATGATTATTTCTGACCGCGGGTTTCGGTTACAGACAAACTTTTAGCGCCCTTAAAGTGCTCATCCTAGCCGCAAAGTGCAAGAAATAATTATTACCAACAGATACATTTGCATTATCTCAAAGGGCCCATGATACTTTTTGCGTCAAGCGTTTGTCTTACAAATAAATTCTTAGCCCTCTGAAGTACGCATCATCACTGCAAGAGTAGAATTTTAAGGTATGGTTGTGAAGGTATGAGGTTTATAGGACAGAAAAAAAATAAAAATAAAAAGTCTTAGGGGGGAAGAATAGTAAATACAATACGGGCTTATTTTCAAAAGTTAGGTGACGTAAATAGTTAAAAGTGGATAAAAATAGATCAAAATTAACGTCACTGAGGGAAGGAGGAGTAACCACAAAAAGTAAAAAATGTGATTTTCTTTGTTTAGTCAATATAAAAATAAGTTAAATTACAGCTACGGGTTAAAAAAAAAAAAAAAATCACTGCGAAGTGCAAACAAAATTACTTTTACCAAACTATACATTTTATGATCACCAAGAGCTTGTGATTATTTGTGTCTCAAGAGTTTTTTATTACAAATTATTACAATAAACCTACAAAATGACAGATTCCCATTTTCATCCCCTGACACAGCATACAAGTGCCATATGAACTCTTGTTTATAAAAAAGATTAAATTCAAGATACCGATGATTCTACACCAATTGGTTTAGTCTTTTCTTTCACGGTTTTGTAATGGGAAAAAGAATTGAGCTACGAATGATTGTTCATTTACAACATTCATTCCTCATTTCTTTTTAACTGAGTATTTACTGTGTAAATATACAAATAAATGAAGCAAACTTACCTTTCCCGCTATCGAGGTTACTACCAGGAGCACTCCATGTGAGAGTTACAGCGGCTTTAGCTTCATCCACATCTACCCGCAAGTCTGTTACTCTGCTTGGTGGAATCTCGTCAAGCGGTTTACCCTGGATCCTTATAGAAGCAGCTGTTGCAATCCTTTGAAATGCAGGTAGATAGTCACGGTCTTCGCGGTAAACGACAATATTGCTGCCACAACATTTATACCCTAAAACCAAAGGGAAAAGTAAGTTTCTGGTTATGCCTCATAGGCCCGGATAACTAGAAGGACGTTTTCGTCAACGTTGACAACATTTGACATCACTGTATCTTGATACAGTTATTTTTGTTGACAAAAAAACGAAAATTCGGCTAGGCCGTGAATTGTTTGAAATTAAATTGAATTGAACTGAAATTGAACTGAATTGTTTTCGCGTGGATGGTTGTAGAGGGGAACGGGTGATCCCTCGACGCGATAATGAGAAAATCGATCGGGCGTTGAACGGCTAAGAAAGATGGGTTCCATCCACGAGCATATGAATGGGATGTCCACACAATATCCCCGTTCAGCTCAACACTGCCGTCCGAGCGATGTTGAAAGGGAGGCGTCCGTCGAGCTGGATAAACCGTTCACGTGTTTATCCGTTCACACGAAAATGACAAAAAGATTGACGGCATCCACGCGAAGACGCCCGTCACGGGACCAGAGCCATCCACGTGAAAACGTCCCCTAGTTCAGTCTTCTAAATTGCCACTTGGAACCACACAAAAGGTAACAAACTTGTGTTATATTTTCATAAATAACACCACTTAAGTCTGTTCTGTCAACTGGACGCGTTGGCGCTTTCTTTACGTTTACAAGGTACGTGTCAGCAGAAAATGCTTACAGTGATGTCTCGATTGCAGGTACTTGTCTTTTGCTGCGATCTGGAGGGGACCCTTGTTGCTGAAGGAGTACTTACCCTTTCATTACGCAGAGCAGACGGTCAGTACCTTTACTATTGGGTCCGTCAACTTTACCGCTTTATTACGACGGAGAAAGCTACTTAGATTATTACGATAGTCGGTTAGCTGCCAAGCTGTACAAATCGCTTTCCTGAGTTATAGCTCACTGAAAATGTTTGTAGGATGAAAGTGATAAAGTAGCTCGATCCTGATACTGATTTGGCACACGAAGAGATTCTACTAGCAATCACCAACAAACGGAACCCAGCAGTAACGGCCGGAGAATTCTGACATTAAAGGAACAGAAAATTTGACTCAAACTTGACTAGGGGAGCTAGCCGACATATCAAGAATGTACCATGAGTCGATATTGAGAGTAAGAAAAATTCCCGTTACGACCGTGGCAGTTTCGGGGCAGTTTCAGAGAATTCGCCTTTTGAGTTAGTAGTGTGTGCCGGGAGTAGGATCGAACGCACGACCTCTTGACTACTATCCCGATCTGTTAGTCAACACGGCCAAAGGCTAACTTTTACAGTGCATAATGGGCAAGGGCCAGCCAGCTAGCTTTGGGAACACTAAGGAGGGGGGTTCGAGATAACAAAGAAGGGAGGTCCTGGCGACAACAAGTCCCCGTATCTTTATCTAAGCTCCCCAGGTCAGTCTGATGGCCGAAAGTTGCGTCGTCAAGTTCTCTCTGCCTTTAAGACAGTTGGATCTGCCCAATGGCTGGGAACCCATTATTTTCATCTTTCCGCAGCACAGATACGGTTTAATTCAAAGAAATTTGTACAGTACCTTGTGCGATAGAATCGGTTGCTCCTGGCTTGCGTGTGTATGCCCTTCCGTCGCTGTAGTCGACGAAGAGAGTAAACGAGTACTCAACAGATCCAGCAACGGGTGGGATGAAGTACCTCGAATAGATTCCATCGCCCGACGTAACGTCCGCACCTGTCGAAAGATCAGTTACGAGAATTAGCTACGAAATGTTGTACGACAGCGCAATCTTTGCGTCACTTGCCTCTAGTCTTAGCACTAACCTACCTCATTCCTCGCCTTGGCTTCGGCCACAACCAGTCACTCGGCAAATTCATTTCGTTTGGTTCTTATTAAACCTTAACTGAAAAACCAACCTAGTTTGTGTCATTTAACTGAATACACTGAATTATTTGGATGCTGCAAAGGGATTTTTTGTATTTACTACTATCTACTCTTCTTATGAAGTTAAGAATATCAGCCGCCGTGCTCACAACAAAATTATACTATGATGCGGGAAATTTTAAACAAACCCTGCTTTTCAGTGCGCAGTGGTGAGATTAGTGAAGATTGCTTAGTGGCTGAACAAAAAAAAAGTGATATATCTTTCTCGTAAAGCATACAGCAAAAATACAAGCACATAGAGATCCCACAAATCACACGGAAATTCCACTATTTGAAAATCGATTATTCGTGAATAGCAGAACACCAAATTAACGCATTTTTAGCGGTCCTTCCAGCCAATTTGAGTGAATAAGTGATGGGTAACTAGATTGTCCTATCCCAGGCCTTTTTGGTTAAACTTTAAGGTATGTGTCAGGAAGCTACCGAGGCCTCCGTTCTTACAATGATATGGAACCCTAGCGGATTCTAACACACAGAAATAAAATTCAGGTCTGTCCTTCACTTATACCCTAATTATGATTCTTTTTAAGGCGTGGCTAATTATGATTTTCTTAGGCGAGGAACGAAAACTAGAAGCAAAAGAGGCAACGTACACTCTATTTCGGAAAATTTACCGAGTATGTGTTGTATTCTATTATTGTGCATAGACTGTAACAAAAAATCTTGCAGTATTTTCATACTGGGATTAATCTTGTCTCTAAAAAAATAATCTTTTCTTTAACTCGGATAATCTTATCTCAGTAGAGATGAAATTAACCCCAGTAGCAAATACTGCAGTTAACTTTAATCCTTACTCAGAGAAAGTTTTTGCAATGAGAAGAGTGGAAGAACAAATATAGTCCCTCATTACCTGCGTATCTAAAAATACGAGCGAGAGCTGACTTTGAAGAAATAGAATCCATCTTACCTCCGCTTCCGTTGTCAAAAAGCTCGATCTCGTGCAGCTCTGTACCGTTGTACCGAACTTGAACTCGAACCCGAGCGTCGTGAACAGGCGAAAGGCCGACATTTACCTATAAAATACCCTGATAACCAATACCAATACCAAAGGCGATCTGCCCTAACTTTGCTAGAATATAAGATATCTATCAGTTGTTGTTAGGGTGTTGGGTGTTTCCACAAAAAGCTGAAAGTCTGAATTCTGTTTTCTGTTATATCGCGAGTTCTCATTGGCGGATGGATACTTCTTGTCCCTGTTCATCTCACTTGAGACTGGTCTTGTAGACCGACTTCCGCGAAAGTTTTGGCTCCATTTCCCCCTAAATTCAAGGTTTAGAGAGCTGTTCACTAGTAATCCTGAAGAAGTAACAAAGACGACTGGATTATCTTGCCAGTCGGTAAACAAAGTTGAGGAATTGATAACTGATTTTGCACTATATTTAGTTCAGTTATCGTTCAGTCGTCATTTCGAGGTACCTGCTTTAAACGTTTCCCTTACTCCAATTTGACACATACAATTTTTTTAAACGACCCCCCCCCCCCCATGTCTGCTTATGCTTCACGAAAAAAAAAAAATTCATCGTTAATGCAACAACAAATAAAAATAGACAAAATAAATTCTTGTATCTCCTTAAAGCAAATGCGAACTATATCCGAGTCCCAATCGGGCATTAGCGGCTAGATTTCTAATAGCTACAAAGACCTGCTGCTGCGAGCGGATGATATAGCCGGTGCTCATCAACTATTGGTTTCTCCAGTACTCTAGTGGATCATACTCCCATTTAAAACACATCAAGTAGGTAGGACACTAAGTCTTCTGCAAAATGCTACCTTCTTAAATATTTTCTACTTGTCCCCAAAAGGCAACAAAATTCCTTTTAAACCCGATTGCCGCAGGTCTTCTCTGTTTATGCTTCCTCTGCCCCTGCCCTCTTCGAGTACTATAATAAATACTTTCTTTTCTATTGACTGATAGTATTATTCTTTTTTATTTGATTCCTTCAAAACTAAACAAAGAACAGACAGAGATTAAACAACAATACGTCAGTCAGTTAAAATACAATACCGTGAATGTAAAGCAAATGACCAAAGCTACAACCATATTGGCATATTTAATCTTTAATAAAAAAAAAAGACAAATTAAAAGTATGAGGGCACTTTTTTGTCACTTAGAAGAATATTGCCGGTTTCCTTTATGTAAGTATTAGATTTTAGTAATCAAAATCTCCGAGGGATTCTTCGCTTAGAGAAGAGTTGCTATTTATAGGAAATTGGAAAAACAAGGACGAGTTTATAGAATTTGCAAGAAGTAACTTTTAACGCAGGAAGTACGGTAAGAAAAAAAAGACAGACGAAAATAAAAGAGAGGAGCCTATATATATTAAAATGGCTGATAAGACTTACCTGAGCAATAAGCACAAACGAGGTCGGTTCCATTTCTTTTGCATCAATGGGAAGCAGGCGGGCGGTAACAGTTTCGTACTTGGCTGTTTGCGGTCGAGATAATACTTTCACAAAATGTGACTGGTGGCTTTGAGATTCTCGCTCAAAGGCATAGGACCATACCCCAGGCTGAAATATAAGGCAATGAGTCATATGTGAATTCTTGGTCTTTAAACGTAGGTAGAGTAGAGGAAAGGTGTCTGAACTTTTATGATGCCATATTGCCCTTGTGATCGGCCTGAGATGTGTTTCATTTCCTGTCTTGATTTTTGTAACGTTTTTCCGGAAGTACCTAAAATCAGCACTAAGCCTTTTATCGAAAACAAGAAATAGCCACCTAATACAAAAGTCCCGTAAACCTGATCTCTCTGCGGCTCACATCAAATCCCGAAACAAAATGAAGAAAAATTGTAATCACCCATGGAGCTCCACGATTTTTCAGTACAAAGAGTTGTAATGATTTTGGTTTTAGTTGATGTTAAGGTATAATAATAATTATAATAATCTATTTTTTTTTGTAACCCACTGCACAAAAACAATGTGAAATAGTGGAGTAAAAAAGAGAAACAAAACAAAGAAACGACAGAAACACACTAGTACAACAAAATAGAGAACAGACGGATGAGCCCGTGATCTTTGTTGACGATGATGTGATGATTGATGTCTTGTTTGTTTTCGGATGGTAAAAAATAAATTTTCGTTGATTTAAATGGATAAACAACGGAGACAAAGAACAACGGTAGACTTCTTCTTCATTCCTAACTTGGATCATAGATGTTCTTCAATGTAAAGTAGGTTGTGTGAACTAACTTTTTTTTCAATTGTCATCACTATTTGATAAGGAAAATAGTTGCATTTTTTCAGATACCATGGTATCGAACACCAAGGTCTAAAGTTGTTTTTGAAGTTATCGTGGTGTCTGATACCACGGTCAAAGGCGTTTTTGCAGTTATCGTGGTATCTGGCTAGGTATCGTGGTATCTGAACATCAGGCCAGATACCGTGTCATCACTATTGAATAAACAAAAGAGTTGCGTTTTTTCGGACACCACGGTCGAAAGTCGTTTTTGCAGTTATCGTAGTGTCTGATACCACGGTCAAAGGCGTTTTTGCAGTTATCATGATATCTGGCCATCTATCGTGGTATCTAATATTCCGATATCACGGTCCAATCGTGGTAACTGATCGCGGTATCTGAAAAAGTCATCTCACTTTCATCAATTTTTGTCTAATAGGTGGGAAAGAAGTTCGGCACTTAGTGATGCAACTGAATATCAGTCGAGGTCATCTAGGGATGACCTCATAACTTTGTCAATTGTTGTTTTTGCAGACCAACTGTATATCAGATACCACAGTAACTGCAAAACGACTAATTGCAAGTCCAGTTACCGTGGTATCTGCGAAAACACAACTAATGCTTAGAGAAGGGCAACATACCATGTCAACGCCGTGCAGAGGAGTAAAATAGTGGCCCGACATTGAATACTCTGACTTTCCTTCGTAGGTGGTTCCATTAGGCCGCGTCAGCCACAGCCGCTTGATGTACGGATTGTCGCGACTGTAGAAGTAGAGTGCAAACAAGTTGTCCCTGTTCAGGCTTTGGTCCAGGAAGAACGTACCATTGACAATTGAGGTTGTGGCGTCTTGGTATTCAGCTTCATGTACCTAAGAAAATAAAATTAAATCGTGAGTGCTCCTGGACGGACTACTGGCATTAACAGCCGTGTTTGCAATAACAAAACTATTCCTTTTCGAAGAGCTGAATTACTAAAGAATATAAGAACAACTCTACCTCTTCAAGAAAAGGTTCTTGCTCTTTTGTGAAGAGCATTCCATTCCATTCCGTTGCCCAAAAGAATGAAGAAATCAAGTTTTGTATCGGTTATTTGTTGCTTCAAAGATAGTCAAGATAGAAATACCGTCACCTGAAAGTTTTTCAAGATAATTCATGAAAACTCGCACAACTCCCATATTTTAAGCACTCAACAGACCAAAACCAGACCAAAGTAACACTAGGAAGTAGCACCAAAACTTGAAAAAGTGATTCACACTCGAATAACAGCGACATTAGCACCACTAGCGATCGAGATCGCTATACTGAAACTCAATCAGTCGTGCACCAGTGTTGCTTCTTCTAACGTTAGATCCTGAACGCACATAAAAAAAAGATACAGCCTCCCTGATCCCTCGACGTGTGCAGACCGCTTCTTACCTGTATTAGAAATTTTGCTGACCAGCAAGTTTGTCTCCCTTTGAATGTCCGAGCGTAGCGTTCGGTACTACGAGTAAGACTCGTTTCTGACGAATGTATAAGTGTGTCAAGACCTTTTTTTTTTACATCCATGACAAATATGTAACTTTTTTTTTACGTTCATGACAAATGTGAAAACTTTTTTTACATTCATGACAAATGTGAAAGGTGTCAAAACTACGACATAAAATGACTGCAAGATTGCTTACCAGAAATGGGAGCTCCCCTTGTTGTACCGTATCTAGAAGATGATGGCGAACTGTGGCAAGCAACGCGTCACCTAGCCGAATCATCATAGACAAGTGTGACGACGATCCAACGCCCCTAGATGGCACTGACGTCAAAATACCTCCAGTTTCTGAAGTGATGAAGTCCTGATGCTCAAAGCTATCGGTATAGGCAACCACTGATATTTTCATCTGTTTCATCTTCGCGAGGTTAACGGCGGCATTGATTTCGATGACATTAGTAGTTCCGCTTGTAACGAGGATCATGGTGTTCCCCGCAGCTGAGCCCCCGTCATGTTCAAACATCTAAAAGTATATTTGGTTCAGAGCAAAATAACTCGAGAGAGTAATGCGCGAACCTTGAAAAAGTGACACACAGTCAAATCGCAGCAACACTAGCTCCACTAGCGGATACAAACATCCCTACCGAAGCTCAACCAATCGCAGAGCAAAATTGTTTACTCTGACCAATCGTTAACGAGCGCTGGCTAGAATTTCTACGTCCGCCACTGCACGCAGCGAACAAAGCGAGCCGGGTGGTGCTGTGACGGAGGCCCATTTTTGATGCATGGGAAGGATAGGTCTTCGGATTACTCTCTAGAGTTATTTTGAAGGTAAGCCTAAATCCTAACAGATTGCAATGTAAAAAGGCTGTCTACACACCTGGTTAGTCCAAAAATCAGCACCGAACAGTAGCAAACAAGGCATTTACATTTTCGGATAGAGCCTTAAATGCAGATGAAGAGACAATCAAGGATCTGGTTGGTGTTTCGGCAGTTAGATTATGCAAAAAAAGATAATAATTGATTTTTTCTCTACTCAGATAGAAAAGAAACTAGAGAAATGGTACGTTATAGAAGACCCGTTAACAGGTATCCTTTTAAATCATTTTGATTTGTCTATCATCAGTTAGGTAAGGTTCGCCTCAAACAGGGGAGACTTGGACTCACCTGTATAGCCTCTTGAACGGCGCACTCCAAGCATTTTTCTGCTGTCTTGTCTGGATAATCAGGAATTCTTGCTACAATAGACTCTCGAGCCTTATCGCTAGAAAGCACTACCAATGACTCGGTATCAGATCGCGCTTTGGAGGAAAAACTGACAAGCCCAAGTTCGGTTCCGTTCGGCAGATCGTACAGAATAAAACGTCTGCTAGCAATTCGCACGAACTTCCAATTATCCTGGAAGGCAATAATTAAAATAAGACTTCTCAACTTGCAGATTATCCTTGGATCAACTTACCCAAATATTACCCCACTCAGACACTAAACCGCAAAATTTTGTGTCATCCGACAAAAATCGACAAGCAACGCAGAACTTTGCGTTTTGTCGCAGTGTCGGATGCGTTGATAAATTTCAATGCATCCGAAAGAACATATGCGATTTCTTGAGAAAGAAAAGAAAAAAACATAGATTAGTTAATTTTCAGGACTAAAAGTTGCTCTACATCGTTCTGATTGTAATCCTAGGATGGCTGAATGCAAAATATCTTCTGAATAAACTTGTATCAACCCGTTTTGAACAAGATGACTTATAGGTTCTGACTGAAAATTTCCTAATAGTGGTTTATAGTAGGTGGTATTCAGAAAGTAATCTCCCTAAAACTTCATAGGTCATTTCCCAAGGGCTCTTTTGTCCTTTTGCAGAATTATCTAGACACAAAATTTTCGTTATCCTTTTGCGTCTGTGTTGTGGTGGGAAGGTTCATGCGATTCTGTTGCGGGTCTGAGTATCGTGTCGCATACGACACAGCAGTGTGAACCAGGGATAACGTCACTGTAGAGAAGGGGAGACCTCCTGCCCAAAAATTACTACTACGTTGTGCGGGTATAAGAAATACAGGAAAATATACAATAATAATAATAATAGCTTTATCGCCAATCATAATGCACAGTTTTCGATGTGATCTAAAAAGTTCAACATTTGATCCCGACAACTGGTCTTGTCTTCGCTAGATTCAGTCTTTGCCAGACTCTTGAACATCTTTAGTATTCAAATAACAGGCATATCTATTTTGACGAAAACTTCCTGCCTTACTTCTGCCAATTACTACTTGCCCGGCGAAAAAATAAAGCTAAAAAACGAATTCAGCATATCTCCTTTCTCTTATATAAAACATCTAATAAACTTCAAATCAAAATTTAACTTAAGAAAAATTGTCCGGCTCCAGCCGGACTTTATTTTGTAAAGGAAGTTATTTTCAGCATGTGTTCTTACCCCTAAATAAAAAATCTAATCAACATGAAATAAAACTTTTACTTTTAACAGACTTTCCGGTTTTAGTCGGATTCTGGGCGAACTACTTGTTCAGCGGGGAAATGGTTTTCGTAATCATCTTCAGCATGTCTTCTTACTCCTTAATAGACTATATCATAAGCTGTTTAAAATATTTTGTTTGACCCTTAGTTTGAACCCCCACCTCTAAATGTTGGGCTACATAGCCCATCGACGAACTCGACTTTTCTATTCAACCAAAGAATCCTCACACCAAATTTCATAAGAATATCTCGTTCCCTTCGAGAGTTATCGTGCTCACAGACGGACGGACGGACAGACGAACAACTTTTGCGATCTCATAGGTATCCCTCCATTTACGTTTTGGGATCCCAAAAACCGCCAATTTCAAGTAAATTCGGACAAAACTACATAGTAATATGCATGCAATGAGCACAAACCAACAGAATTAGTAGAAGTATTTTGAAAAATAGAGACGTTAAATAGGAAGTTGACTATAGAGGCAGTCCTTGCTCTGAACCGGCAAATGCAGAATCACTATGGGAACTGTCTTTTATTCGAGAAGCAAAACTTTTAGAAAGGGGATTACATCGATACCACATGGATGCCCGTTTTCAACAGATAACACTTGAGATAAAACGTTATGTTTCATAGGAACTGAGAAGTCAGTAGATTCTCTTTTCGACTCTTCTTGGAAATGCTCGTGTAGGTTCATAGCGTGTGCAAAATCGTAGCAGATCCCAGGTTTTATCTCTTCAAAATGCGTATCCTTGATTTATCTGTTATGAAACTTTTGACAGTGTGTAATGAAGAGTGAGCCATGGCTAGTTGACATCCAGTTCTAATACCGGTAATAAGTTCAAGTCAGTCTTACTCTGTCAATCATAGCAGATCCAGCGTCAAGAGCCAGGACGAACTTTACTGGAGCTTCGGATACATACTTGAAGGTAGGTGTGCTGAACTCCGTGAACTCCCTGAGAATAAAAAAAAAGTCATATCCAAAAGTGCATTATAATACCCATCTCAAGTGCCATGATATATACAGATGAACAATACAAAGCGCCTGGTTTGGGCTACAGTATTTCAAATTATGATGCTGTCAATACATATAGCCATGTGCATACTACAAAACATGGAATATATATTTCAGACAAAATGCCTAGGAGAGATATAATTTATCCTGGTATTTTTAAAACGATTTTCGCATTGATAGTAGTTCTATTTGCCAATCTTTCATTTATTGGATGATGTCAAGATATCAGGAAAAGAGAAACACCGAATACCGTATCAAACCCAGCGAGCGAAGTTCTTGATACTGTCCTGGGGAATTGGCTGCAGCGATCAGCTTAAAGTTTGACTGAAGAGGCAGCTTATTTTTAAATCCGGTATTTGAACACTCTGAATTATTTTGACTCACCTAAAAAATTTTGCAATTTTTTCATCCGGGTCTGAAGCAAGAATATTCAGAATGTGTGCTGATTGCACAAGAGCTTAAAATTCATCCAGACGCGGAGAATTTTAAATTTCAACAAAAGTCACGGCTGAAGAAAGTAGGAAGCTGAGAATAAGATATTTCTCGCAAGCAATTTGCCATTTCTAGTTGATTTTTTGACAATAGTTTACCTTTGCAGTTGCTTAATAGTTCTAGCATACATAGAAAAACACACAGAGGTACCCCAAATCCGAACGTCATTTGTTGAAACTGACTGTCTGAGAATAGCAGACAACGAAGTAACGCATCTTCATCGGGTTTTCAAATCTCTTTAAGTGAATCACTGATGTGTAACTAGACTGTCCGATCTCTGCCCTATTCATTAATACTTTAAACCACATCATGAGCACTTAGGTCATCCAAAGCAGGACAACAAGCGAAACGCTAATTGCATTTATGATTTGAAAAAAAAAAAAAAAAAAATACTATTTCTTTCTTCTTATCTGTATGGCCGACCAACAGCAGCTAAATCGGTAATAGATCATCGAAAATTTCAGGATATACCGATGAAAAATTTGTAGCCTGCGTAGTTGCATGATAGTTGTACGAAAAAGTTGCATCTAGTGATATGTAATAGTAAATAATACTATCATTTAATGGGCCTCAGACTGGGCCAATCTTAAGTAGTAGTATCCAGTAGCATCCTGTTGCTCTAGGAGCATCCTAGTAGTAGCATGCAGTATAATGCAGTAACACGGTAGCCTTGACGTAGAAGCATGTAGTGGCATTAGCTAGTAAGTACTCCATTCTACTTTTTCGTCCAACTTCCACTACTATTCTGAGATAAATTTTTCATCGGGATATGCTGGAGCTCACCACAACAAAATAAGACCAAAGGATTCAAAGGGATCCTAAATACTGAACATTGGTGGACAACTTGGTCCAGACAAGCGAATTTCGCAGATTTCCGCGCTTAGCCAACCCCTTTAATATTTTGCTATAGCCTACAACCAAGCTCAGATGTGGATTCAGATTACATGTCCATCAGCACTCCGGCGTCTCATCTCTTATCGAGTTCAGATCAACTTAACCACTTGACCAAATTGATCCTCACTAGGTTACTCTCGACGAACTGCATGAAGAGCAAGAGAGCTGGTGACTTTGAGAGGCAAACCTTTTCGATCCAAATTTCGCAAGACAAAACTGGATTCAGCAGACCCCTATATAACGAATCTTTAATCGATCTTTAGTATGTTCGAAAGCTTTAACAGCGTGTCTCCTCACCTATATCGACTATATCATTTGATTTTAAAACTTCATGCTAAGTTTCCGTGACCGGATTCCGGGACAACTACTCGGATCCAGCATGTCTCACCGCTAAATCAAACCTCGAATCAACTTCAAATTAAACTTTAACTTTTCACAAATTTTCCGATTTTGACGGATTCTGGGTGAATCATTACGGCAAGAAAACAATTTCGAACATGTCTTCTTCACCCTAAATCGAACATCTAATGTTTTTCTTCAATTTCCCGTTTTTTGCCAGATTCCGGGGGAAATACTTTTCCGGCGAGAAAGTAATTTTCATGTTCAGATTCAGCATGTCCCCTTACCCCTGAAACGAGTATCTAATTCTCAATTAAAAAAAAAATCGTCCCTTAATGTGATACCCCTCCCACACCCCTAAATCGGTGTAAGGCTACAAAGAACTAAACCTGTACTTTGACCCAAAGAGTCCTCACGCGAAAGTTAAAGAAAAGATCTCAATCCCGTCGAGAGTTATCGTGCTAACAGACGGACAGACGGACGGACAGACGGACGGACACACGGACAGACACACGGACGGACAGACGGACGGAAACACGGACGGACAGACAGACGGACACACGGACGGTCACACGGACGGACAGACGGACGCACACACGAACGGTCGGAGGGGACAGAGGAACAACCCACGAAATCATAGGTAACCCGTCACTTAAGTTTAGGGATCCCCAAAAAATTTGCAATGCTATAATCGTACTTATTCTGGAAATCAGTGTGGGAGAATATGACCTCTCTAGAACTGCGACCTGAGCAAAGAATGTGCTGCTTTGTTGGAGGTGAACCAAGGACAGAGCAAGGTTCAAAACCAGTTCTAGTTGACGCACCAATGTCATCACAGCCTTCTGACGATGACGCGCTGCTGCAGTTCAGCCTAAAACAGAGAAACGCTATGTCATTGCAGCTAAGACGAAGTGGGGAAAACACGTGCAGGTCTGCCTAACCAGGCAAAACAATGTAAAAAATACAACTTCAGATTGCCAGTTAGCAAAACTTAGGGTATGGCTCCGATCTGGCTCTGAAAATATGTAGTCTCTGTCAAACTAAAACTCACTACTACGCTTCAGTGGGATTTTGGCAAACATTAAATTTTTTTTCCGTGGATTAACGAGGCAATTACGCATCATCCAATATTCATCTGAGTCATGTAAAAAGTTTAATTTCAAGACGGCTCCATTTACGGCTAACGCATTCACTACAAATCTGCAGCAGTGTTTTTCGTGTATGGTTTTGTGGTAACGATGTTCCGACGAGACACATTGATTTTCATCGAACTTGAAGTCTGCAGCCAACGCTTGACATGCTGCCTGGCTCAAGGGATCCCGAAGTTGATAGCCACTTTTGATTGATTCTGATTACTTATTCCCTAATCGTTTGCTTTGCAGTACAAGCATCCACCATTCTTAGTTCTATAATAATGTTATAATAATGTACTTTAATAGTTTGTATTATACACGCTAGCACTGGATCGTCGTTAACGCAAATAACATATGACAATTACATAAGTAGACATTTCATCTACACGTACAACTTGAATAATTTGACTTAACTAGAATTAGAATATTGGGTAAAAGAAGGTAAAAAAGATTGCAGGTAACGATCTGTCGAGTTTATGGGTGGTCTTTCGAGTCTCTGGGAATCAGCGTCCCTCTGTCTCTGTCGAGTATTAGGCCTGCTATTTGCTGTAGTCTTAAAGTCAGATAGAATGGCACGAAGCGCATGCGATACCAGACACTTGCTCCCGAACGCTATTGTCAGTTGATGCCGCCTTTCAGCAAGTGACCAGGCCATCCTCATAAGAAAGATAACCCGGGCCGAGCATAATCTTAACAGCCCTTTTTTGGATGGCTTCTAGTCTATCGGTCTGTGCGTTGGTGTGTCCTGGGGTGAGTTCAATTGTATACGACTTCGGATTCTTGCTTTGAACACGATCTACTGTCATGACATCCGTGATAATCAGCCATTTTCTAATATATGTTATAACTTTATATACGTATATATATAAAAACAAGTACGAAGTCCGTTCCTTGGCAGAAGTTTTCCTCCGCACCTGATTGGAACAAACCGCGGAAGCTCTGAACATGTCAGTTTGCCCTCAGGATGCCATGCAGAATGTTCATGCAAGACTGAATTTCCAAACCAGTGTCTCTTAAACTTGTGTTTTACCTGGGCAGACCACTGCTTCCTGTTACCAACAAGTATCAGCTATCAAATGTCAGTGTCAACAGGTACAGAACTGAAAAACCAGAATTCCTTCTTTTCCGTCCGCACGTTCACTATTTAGAAGCGGATTAAATAACAGTCGTGTATGCTTCTCAGTAGTAGTACCGTCTGAGGTATTTTTCCGCAATGTAAATGTGTGCCCCACCCAATTTTTAATGTTTGTAACGAAACAGAAGTGTGTGACACAATTACCCACGATCAGTAGCAGAAAATGAAATGCTGTACGTTTCTGGCGGTATTTCATATGCCTGAGCCCTGAAGATATAATCAATGTTTAGAAAATGTTACTAAACAGAACATCTTCCTTTGCTCAACTCATTTTGTGCCAGAAATATCCCTGGTTTTGTGTTGATCTGCTTGCTAAAATATCCCATTTTATTAGACTTGGAAGTTCCGCTTAATTTAAAATTTGATGCCAAAGTTCAAGATGAAAAATTGAAAATCACATCGAGATGCTTTGACGTTTGTGAGCCACAGTGCGAGCCACATAAGCGATGTCCATCACGAAACAATTGCTGAGCCACTACCAACCCGTGCGATTGCGGAAAAACGTCTGTCTTCTTTGTAGAACTGGGGAGCATTCTTGTTCTTCTATTCTCGCAGTTCTTGTGATACTCATCAAGACACAATGGCTGCGAAGTTAGCCTAGGATAATATTAATTCGTTCATGTGCACAAGTAATTATCTATTCGACAACACTTACAGGACCCCTCCCACTGTTTACTCTTCAACTAACAGTATTTTAATATGTTTGAATACTTTAAAACTATGCTATGCTTTCAACAAATCCCCGCGGTTTTGACTGTTTTTAGCCTTTTCCGAGACCCGTTGACTTGTAGCGAAAACCGGGAAACAATGTACATAACCGGGTTTTTCTGACGGAAAACGTCTCGCAGATAACCGTCGACAGCGTGATACACATCGAAAGTAGCAATACTCGGTAAGTGAGAACATCATCGTGGTTTTATTAGAGGGGTTAGAATGTACCGTACGATATTGGGGTCTCCGGGTTTAGAAAAATATGGAGTGATTATGGAAGCAGGTTGCATTAGTATTATAGGTAAGACAGGTTCTTTGACAAGTAATCTCTTAAACCAAATGACCCGCGGCCAACATTTATCTTTGGCTGAATTAAAGGCCAACCAAGCTCACTTAAGAACCCATTCTAAAACAACAAACAAAAGAAGAAAAACATTTGTAAGCACAAAGCAGCGGTAGAAAACAGCTTTGAGCTTTTGACTCATGGGTGTAGGTGATACCTTTGCTTCGTTAGGAAAATCAGTCTGCCAGTCCACAGCCACTGTTCGTTTTTGACCTTGTAAATTCTATTCTTGACTTGAACGTCTTAGTTAAAAAAAATAATACATTTATCCTTGAGAGTTCTATATAAACCATCAGTAGAAATGAAATAACTGAACCAATCCGAAATGAATTCGACTTACTCCTTATCTTCGGCTGAGCACCCAGTCCTCAAAACTTTTCCGCTAGCCTTGTAGTACTCAGGATAAATAGGGTCGTCTGCGAACCCTGTCTCGTCAAAGGTTCCATATCGCAACTTGTTCCATTCTGTTAAAATGGTTCTGCCTGAAAGAAATTACACAACTGAACCAGCAAGACAGCGTTTCCGACAGCAGTAGGCTACAACACAGTAAGTGAATTCAGACTTTCTAACATCCATCGTCAAGCTTGTAAGATTTTCAAATGTCATCTCAGATCATGTAACCACTCCTTTTAAGGATAATCGCCTGATTAGCTGGGTGTCAATTTACTATTTCAGCTACGACGACGAGATTGAAATTAAACACGAATTTTCAGCTCGATTTTTGCCGGCCATTCGATCTTAAGTTACCGCTGACGCTAATTCAGTTATTCCAATCTTCAAACTAAAAGAGCCGCGAGGAGACAATCTAATAACGAGTTACTAATCTCAACCAGCGAGCTGGAAGACAAAATGTCGGCCACACCGCTGTGTCACTTCTCATCTTGCTCAGGTAACCGATAGACCCGAATATCTTCCAGAACAAATTTAGTTGAGAGAATGTCAAGCAGAATAGCTTGACCAGCGGCACCCGCAATATGAGATTGCTCGAAAACTTCCTACGTATCCAGTGTGCAAGTTGTTGTTTTTTTTTGGGTTTTTTTTTTAATCAGGTTCAATCGCAACTAAATGGAATAAACCGAGCGGAAACTAGATGCCACATCAAAAACATTTACAGTGTGACTTTTGGCCCAAAACAGAGAGTGAATTGAGAGTAAAATTTGTATTGACGAAAAAACGTGAAATGGTAACTTTTGATTGGAATTGCCTCTGTAATAACCACGCATCTTAATTTATTTTCACGAAAAAAAGTGAAATAATCACTTGTTTTCGAATCCCTGCTACAAAAGGGACACATTTGGGCATAACCAGAAATAGGGTGATTTTTATGTCCTACGTAGGACAAGAGTGACAAAAACAAAAAAGAGTGACAATTCACACTATCGTGCGACATGTGGCAACCCCGATGCCACTGCCCACATGAAACATTTGTTCCCACTATCTATACAAGATTCAAGCAGTAAGCAGTGCTACGCAACAGAGAATGGTTCCGACGCAAATAGAGTTATCACCCCTGTATGCAGATATTGCCGTATTTGGGAGGGATCTCTACAACACACCCTGTTTGAATGCAGGCAAAAGGGAGGAACATTATAGCAACCTTCAGACGATTCCAACTAAAACCATAAGTAGCCACCATAGGCCACACCCACAAGATGCTGAAGAAAGAAGAAACACAAGTTTTAACAAAAATTCTGGAACTACTAACATCCTTGGATATTACAATATAAAGAAGGTCTTTAACCAATAGTCAACCGACAACAGAAAGAAAAAGTCTAAAAGGGTCAGTGGATCCCAATGACTATGCTCTCGAAGAAGAAGAAGACTCACTGCGTAAATCCTTAGCTCACATTCACACTTTCAGAGTTTCCTCTTATTTTGTAGGTTTCCTATCGTATTCAGGTCAGTGAGTTGCTGGGTCTACCACAGGCAATCTCGATATACAATGCAGGCTTCTTCATAAACTGAACAGGCCCTGATTCCCGCAATTTCATGACAGGAAGTCTTACTTGATTATCTCCCTATCATCGTTTCAGGAATGAAAATTCCAAAATATCGTAAACCAAGGCTGACAACAGTAGACTACTTCTTTTTGGGACTAAAGTCAAGACGAGCTCTTCCTAGACAGCTGGCCTATGAAAATCCCACCAGCAGTAGGCCTATTTGGTCGTCATTCATGGTCGATATTCTCTACGGTTTTCTGCAAAGGCAAAAGATGTTTGGGGGGAGGAGATTTATTTAAAGCTAGGTTGTCGGGAGTAGATTTAAAGTGGATGGTGAGTTTAAGGGGGGGTTTTATAGGGAAAAATAGGTTAAAGAATTGCCCTTACTTTTGCCCGATGTGTGGGAAGGTGGATGAGGATGTGTTCCACTTTATGTGTGAATGTGAAGGATTGAGTGATTTAAGGGTCGAATTATTTGGGGTGGGAATTACTAGGGAGGAGTGGCTACTAGAAAAAATTGGAAGTACAAATATGGGGGATATCCGTAAGGTGGCCAGATTCCTCCGCGTTGGTTTCTCCCATAGAGAGCGATTTTTGTAGTTTGTTTGGTTTCCTTTTTGTTTTGTTGCCATGACCCCAAGGTTTTTTTCGTGCAATAAATTCATTCATTCATTCATAGTCATAAATAATCACATATATGTTACGATTTTAAAATACAATCCGATAACAAACATAATTCAGAATATGTCAGTTTAAAATTCTGAATTCCTCTTCTTCACTTTTTCTGCTAGTTTTATGCACCTATGGGTCGCCTGCAAATCCAGCTCCAGATTTCCAGAATATTTCAATCAGCCTTTCCAAAATATTTCGGACTTCTAAAAAGGAACCTATTCTTATTTTTTGAGGCAAAACTGAGAGGAAGAGTCATAATTCCTTGCATCCATGGCTTTTACCGCTTACAAATAAACAAATCACAACTGCCACGCCAACTGTTGTTTTTGCATGAAAGGGATCCATCATATAGACTACCCACCGCACACACTCGGCATGGTTTCTTTTCCTCGTAAAACCCTCCATGATCCGCAATAAAGAGATAAATGAATGCGAAAACTAATAAAACTGGTGGCGCCTACTTAGCTCTCTGAAAAAAGTACTTGTAAGGCACATTTTTCGAGCCAGGGGTCCTTCGTTTGTCTTTGAGCAGTCTACATTCTACACCTCATAGCTTATCCCGAGATCTTCCTTCTTGTGGGTAGAAAATCTGTATCTAGGAAAGAAAAGGAATGGAGCTTGCCTTCCACTCCTCTTCAGCCGGCAGGCCCGTGTCCAGGAATTTATTTCGGGGGGGGGGGGATGATTTTCGGGGAGGGGTTGCCTGCTGGTCGGACAAAAAAGTGCAAAAATACATGGATCAGAGGGAAAAGCCTATAAAAATGATTATTTTTGCATATTTCGAGGGGGGAGGGGGATTCAACCCCCTACCCCCCTCCCCCTTGGATACGGCCTTGTCAGCAGGGTATTCAAGAACCACAGCCCGAACAGGAAAATTGAATAAGCATAAGTCACATTTGAGAAAAAGCACTGTAACTTTAAAACACGAAAATTTGCAAGAGATTGAGGTTTTAGTCCTTTTTCGTTGTTGTTGCTGATGAAGCAAGGGACATACGACTTGAGAAAGCACTGGGATACCTGAACTAGGATACCGGAACTACTGGGCTACCTTGCACGATTAATTTAATTCTTACTTTTGCCTGTTAACTGTTGGAAATCCTTTCTGGTGTTTTAGTTTAAACTAGTGTCCTAGACAGTAAGTAGGCCTATACGCTATGTAGTGGCAGAAGCTCTAGCTCGGACACTTCCAAGATCAAAAATTGTATGGACAAAGTTTGCTCGAACACGAATTCCATCCAGTCATATATGGTTTGTCGACATGCCTAAACAGCTGCCAATCAGGGAACCATGGGTGACGGCTAGACCAGGGAATGTTTTCAAATAAGCCGTAGAAGAGAATACAGTGTAAAAACACGCCAACCTACAGCCTACAAAAGAATCCCCAGGCGATCTTACCAACGGTAAGGGTCTCAGCTTCAAACATTGACCTTGGCAAGTGGACATATTCTGCAGCCTCACCGCAACCACGACCTTGAAGGGTCCATATACCGATGTTTAGGGCATCTGCATTAGTGATCCTGAAGTCAGACGAGCTCCACGATACTCCAGGTGTGGGCTCAGGCATCTTAGGGCAGTCTCTCCAGGTTTTCGGCAGGACTATTGTGACGTTTCGTATGAAGACCTGAGTATCGGTCAACTGATGAAGCAGACGAGACGAGCTGGTAAAGGCACTCTGAAAAATCAAGGTAAAGCTTTAAAGGAACCCTCGCACTATTTACTCTTCAACTTTTAAGATATTTTAATACTTAAAACTATGCTGTGCTTTCAAAAAATAACGCATGGTTTTGGCTGTTTAAGCCTTTTCCGAGAACCGTTGACTTGTAGCGAAAACAGGGAAACAATTTACGTAACTGGTCTTTCTGATGGAAAAACTTCTCGCAGACAACCGTCGACAGCATGACATACATCGAAGGTAGCAAAACACGGCAAGTCAGAAAATCAGCATGGTTTTATTAGAGGGATTAGAATGTACCGTCAGAAAATAGGGTCTCCGTGTTTAGAAATATATGGAGTAATTACGGAAGTACGTTGCGTTAGTATTATAGGTAAGACAGGTCCTTTAAGAAATGATAAGATTTTGACGTAAGTATTTATTTGAAAGAAAAATTATTCTCGGTCTGTTCGTTGAAGTTAGTGATGAACCGTAGAAATTAATAATAAGCAGTGTTACTGAATGAACGCAGTGCCGGGGCTTAGGCACCGTCTCGTGATTTTTTTTTTGTTTTAAGTTCATCAAAACAATGAAAAAATACTAATGACCCACTATGATGAAGGAAAACTGAAAAAGGAACTTGAGAAGCACAAAATACTTGAACAAAAATAAGAAAACTTCAACAGAAACAGTAATTAATGGATGTTGTTTGTTCCTGGCTGCACAGACGCCATATGAAGCTTATCCTGACGCACATACATACACACATAGGCAAGTCTATTGCATTTCGTTGTTACTAAAGGTGAGGATTGTTTAGGTACCCAACAAGGTTAACCAACTCAGTGCACTGTCAGAAGTTTCGTATCAGACAACAGAAGGATGCGCGGTTTCGACAGACAGTGCGTAAGAGACAACACTTGGGATGTTATATGTGTTGGAAAATGTTGTACTTGAAATGTTATGGAGAACAAGCATTGCCAGGAAGAGCAAAAAATCATCCAAAAAAGCATTTACTAACTTTTTAGTTTCTCGTCATGATGTCGGAGATTTCAGCAGATGCTTTTCGACGATTTTCCGGCTCTGCCTGATGGTTCCACTTGTTATGCATAACATTTTCAAACACAAGATACAACTTCCGAGGTGTCGTCTGTTCCGCATTGTCTGTTGAATCCGCACACCCTTCTGTTGTCTGTTATGAAGCTTCACTGTCAGAAGTTTCATAAAAGATAACACGAGGATGCGCGGTTTCACAGATCATGTGTAGCAGATAACACTATGGATGTTATCTGTTGTGTTTGAAAACGTTATGCATGAAATGTTATGCATAACAAGCTTTGTTAGGAAGAATCTTCATCACGACATCAAAAAAATCAGCAGATACTTTTTGGCGTTTTCTTGAAACATTTTGAAACACAGTTTACCAGATAACTTCTGAAGTGTTATCTGCTATGCATTATCTTTTGAAACCACACATCCTCAAGTGATTTGTTGTGAAACTTCTGACAGTGTGTAGTATTAATTTTTTACTAACGTGATAAAGTATGTCACCAAGCAGCTCGATACCCTAGCACCCTAGCTCTGTTTTCTGTCAGAAGTCCAGCACTCTCTTATTAAATCAAACAATCTTGAGAACGGAATGGTGCGGTGGAATGGAATGGTTTTTGGTAGCTGGGCTTCTGCTCAAAAAGACATGTTTATCGGGCTTGCCACAGTGGGACTCGCCTAAATTTGTAACTGACAGTCTCCCCCTGTAGCCTTTTCACATAAATCGGGAAGAGGCGAATTCGGACCCGACAGTTCCAGTATGACAATTTTATAAGCCGTGATTTGCAGCTTTACATCTGACTGGCCATAACGAACTCCTTTTTTAAAACAAGACTCATGGCGTGACGGGACATTACACTTACCATTATTTGTGAAATATTTGCTCGTGACCCAAAGCGCATCCTGTGTTCTTTTGTGCTGAGGATTATCAAAATAAAATCGTAAAGATGACTTAATGCTCCTGAGTTAAGATGTTCGACTGGCACGCCAAGGGCCAATTTGCTACCGTCATTTGCAAAGAATGACGAGACATAAACTCGAAGAAAAGTCAGAATACAATGGAGACTGGCAGAAAAGATGATACAAAGGACCCTTGGGAACTCGTGAATCTGGGATTTATGGAAAGAAGTAGTACAAATTAGGTTTAAATTCAAATCCCATTCTTCTTGGCTCCTGTACAAAATTTATCAACATAACAGATTTTGCCAGTCCAAATTTCTGGCACGCCAAATTGTCCCCGTTGAATTTTCTTCAGTAAATTGGAAAAAAACACGAAAAAGGATCAACATGAATAAGCGCAATTTATTTTTAGTTTTTATTTTATTAGCCATATTTAACCGAAAAGATGTTACAACTACATGAAACCCAGAACTACTCTATAAACCACAAAATATTAATTATTAATTTAGGGTTGTTGACAACGGGTTTTGAAGTTCTGTATCAATCAGCTTTGAAGACAGCCGAGGTCACGATCATAGCAATGCTCATCTTCAAGGTTCAACCTTTTCTTTGTCTTACCAAATTATCCAATTCACTGAACAAGCACTGCAGAGAAACAGCCTTTACAGAGGCAGGGGGGTAACCCCCCCCCCCGAAACGTACAAAAATACTCGTTTGTATAGGCTTTTTCCTCTGATTTATGTCTTTTTGTACTTTTTTGTCCGACCGGCAGGCACCCCCCCCCCCCCCCCCGAAAGGCCCCCCCCCCCGGAAATAAATTCCTGAATATGGGCCTGGTTGGAAACAAGACCAAAGGTTTCCATGGGATCCCAAAATCTTAATATTTGTTCCAGACAATTCAGTCTTGTAGATATTTGTTCTTCAATAGACTTCTTAAAAAACGTTTAATTTTAAAATTTAAAAGCAGACTATAGCCTACGTCGTATATCTTCTTCCTTCCTTACTTCTGCCCAAATTCTGGTTTTGACCGGATTCCGGACAAACTACTTTTCTGGCAAAAAACTAAAGCTCTAAAACGAATTTAGCATGTCGTCTTGCGCCTACTTCGAAACTCTAATCAATTTCAACTTCTACTTTTAACAAATTGTCCGGTTTCAGCCGTCTATGGGTCCGATGAAAATGATTTTCATATACGGATTCAGCGTGTTTCTTACCCGCAAATCGAACATCTTATCAAATTTAACTAAGACTTTTACTGTAAACAAATTCTCCGGTTTTGGCCGGATTCCGGGCGAACTAATTGTCCGGCGAGTAAATAAGTTTCATATTCGGACTCAGCACGTCTCCTTGCCCCTAAACCAAACCTCTAATCAACTTGAGATTTGTTCACAAATTTTCCGATTTTCGGATTCCGGGTGAACTATTCATCCGGAGAGAAAATAAATTTCATATTCGGATTCAGCATGTCTCCTTACCCTAGATCGACTATTTGATTAGCTTTTAGAAAATATTTTGTGTTCCCCTTAATTTCAAACCCCTCCCCCACCCTAAATATAAGGCTACATAGCCCATCTTCAAATTTGACCTGTATTTTGACCTAAAGAGTCCTCATGCCAAGTTCGATCAAAATATCACAACCACTTCGAGAGTTATCGTGCTAACAGACGGACGGTCAGAACTTTTGCGATGTCCCAGGTATCCCTCCCCTTATGTTTTGGGATCCCACAAAAAGCTGAACTGGCAGCACGATGTTGTCGAGCGGTGTTCCGGACAGACGATCAGGGTTGGCCGTCGCGGACTGCCAAGAATTTTGCACCATCGGCAGATAATATTTTTTTTTAACCCTATGATTCGAGTGCAGAAAATCTGGTAAGGAAAACGTAATAGTCTGTCCGTACCATCAAAGACTCAGAAATCGAGAAACGGCAGGCTTGGGTCGTATTTTTTTCAGA
Source organism: Branchinecta lynchi (assembly GCA_023053575.1). Classification (NCBI taxonomy): domain Eukaryota; kingdom Metazoa; phylum Arthropoda; class Branchiopoda; order Anostraca; family Branchinectidae; genus Branchinecta; species Branchinecta lynchi. The sequence continues at coordinate 2,967,852 of JAKZAP010000002.1, read as the reverse complement.
CTTTAAGAGACATAGCTGCCGGGCTATGTAATCAAGCCCACTCCAGACTTGGACCACAATCAGTTCGAAACTGGTCCGGACGAATTTTAATTGCAGTCGAGATAGCTCATTAAAGCTCTCAAATAGTCTGATCGAAAAGGGCTAGCAATTTAATTGTCGCCCTGGGCCTCGAACAGAAAAGTGGGCCGGTGTCGTTACGAAAAACTATTTAGTTAAGCACTCGCGATGATGGTTACAAGTCACAGATGGCTGGTGGACACGTCAAATTAAGCACTTAACATCCGAGGTTAGGTCAGCTCAAGTTGCTGGAGAACCCATCCAGGTAGGGTCAGTTGTTCAGTCCCATGCGTCAAGAACTGATGTTTGAGCACACAAACTAAGTTTAACTAGACCTACATTGCCGGGGCAACGTGAAGTGTTGCGGCAACCTTTGTCCGGCTTCGCCGACTAAAGTGTTGCGAGAGCAACACTTTGGTTTTGTTTCTTCGCTGTCGGTTAAATGCTGAAATTGTCAACTTATCGAAGCTTTTAAAACGGTATGTTCTAAAAAGAATAATCACATGATCAAAAGCTGTTCTTTAGCGTTGTAAAACCAACAACAAACAATATCGGAAGAAGGGACTAAATTGACTTGGCGGTCAGTTGAACTTTATCCTTTTCAATCGTAGATATCGTGACGGATGAAAACTTGGAACAATATCTTATATAATCTAGTTGGTATTATAAAGCTATCCGTAACGTTTCAGGACTAAAATACCATAGATGACACTATTAATTATTACAAAACTACCTTATTGTTTTAGATTACCGTATCGTTTGTACCCGTTGTGTAAACAGTTAATCTTCGGTTATAGCGATAGACCATTGATACAAACTTTCTTACGTCATATTTACAGATATCGAATACAATGTGCACCAATTTTCAAAAATTTCTAGCCCCTCGTGAACCGATTCTTACTTACAAGTCCCTCTCCCGTGATTGACATCAAATTCATCGGAACAAATAATGGATACACCAGCTATTAAAAGTTGCAAACCCCTCATCGCTGAAGATGATTATAGCATAAAAGCCGTTTTGGCTTTTTGGGAACAAAATTGTTCTTACCATCTAATACACCTGATACAAATAACAGGTATACCAACTAGCAAAAGCTGCAAACTCCTCATTGCCGAAGATGATTATGAGCTAACAGTCGACTGTTGCTTACAGTCGACTGTTGCTTACAAGTCCCTTACATGTCTCACAACTGGTATAGCCTATTTTTGGTTTCAGTGTGTACCTTACTCCTGAAGTTGTCAACCCCTTGAAACTTTCAAACTGGTTTATCTCATGAAGGATTTTTGTTCAAAAAAAATGGATGACATATACTTTGATCAGCTCATCAAGGGCATCGATTGCCCTAACCACAACAAAAGAATATCGGAAAAAGGGACTAAATTGACTTTGCAGTCAGTTGAACTTTATCCTTTTCAATCGTAGACATCGTGACGGATGAAAACCTGGAACAATATCCTATATAATCTAGTTGGTATTATAAAGCTATCCGTAACTTTTCAGGATTAAAATACCATAGATGACACTATTAATTATTACGAAACTACCTTATTTTACATTATCGTTTGTACCCGTTGCGAAAACAGTAAATCCTAGGATACAGCGAGAGACCATCGATACAAACTTTCTTACAGTCAGTTTTATATAAATCGAATACAATGTGCAACAATTTGCACAAATTTCTAGCCCCTCGTGCACCGATTCTACTGACAAGTCCCTTTCCCGTGATAGACATCAAGTTCACCGGATAAAAATAATGGGTACACCGGCTAGCAAAAGTTTCAAACCCCTCATCGCTGAAGATTTTTGTAGCATAACAGCCTATTATTACTGACAAGTCCCTTGCATGTCTTACAATTGGGAACCTAATTGTTCTTACCATCAAATGACAGGTACGCCAACTAGCGAAAGCTGCAAACCCCTTATTCCCGAAGATGATTATGAGCTAACACTCGACTGCCGCGTACAAGTCCCCTACATGTCTCACAACTGGTATCACCTATTTTTGGTTTCAGTGTGTACCTTACTACTGAAGTTGTCAACCCCTTGAAACTTTCAAACTGGTGTATCTCATGAAGGAATTTGTGTACCAAAAAATGGATGACATATACTTTGATCAGCTCATCAGCGGCTATCGATTGCCGTCGAAAAAAAAAATTCTACCTGTCTTAGTTCAAAAGTTGACTTTTTTGCCGTAGGCCAACTTTCTAACGTCACCACTTAGAAAGGAGCAAAGGATAAGCTCTAGTTTCTTTAGCAATGAGAGAACTTCTAAAGTTTAAGAGGTACATCTGATACCATTTCTCTACCGCAAACCCAAGTGCAAAAAAACGAATGATAAACTCAGCTGAAATCGCGTACACAAATGGAACCAAATTGTTCTTACCATCGAATACACCGGAAACAAATAACAGGTACACCAACTAGCAAAAGCTGCAAGGCCCTCATTACCGAAGATGATTATGAGCTAACAGTCGACTGTTGCTTAAAAGTCCCCTACATGGCTCATAACTGCTATCGCCTATTTTTGGTTTCAATGTACCTTACTACTGAAGTTGTCAACCCCTTTGAAATTTTCAAACTGGTGTATCTCATGAAGGAATTTTTGTACCAAAAAATGGATGACATATACTTTGATCAGCTCATCAGTGGCTATCGATTGCCGTCGAAAAAAAAATTCTACCTGTCTTAGTTCAAAAGTTGACTTTTTTGCCGTAGGCCAACTTTCTAACGTCACGACTTAGAAAGGAGCAAAGGATAAGCTCTAGTTTCTTTAGCAATGAGAGAACTTTTAAAGTTTAAGGGGCACATCTGATACCGTTACTCTACCGCAAACCCAAGTGCAAAAAAAAAAAATTATAAACTCAGCTGGAATCGTCACAGACATGGACAGAAACAATAGATGGCAGCACTTTCGGACCCGTGGGAAAAAGCCACTTTTTTGTCTCTGTAGATTTTTCTATTTATCACTCAAAGAAGATATGTTGGCTGTGGGGCCGGGTAACTGCCGCATATATTTAACACTTATAGATTTTAGTCCATCTTCAATTTGAAACTGGTGCCTGCCTGCTAGCGTGCTAGAACGGAGCTTTCCACTCGAAAGCAGAAACATGGTTTGATGAAACGAAAGGTTCGCTACACAACTTCAGATGGTCCTCTCCGACATAGGCTATACAACTCCACTTCACTTCGCAAACCGTAGGCTCTGGCTCGATGACAAGCAAAAACCATCCTTATTGGCCCCAGGCAAGAGTTCTACGGAGCTTTCCAAAATGTAATGTCATATTCATCAATCCGGCCTAAGGTCCACACTTTCCGTAAAAACCGCACAGGTTAGACCCTTCCCAGTTACCAGGAATAAAATGAAATCGGAGTCATAGGAAAAAAAAAAAAAAAAAAAAAAAACGAGGACAAAACCAAAGTGTTGCTCTCGCAACACAAATAACTCATCAACGTTATGTGATTCAAGGTGTGTGAGAATTATCAACTTCTTTCGACGAACGCTTTCCACCCAGCAACCCGAACATTCAAACGCTTTTTGGGATCCCAAAACGTAAGTGGAGGGATACCTATGACATCGCAAAAGTTGTCCGTCTGTCCGTCCGTCCGTCCGTCTGTCCGTCCGTCTGTAAGCACGATAACTCTCGAAGGGAATGAGATATTTTGATGAAACTTGGTGTGAGGGTTCGTTGGGTCGTCGGACCAGTTAAGTTCGTAGATGGGCTTTGTAGCTCTACATTTAGGGGTGGGGGAGGGGATTCAAATTAAGGGACAAACAAAATATTTTGAAACAGCTAATGTGATAGTCGATTATGGGGTAAGAAGACATGCTGAACACGATGGTGCAAACCATTTTGTCATCGGACAAGTAGTTCGCCCAGAATCCGGCCAAAACCGGAAAGTTTGTTGAAAGTAAAAGTTTTATTTGAAGTTGATTAGATGTTCGATTTAGGGGTAGAAAGACATGCTGAAGACGATGGTGAAAATTATTTTCTCGACGGACAAGTATTTCGCCCGGAATCCGGCCCAAACCGGAAAGTTTGTTGAAAGTAAAAGTTTTATTTGAAATTGATTAGATGTTCGATTTAGGGGTAGGAAGACATGCTGAAGATGATGGTAAAAACTATTTTCTCGATGGACAAGTATTTCGCCCGGAATCCGGCCCAAACCGGAAAGTTTTATTTGAAGTTGATTAAATGTTCGATTTAGAGGTAGGGAGACATGCTGAAGACGATGGTGAAAACTATTTTCCCGAAGGACACTTCGACCGGAATCCGGCCCAAACCGGAAAGTTTGTCAAAATTAAAAGTTTTATTTGGAGTTGATTAGATGTTCGATTTAGGGCAAGAAGACATGCTGAACACTTATGTGAAAACAAGTTTCTACCCGGACATGTAGTTCGTCCGGAATCCGGCCAAAACCGGAAAACTGTTGGAAGTCAAAGTTTTATTTCTAGTTGATTAGATAAGCGATTTAGGGGTAAGAAGAGATGCTGAGTCCCTGTGTGACAATCGTATTTTACCCGGACATATAGTTCGACCGGAATCCGGCTGGAATCGGAAAATTTGTTATAAGCTAAATTTCTATTTGAAGTTGATTAGATGTTCATTACTGGGGAAAGAAGATACCCTGATTTCGTCTTTGAGCTTTCTTTTTTCGCCGGACAAGTAGTTCTGGAGTTCGGCCGGAACCGGGAAATTGGCAAAAGTGGCAGGAAGTTTTCGTCAAAACAGATATGACTTATAGGGGTAAACACACATGCTGATCCAAATCAGAACTTGGTTTTCTCAGGTGATTAGCTATTTGGCCTTAATCTGTTTCTGAATTTTAATTGTAAAAATGTTCAAGGAGTCTGGCGAAGACTGGATCTGGCTAAGACAAGACCCAGTTGTCTGGTTCCAGCAATGTTTTCAACGGATACATCAGCTAAGATTCTTCATAAGCGATATTTCGGCCCTTCTTGGCAAGGGTCCTCGTCAGGCTTTCAGTCCTCTTGTTCAACTTCGGGGAAAGAAACAAACCTGTAAGTTGTCTGGATCAGATATTGAATTTTTGGGATCCCATCGAAACCTTTGGTCTTGTTCAAAATATCTTCGTAGATTCGTACAGAATAGATTTTCCAACCTTGAGCCGCCTGTGCCGTTAACCACGGACAAACCCAGGCTGACTGCAATAGGTGCATAGCCTACAGTTAGCTTTCAAAAGTATACCGAAGTTCAAGACACAGCAATCACGTGGTGGGCTAATTCGAACCCCAAACTAAAGATTAGTACAGAAACTGTCTCTGCCCTTCACACACACTTGTCAGTGCATGGTCTCTTTTTACATACCATGTCCTAGAAAATGGTAGGGCAGGCGTTATATTAGAATTTCGGACTAAGAGGTTAGAATTTATCAAAATAAAAAGTTGAAAACAAATTCTTTAGAAAAGACTACCGTGTGCAGTAATAAATGGTGCCAATAACTTGTTTGATAAGCACACTATGATACAGGAATGAAAATAGGATATCAGATATTCCCTTTTTTCTTCTTTTTTTAACTATCCTTTTGACACGACCATGGTTGCTACTTGAAGAAGACTGGAACATCCCTTGCGAATAAGCATTCTCGTAAAAAACATGATTATCTACAAACCGTCGGAGTCTTGGTTCCTCGGGGCAAGAAGTAGCTGCATACCATTAAGTAGCTCTGCTCAAAGATCTTGATGTGATAAAACTCCTAATGACATCCAGGTACATCCCGTTGAGTTTTAAAAGTGACAATTTATGCAGGGGCTAATGAGACTTGATCTTTGTCTATAGTCTAGCCGCCAGACAAAAGAGTAGATCTTAGTGCAACCTACAACTAAGATAGCATGGACGTTTTGATAGCTTTCGCAGAACTTGAGGATGTGCGAAGACTGAGTTTGTTTCTAAATCTGGCCAAGCAATTTTTGTATTTATTTGTTTATTTATGACCCGCTTTTTGGATAGCAGCGCAGTATGAGTAAAATACACAAAGTAAAGTGCACATATTAAAACATTAAACAAAACAATGTAAATAAACATGACTACATTCTTTTCATATAGTTTAAAAACACACTAAATAGACTTATAATGTGTTCTTAAAATGTTATAGACAAAAATAAAAATAAATACTTTGAAGTCCCTTAGCTCTGACACGTTATGATTGGCGTCATTTTCAGACTTGCTTCACTGGCATTGTTTTATTCGCCAGATTTGCGCACGCTAGCTCGTTTCGCTTATCATTTCTTTTTAGAAAATCATCCTTGACAGACGCGAAAATCAGAACTTACGACTATGTTTAGGTGCTGTTTTTGGGATCCCAAAACGTAAGTGGAGGGACTGAGGTCCAAAACTGAGATCGAGTTCGTAGATGGACTCTGTAGTCTTACATTTAGGGGTGGGTTAAGGGGCTAGAGGAATCTGGCTCATTTTTTCGACGGACATGTTTTTAGCCGGGAACTGGCCAAAACCGGATAGCCTTTTAAATGTAAGTTTTATTTGAAGTTGATTAGATGTTCAATTTAGGGGTAAGAAGACACGCTGAATCTGTAAATGACAAACTTTTTTTTACCGAGACATATAGTTCGTTCGGAATCCGGTTGAAACCAGATTTTTTTTTTATAGAAGTTTTACAGAATGCTGTTCTTTATACGGATAAGGAGATACGCTGACTTCGCTTCTGAACTTTTTTTTTTTTTTTCTGGACAAGTATGGTAGTTCGTTCGCAATTGTCTGGATCAAGTATTAGATTAAATATTCTTTGAGCCCAAGTTGACTTTGAAACATTTATTCAAACAATGTTTCCAACGGATCCGTCAGCTACGATTCTTCATCAGCGATATTTCGGCCCTTCTTGGCAAGGATCCTCGTCGGGCTGTCAATCCTCTGGTTCAACTTCGGGGAAGGAAACAAACCTGTAACAGGTTTGTTAGTTGTTCATTTTATTAGAGCTATACATCAGCTCTTCTTGGCAAGGGTCCTCTTCAGGCTCAAGCCGCTCAAGCTGGAAAAAGAATTTGTGGAAAAACATACAAGGATTCTTCCTTAAAATGCCGAAATAGGGCCGAAATATAGCTCTAGTAAAATGTAGCTGACTTATCTGTTTCGCAACTTCAAATATGATTCGCGGTCAGCTTGGGCTGGAGGATTTTTTCAAACAATGTTTACAACGGATACGTCAGCTACGATTCTCGTCAGCTTGGGCTCAAAGAATATTTATGGGCTGGAGCCGCTGGAGGAGTATCTATCACAAGAGAGGAGTAGCGTTTCAAGGACCTTGATATAGAAAGATTGATACAGATTGATATTGAAAAAAGGGATAAAACCATTACCGCTTACAGGTATAATTATTCTGACTACAGCTATACCGTTTCTTTCTAAAATTCCCATTACCAACCATCCCTCGCATCTAATAGGAAAATGAATCGACCCTGTTGGCAGTATTATTAATTAATTCCTTTATTCATTTATTTATTCATTTATTAATTTAGTTTATTTAATTATTCATTACTCATTTGTCAAGTGTAGGCTAAAATAGGCAAACCTTGTTAATGTATTTTCTTTTAGGTTAGACATGAAATGTATAACATTTCATGTATAACTTTTGTCGCGACAATAGATAACATCCCAATTGTTGTCTGTTGCGTGTTAGTATGTTGGAAACTGCGCATCCTTGTGTTGTCTGTTATGAAACTTCTAACCGTGTAGGGATTTGAAACAATCTGAACAAGGTAATGCAAAGGAGGAATTTTTTTGCATCGTGCAGTCAAAACGACTTGTTGTTAATGCTCCAACGGTGACCATAAGATTTACCGGTTATAAACGTTCTCCAAAGCACCTATTATTATTATCTTATACACCTAGTAATAAATGCAGCTCTACCGACCCGCAATTACGAGACCTCATCAAGCCGCAATCTTAAGCATCGTTTTCGATGCACTGATTCGAATTCTGTAATTTTTATCCTTGGGGTCAAATTGAAAAGCTAGGGCTCAAACTGCCATTTAGGCAGGGAATAGACATTTCGTTCGCTAAACTGAACGATCGAAATGGGCAGACTTCGTGTCCGCCCAAGGGTAGTCGAAGCTACCCGAAGAGGCCGAGAAAAGTGATGATATTTGTTCTGGAGCTAGTAAGGGCGGGTCATTAGGGACTTCCGGAAGAGATAAATTTATGTTTCTGATCCACCTTGAATCCATATTCGATTTTCAGAATTTGAACGGAGGTTGAAATAGAAACAAACTAAGAATCTTGAGCAACTTTTCGGAGAAAACTGAAACAAACTTGTGAGACTTCGTTAATTCAGAATCAACCTGGAAATAGATAAGGAAGGAAGGAAATACATATAAGAAATACATGAGGAAGGACGTATACCTTAAGACTAAGTACTGAGAATATTGCTTAGTGTAGCTAAATTGATTAGTCGTCTTTTCTCGGAAAAGGTTGCAAAGAATAGAAAATTATGTTATTTAACATAAATGTTATATAACATATAACATTAATGTTATTTTTGAACAACAAGTTCTCCGTCCTCAATCCCATTTTCCTATAAGCCCTTCATCACAGGTACTTCATCAAAACTGAAGAAATGGATAAAACCATCCTATTTGACGAAATTAACAGACATTAATGAAGAAGAAAAAAAGTTTGTCATGGATTGGATGTTCCTTCCTATTTTCATTGACTCAGGAAGAAAATTCCAAAATCTGTGGTCAATGTTAACAAGGGAGGGGGCGAGGACATGTGGAAGAGTTTCCTACTAAAACGCGATGGTTGCATCTATAGATGACGAGATGGTTGCATCTAGAGGAAAACAAAAGAGGAGATAGTTGCTTGGAGGAAATCAAGAGTAGAGAAAGCCAAAACAGAAAAGGAAATATCGGGAAAGAAAGATGACAGAGACGATAAAATACTGAAAATATTAAAAGAAGGAGACAACTCAGTCATCTCTCAGGTTTACTAAAGTATGCTTGACGCTTGTTGCAAAATATATGTTTTAATAGACACATTCAATGAACAGGTGTAGTTCAGTTGTGTCTATTACTTACAGGTGAGTGGACAAAAATGAGTCAAATCGTACGCAAAGGCTGGATTTATTTACTTAATAGAACCTCAATTCAAAATTGGCTAAATATACGTTTTTTTAACAACCTCAACGGAGAACTAGTTTGAAGCTCATTCACAAAAAACGGGCTTATAGGCAGAACGGAGAACGGGTAAGGAAAATGGAGTTTTACGACAAACGCGGCTCAATACCTGTTGTTGGTTGTTTGCTCAATACTTGTCGCAAACAACTTACTTTTCTTAATACGTTTCCTACGCTTCTACCAACATATTACGAATATATCATATTCATCAGACACCAGGTTTCCAGATAGGCTACAAGCTTTCGGATAGGAATTTTTGTCAGAAGTAACCAAAAATGCCCTACCTGGAATCCTGTCTTTATGAATGAATGAATTTTATTTATAGCCCCCCAAACAACAAAAGGGGAACGGGCGGAGTAAATAAACACCGAGAAAATAAAATTAAAATAAACTAACAAGAAAACTTCGTATTAACATATATACAAAACACGAAAATTCGAACATTCAGCAAACGGCAGAGTGGATGAAATATGTACATACACATTCCGAAAGACCGCTTCGAGCTTTTGAGCGAGCATGATCTTCAAGCTCGGGCAGCTGAGTTGAGCATAATTTATCCTCTTCTAAGTAAGTTTAATGTCTACTGTGTGAGTTGCTCGTCTTTACGTAAGCTACTGTGTTTCTCGGCGCAACCCTTTCGACCCTTTCGTCGTCATGGAAAGATAATAAAATTAAAACAGTGAGAAACCTTGTCGTTAAAACCAGAAACCTGATGCAAGCTTGGGTATCTCAAAGTAGTTGTACAGGGAGAAGCTACCACCCCTTGAGCAAGATCCCATGAATGTTCATTTGCTGATATATTCTTAGCAGGAGCTATTAACTTCAGATTTACCTGTGGGCTGATTGCTAAGCGCTTTAACCTTTTAGATAGCAGAAAATCGTCGTTGATAATAGTAGCAGCCTCGGTGTGATTGTACGTCTGGTATCATTAAGGGTTGCAAACCAAAGCGAGAAATCGCATTGAACGAAAATATATATTTTGAACAAGTATGAATGAGATATTAAGTCAGTAATGATAAGACAGTCCAAAAGTCCCACTGGAAGCGACATATTTTGACCTTGAAGAAAATGACCATTGAAAACTTGTTTACCTCTCTTTCTCATCCTGAGGATGATATGTAAATCTGGACCTTCATTATTCACTAAATTATTACAAAATAATAAGTTGGCTAAGCTGAAGTGGGACTATTTTAGTTAAAAAGTTAGACATTTCTATCTAATAACTGACCGCTGTGGTTTAATGCGTCGTTTTCATCTCCAACTTCAAGTTTTCATCTCTTTTCCTGGGAAACCGAGAATCCACCCCAGAAATGCTTACTGTCTACACTGTCAGAAGTTTCATAACAGACATAGAAGGATGCGCGGTTTCAACAGAAAATTTGTAACCGACAACACCTTGGATGTTGCATTTTGTGTTTGAAAATGTAATGCATAAAAAGTGTTGCTATCAGGAAGAGCCGAAAAATCGCCAAAAAGCATCTGTTCAATTTTCCGACATCATGACGATAAACAAAAAAGTCAGTAGATGCTTTTTTGGTTGTTATTTGTCTCTTCTTGGCAATGCTTATTCTGCATAACATTCGATGTATAACGTTTTCCAACACAGCAGATAACATATTGTGTGTCCTTTTGTTTGCTGACGATATGGTCCTGGTCGCCGAAAGCCCGGAGAAACTTCAAAAGTTGATTGATTTATTAGAAAATTATTTAAGTGTTAAAAAATTAGAATTGAATACGGATAAAACGGTGGTGGTGGTATTCAGGAAAGGAGGAAAAATTAAAGACAGTGTGGTATTTAATTATGGTGGGAGAAACTTGAAGGTGAAGGAGGAATGGGTGTATCTTGGATGCAAGTTTAGCGCAAAGGGGAAAATGGGGAAGCATGTAGAATTTAGTATAGCTAGAGGTAAAAGGTGTGTCAACATGATACTTAGAAGTGATATAAGAAGGAGTTGTAATTTAAAGGTATTTAAGGATATTTTTAATATGAAAGTGCTGCCGGCAGTCCATTATGCGGCCGAAATATGGGTTTTTTGTCAGGGGGAAAAGTTAGAACAGTTACAGTTAAGCTATTTTAAAAGGGCACTAGGCCTAAGTAATAAAATTAATGGATTGGTGGTTAGGGGGGATCTAGGCTTAAGGTCGTTGAAGAGTATTCGATTAGTAAAAATGATTAAGTATTGGGAAAAGATATTAATATTGCCGGGTGAAAGACTATTGAAAGATGCATATCTTGAGTCGTTGAAGGATGAAACACACGATTCCTGGGCTTTCCAGATTCGTTCAATATTAGATAGTTGCGGGCTTGGTTATATGTGGAATAGAGGGGAGGGTCCGGGGAGAGAGTTAGGATTTGTTTCAAAAGAAGTTAGTAGTAGGTTAATTGACCAAGAAATCCAGGTTTGGTTAGCTAGGATAAGAGACAGTGGATCCTTGAGTTTGTATGCAGAGGCTAAAGAGATTTGGAGTGAAGAAATTTATTGTAAAGCGGGTCTAAAAAAAGAGGAAATGAAACTAATTTTAAATATGAGGGCAGATAGCTTGCCACTTGGTGAAAGAAGAAAGTATTTGGGAAGTGTTAGGGAGAAATCTGGTCCTTACTTTTGTCCAATGTGCGGTGAGGGAGATGAGGATCTAATTCATTTTATGTCTGGTTGTGATGAAATTGAGGATCCGAGGGAGAAAATTTTTAAGGGAGGGATTCCTGGGAGGAAGTGGTTGGTAAATATTATGCGGAGTAGGGATTTTCTTAGTATAAGAAACCTGGCGAGGTTCCTCAGAGTGGCCAGTCGGCACAGGGAAAAGTGTTTGAGTGGGGTTTAGTGTACTAGTGTGACCGTTTATTTTGTATTTACATGTTATTATTTATGTGTGTTTGTTATGGCCTTTGGGCTCTGAAGACAAATAAATATCATATCATATCGTATCATCCCTAGCATTGTCTGTTACGCACTGACTGTTCAAACCACGCATCCTTCTGTTGTCTATTATGAAACTTCTGACAGTGTAGTATTCTTAACGTGAACAATTTTTTTCGTTATTCAGTCCCTACGCCACACATTTTAAGTCAAAGAAAAACGAACAGCGTAAAAGTTCCACTAGCTGTCGAAGCTGCGTAAAATAATTAAGTCGGTAATTAAATTTGTTTGCCTTCTCAAAGAGTACTAAGAAAAGTTCGAAGAGTACAAAGAGTAAATCCCACTGATTTTCCTTGAAACTCAACTAACTGTAACCAATTCAATCCAAACAAAAAGAAAATAAGGAAGCGAAAGAAGAGGCTCAGCTAAAACAATCGGATTCCTGAGACCTACTATACCACACTGTTTTGTGAAAGTTCCGCATTTTTCATTAATTAGTTCGTAGACCCACGGAGAGCAAGTAACTTCTGACATAATGGCCGAAATGAGGGTAAGAATTTTCGACTTAATTATTACTTTCCTGTTGCATTAGACTGACTACAAGGAAGCCCAGAGGTGTGATAGCAATCTATCATCAAAGCGATCTGATCCTGTCTTTCGGTTGATACGTCGTTTATCCTGGAAAAATTAAGAGCTGGCCTATCAGACATGACTCATTTGCTAGAAAAGTAGGTTTCGTATAAGCAAAATCAGTACTAACACCATATCAACTATAGACGAAAGGTTTCGATGGGATCCCAAAAATTCAATATTTGATCCAAGGAGTCTTCGCCATCCTCCTTGAACATTGCTACTATTAAGATTTAGAAACAGAAGAAGGTCAATGGCTAACCATCTGAGAATACCAAGTTCAGGTATGGATTCACCAGGTGTGTATTTATCCCTAGACAATACGGCATATCTGCTTTGAAGAAACTGATCAAATCTTCCTTTCTTCTTCTGCTAAATCTCCAGTTTCGATCGGATTCCGCGCGAACTACTTATCCGGCAAAAACTAAAGCTCAAAAACGAATTCAGCGTATCACCTTACTCTATATCGAACATCTAATCAACTGTACATAGAACTTTTACTTTTAACCAACTTTCCGGTTTTGACCGGATTTCCGGCGAACTACTTGTCCGGCGAGAAAATGGTCTTCAGATTTATGTGCAGCATGTCTTCATCCCTTATTCGACTATCTCGTGAATCCCCCTCTCCCACACCTAAATATTGAGCTACAGAGGTCTACGAACTCGACCTCTCCCTTGACCCAGAGTCCTCACACCAAGTTTCACCAAAATATCGTGCTTACAGACGGACAGATGGAAAACTTTTGCGATGTCATAGGTATCCCTTCACGTACGTTTTGGGGTACCGAAAAAAAGTAAGAAAACATCTTGACGTGTAGACCACATTTTATTCGAAAGTATCAAGGATTCTTCGGTTCTTTCATAACATACAAATTCCATTTATGTCATTGCTGCAATCGACTTCGAAAAAATGCAAAGTGGAGCTATCCAATGATTAACGGCCCTTGACTCATAACCTCACAATCAAAATGCTCTCTAGGAACAATCGACATCCAAAAACAATTATTGACGCTATGCAGTTCATTGTCGAAGCAGTATGAAATCACTATAGGGGTCATTTAAACACTATCAGATATTACATCTCAGGCGATCAAAATAAATTAATATTACCAGACATCATATGGAATGGAATAAAGTTGGGTGGTTACCCCGTCAAGTGTCCACTTAATGACGCGTTAAAAGATGGTGCCAAAATACACTGTTTGTCCTTAAAATCAACTGCTCCGTGCATACCATGATGCCATTAATCTTAAAGATCCGCTTATTATAATGAATAAAAAACTTCAACGGGTTGTATCAAATTTTTCAGGTCTCCAACATAACCTGCGCAGGTTTTTTCGTGAATGATATTTTTTTTTTTTTTCTGTAATTAAATTGTAGATAAGTTTAAGTATTTTCGGCAGTGTAGTTAGGCTATCTTTTGGCAGTTTTTGAGTTATAGTGTTTTAGCCGAAATTTGTCAGTGTCTATTAATTTCTTATTTACTCGCTATCTTTGGTGGAAATAAAATATTGATTGATTGATTAACATCGAACCGAAAAAAAAAATATAGATTCACTTTCTTCACGTTGCACCACCTGCATACGATTCGGTTACGCCGGGAATCTCAATTTCTTTGCATTAGCCTAAAGGATCCTCAGTGAATATTCAATAATATTTTATCTTTGAATTTTCGTTATCAAAATGTAATAGACTCATTTTTTTTTGTTTAATCTCTGTTCTTGCTTGAAAGTGGCTCCTTTGGTAGTAGAAGATTTTTGCTTGAACCATAAGACAAGGCTAGTTTGTTTTAAGCAGAAACTGATGATTGGACTAGAAATGTTATGGTCATTTATTGCAGGCGGACACATTTTTAACTTCATGAATAGAAACAAATACTGGATGGTAACGTACCTCAACTTTGTCCAGGAACTTTCCACAGTCATCGGGTATCTCCATGTCGTCTTCAAGACCAACAAGCACGTTTTCATAGCCACCATTCCTTAGAACAATTCCTGAGACGACTGATATCCAAATCGAAAACTGCAACAGGACTTCGGTGTCTAATACATTGAACATATTCGTTCCTTTGATAGCTGTCAACTGAAACAAACTTTTTGGTACTCAGGTCTCCTTTAAAATCGGTACTGCACAATGTTAATATTCTTTTGTCAGCACTTGTCAAGAATGTTTATCTCCTTGATAGCTCAGAATCCTTAGTCTAGCCTTTTCACAGCGACGTGTATCCTTTCCATTTTTGTATCCACTCGGTCAACCACACCCTGTTCTTTTCGGTTCGCCGTTTCAGCGTCGACTGCTCGTTTAGGACCACTAAGCGCTTCACCTATCCACGAAGAGATCCTAAAAGCAACTAATGGTTTCGTCTGCGCTAAGTTCAGCACCTTTGGCGTACGAGCGATGAAAAGTAAAGAAGATAGACTAGCCGCAAGGCATGACCACTTAGTCCCTATCAAGGAGAACTAAGTCCCGGAGTTTCAAATGTCTGTCTGTCCAAGAAAGAACCAAGGTAAAACAAAATAGGCAAAATAATTATATTTAATCGTATTATCAAATATATTAAAGTTGCAGTTAGCTTATTGATCCATAATATGTTTACAAAAAAAAACTGCTGGATATTTCATTACATCTAAAGGGACCTAACAACAGAACTATTAGTCTATTTGCAATTGTAACCTAAGTTCTCTATATAATTCACCATCTTAAAATACATGCCATCCATACGAGAAACGAATAAAAATGACAGGTTAAAAAAGTGACAAAAAGATTTCGCATAATTGCAATTACAATTCTTATGTTTAAAAAACAAATTAACAATGACGGACAAAAGTAAAATACGGTTCGTAAAAAGTCAAATGGTCAAAAATTTTACATAACAAAAAAAAATAAAAGTCTCTGAAAGTTTGGGATTTTAACTCTCAAAAGACGATGAAAAGGATTTAGAAACAATGATTTTATATGAATAATTACACAGTGAAAAATTCTTTGGAGATTCTGAATTGTAAAATATGAAACTTTAAAAAAAGGCAATACCATCATTGTGTAGCCTACATCGCAGCCTTTTTATTTTTTAAACAGTGCACTCTTAAGTTATTTTTTTTTTTTTTTTTCTTAACTGAGACCAATCTTCATGTTCAGTTGCTTCACGTTTACTCAACTGTTTGTGAATCAGTTTTATTTGTTATTACCTAAATTGTTGTGTTTACTCGTCAGTTATGAATTATTCAAATAGATAAAAATAATAATATAAAGCAAATCATAGCATCGCAGCTGACGTATCCGTTTTCTGCATTTTTTGAAGATATGTGTCCGAGTCAGCTTGGGCTCAAGGAAAGTTCATCATAATCCGTCTAGTTCTCTTCCTATTTCTTCATCACGTCCTGGTATACGTGATTAAAAGAAACAAACAACTACTAATCAGAATAATCTCATCCTCAATTCCACAAATGAAAGCAAGTGGAGCAGCAAAGAAACAGAAAGAAAAAAAAACACACGAACAGAGGGGAATTCGGAAGTGGTGGTGTGGTGAAAAGCGTGAAAATATTATACATATATATGTAACAGGTAATTAATTATTTCCTCCCCTCCAAAGAGGGAAGGGGGGGGGGGGGCAGATGAAGATATGAAAATTATAGGTGAGACATTCAAGGCCGTATCCAGGAGGGAAGGGGGGGTTAGGGGGTTGACCCCCCCCCCCCCCCCCCCGAAACATACAAAAATAAACGATTTTTATCGGCTATTCCCTCTGATCTAAGTGTTTTTTTTACTTTTTTCTCCGACCAGCAGGCACCCCCCCCCCCCTCCGAAATAAATTCCTGGATACGGGGTTCGAGACACTGTATGGAAGTTTAGATCTGTGATTTCAAATGTTTCACGGAGTAGCCTCCTCAAAATGGGACTTGTATCATTAGCAGCGGTGGCTTCAGTCATTAGTCAGCACTGAGCGATTACCAATCCCAGATTAACAAACAATAAAACAAATAAAAAATGTTAAATCTACTAGTATACAGAAAAATTTCTGCTCCTTGGACGAGCACTGGTCACCTATTGTTGGCGAATTTAGGTGGTTTCAATTTTTGCGGCACTTGCAGCCTTCGGCTCGTGCCAAACCCCGACTGCTTTTTCATCGAAAAGTCGATCTGTTGATCGCCAATTGCGCTTTTTCGTGATGAGGCGACGAAGACGAAACTTACCACACAGACCCGAACAGACTGATTTGAAAATTGTCACTTCCTGGATCTGACTATCCGGGGGAGTGGCATGAAGGAGGGATCCGGAATCTAGTGACATGCATTACTTTCGAATGAACGACTAATCTTGATGAGCCTTGATAGCTCGCACGATAACATGCTCAAGATGTTCAGTTTCTAGTCCCGGCCCGATCCGGTAACTGTGGGCAGGGGCGCCGCAAGTGCATTTTCATTGGGGGGTACAGAGCCAAAAATTTTAACGAATCTTAGAAAAGTAGAATTCGAGATTATGTAGGAGGAGAAACATTAAAGTCAGCATGAAAGATGATAGGCCAACTATTAGGCGGCGTTTTGACGAAGCCCACTTGGATATTATATTGCCGGGCACGATTGCAATAATAGGTTCTATCTATTATACCCAACAGAATCGAGCGCCACCGGCAAAAATTTTCGATATCTGTTTTTTTTTTTTTTCATATGGCTAAGACGTAACGCATTCTCTTACAAATTCTATCATTTACCGTGGATCCGAGACTCTAAGAAGTTAAAAAAAAACGGATAGAGCGACGTTTCGGCAGCAGCGGCTGCTGTTGTCTAGTCAATACTGCCCATGATCACATAAAGTGAGTGCCGCTGGCGATATTTTTGTAAAGTTAGCTTTTCCCTGCCAAATTCCATCCAGATCCTAGCTTTTAATTTTTCACACAGTTACAGCCGAATGACGCGCCCTTCTATAAAACAGAGGATATTACGAAAAGCGCCGCAGGCAGAATTTCAAAACATTTATGATTAGATCTTCTTTTTGGGATTCAGAATAAGAGTAAGGACTATCGATGGAATCATAGACCTGTCCTTTTGTCCGACCAGTGCTTCACTCGACCTCTTCCGAGTTTTCAGGCTCGTGGTAACTCCTGAATCCTGGCAATTATATCAAATAAGTTACCAAATCCCAGTTATTATACCGGATAAGTTTAGAGCGATAGCATGTTCTAGATTCTGTATAAATACTGTATCCCGGCTATTATACCGAATTATTTTGGTATCGAATTTAGTACAATGTCATAAGAATTGGAACTAAAGTCGGGATTTGTAGTAAATACCGAATCCTGAAAATTATACCGAAAAAATGTACCGAATCCCAATCATGATACCGAATAATTTTGGAACGATATCTTCTTCGGGATTCTGTGTAAGTGTAACTGCCGAATCTCCATAAATATACCGAATAGTTCTGGCAACGAAAAATTACCAAATAATTTCAGTAAAATCTCTCACTGAATTCGTGATAACGATCGAATACTGCAATTATACAGAATCCCGATTATTATACCGAGTAGATTTGTACCAATAGCCTTTTTGGGATTCTGTATAACTACCGAATCCCCGTAAAAATACCGAATAGTTAACTGAAATACTGAACAATTTTAGTAAATGTTGTGCCTCCAGCCCAGAATTTTAACTAATCTCAAAAAGGTGGTGGGGGTGTTGCACCCCCCCCCCCCCTTGCGGCGCATTAAACTGTTGGGTAGTTGGATGGGAAACGAACAGTCTTGGGACACGCTGATTGGGATAGGACGGAACTTGGTGGGCAAGAAGGCCATAAGCCATAGGCTATACGTATAGTTTATAGATCTGGGTTGGATCCGTGCACCTCAGAGGGAGTTGGAGAGGGGATTCCGGAAAAAAATCTTGGAAAGATTGATATGATATCGGGGCGAATGTGATAGCATACTTGGCAAGAATACATATTCTAGATGTTCTATTTATGCGTCCAGACTGGATCCGGTCACTCTAGGATAAATTGGAGGGAACTCTGGGGATGCGTTACATAGTACACTCAAGGGAGTGATCTGATCTGGATGAAACTATATATTTGGGAAGATCAAGTGTCCTAGATGGTCCATCAACAAGTCAGGACCGAGATCGAATACTGTAAGGGGTTCAAGGGAGGTTTCGGAAGTCTTATGACTCGCTTAGGGTGGATAGATCGAGATAGAACTGGGGTTGCAAGACAATCACAATCCCTAGATTTACGTGAATGCGAGGGAGGGAGGTCAAGAATTGCTGGGCAGGACCTGTCTAGATCTTACGATTTATAGATCTGGATCACATCCGTCCACCGTGGGGGAGATGGAACGGGGATCTCGGGGGAAACATCCAACACTGGCAGCGCGTACCTCAGCTTAGGCGTGCTATTGTGCCAAAATCACATTCAAATATTTCTGGCTAAAGAAACGAGATAGTTATCTGCACATCACAATTTTTTGTAGTCAAATTAGCGTGTAAATGTTTTGTTTGATTTTCTAAGGCATTAATAATAATACCACTTTTATTTCAGCGTAAGCCATATAACAACACAACAAATTAAAAATATAACAACTGAGTACAAACTATCTACACCATGGTGGCTTGGGGTCGAGCAAATGACTCCATATCGGAAGACTGAAGAATAGTGGGTTTACAACAAACCCCATCATTCCGCGACTCCATTAGACGACAAAAAAAAAACGTTTTCAACTTCCTTTCAATTTCGATAAATGTGCAACAGTGGTTCGACACAAACGCTTGGCTGATGCTAGCTCAAACACACTTACAACAAGCTTCTAGGTTCATACGTAATCTTCTCGTATGGTTATACACCAGGGGTAACGCGAAAAATGAGTAACAGCACGTCCTAAACAAGTGCACTTTAACAGCAAGATTCACTTCATTAAATTTCCAAATTAGGACGTTCCCCCGCTTACATAAAATATGGGTAAGCTCTAAAATATGGGAATCATTATCTTAATACTAATCAATGTACGCATAGAAAGCACCACCGGAAGACGGGGAAGATCACATCCGCTAGGAAGCAGAGCCATTGCTATGGTCTTTTTAACATTCAAAATGATATCAAAACTAGCTGCACAATGATCACAAACAGCAAGACGACGGTTCAGTCCATGTACAAGAAGGCGAGAGAATTACCAGGTCGTCAGCAAAGTAAATATGGTTAAAGTTTAACCGAAAAGGGCTAGGATACTACAGTCTAGTTACCCATCACTTGTTCGCTTAAGTAATCTTGAAAACCCGATGAAAAAGCGTTAGTTTGTTTTTCTGATATTTCCAAATAATCGATTATCCCATTGTGCTTGCCGCTCTCCCCGTTTTTGTGATATCTCTATGGTGCCTGGAACATTTGGCAACAATACCAGCAGCAAACGCAGTCTGCAGTGCCAAAACTAGAGCTAGATAGTGATGTGTCTTGTGTAGTGATAGTGCAGTGATTTTCGCGGGCGAATTGTGGACGGATTCACCATGGGAAAGCGTCCACATTCCCAACGTCCCTACTGGAGACTACTGTGGACAGAATGAAAATCCCCAATAGGTGTTGTAATAATTCAATGTATTTGAATCTAAGATGTAAAAATAAGTTGCCTTTTCAGTTAAACTTTAAAGCACCCCATCGATGAAACACCCAATATCAGCATTTTCAGCTGTTCGGACAGAAGGTCAACCTAAAAGGCATACAACAAAGGAGATAAAACCCCACCCTGGCGTAAGCCATTCACCAGTGAAAATGAAGAACTAGAAGCGTCCCCCCACTTCACAAAAAACTTCTGATTCCTAAACCGAAAAGCTACTAAACGAATATATTGTGCAGGAATACCTCTTCTAGCTAAACTTTTACTGTGGTTCATCCAGTCGAATGCCTTCGTTGAATCTACGAAGCAAACAAACACTGGCGTAGACCCTTAGGTATAGGTACAATAGACACAGCTATCAGTGAATCCAGTACACAGCCATGCCGAATAAACGCGTTAAATAACAGATCCAAAATCCCAAACTGCTCTGTCGATGCATACTTAAGATGTCTAGCAGACATACCATCTACTTTGGGAAAATTGTACAGAACCTTCTGCGCTCCTTCTATACTATTTCGTTCTGGTGTCACTCATGTTCTGCGAAAGAAGGAGATAAAAAAGATGAGATCATGTTATTTTAAATATGCAAAGCACCTGCTCCACTTGTCGAAATTATGTCATAACCATACATTGACGGAGAAATTCAAATTCAAGATGCAAGTGTTACCCTTTTCGATGTTTCGTCACACTTTCAAAAATCATGGACAACAAGGCCCAACCAGCACACGACGTCGTCCACTGCTTCCTGGCCGAAGATTAAAAATTAAGTGTCTTTTTCTGTGTGTTTATGTGTTTTATTTACTTTCTTCATTTACTCCGCTTTCTGAAAACGGCGGGTTATAAATAAATTACTTACTTACTTACTCCTCCAGCTTTCCCAACATCCAGCTCCCTTACCAATTTCTCGACTTCACATGCAAGAATAGGGCTTAGGGACTCCGAAGCAGAAAGGGTACTCGTCAAACAGCAATCATTGGGCACCAAATTAACAAGACCAAAAGTTTCGATGGGATCCCAAAAATTCAATTTCTGATCCAGACAACTGGGTCTTGTCTTAGCCAGATCCAGTCATCGCAGACTCCTTGAAAATTTTTACAATTGAAATTCAGAAACAGATTAAGGCCAAATAGCTAGTCATCTTAGAAAACCAAGTTCAGATATGGATTCAGCATGTGTGTTTAACCCTATAAGTCATATCTGTTTTGACGAGAACTTCCTGACACTTCTGCCAATTTCCTGGTTTCGGCCGAACTCCAGAATTACTTGTCCGGCGAAAAAAGAAAGCTTAAAAACAAACTCAGGGTATCTTCTTTCCCCAATAATGAACATCTAATCAACTTCAAATAAAAATTTAACTTATAACAATTTTCCGACTCTAGCCGGATTCCGGTCGAACTATATTTCCGGGTAAAATATGATTGTTAAACACGGATTCAGCATCTCTTCTTACCCTTAAATCGGTTATCTAATCAACTAGAAATAAAACTTAAGCTTCTAACAATTTTCCGGTTTTGGCCGGATTCGGGGGAACTACATGTCCAGGTAGAAACTTTTTTCACATAAGTGTTCAGCATGTCTTCCTGCACTAACTTCCTGCACTAAATCGAATATCTAATCAACTCCAAATAAAACTTTTGATTTTAACAAACGTTCCGGTTTGGGCCGGATTCCGGGCGAACTACTTGTCCGACGACAAAATGGTTTTCACCATCGGGTTCAGCATGTCTTCTTACTCCATAATCGACTATCAAATTAGCTGTTTCAAAATATTTTGTTTGCCCCTTAATTTGAACCCCCACCCCTAAATGTAGGGCTACAAAGCCCATCTACGAACTTGACTGGTCCGAAGACCCAACGAATCCTCACACCAAGTTTCATCAAAATATCTCATTCCCTTCGAGAGTTATCGTGCTTACAGACGGACAGACGGACGGATAGATATATAGGATAGATAGGTATCCCTCCACTTATGTTTTGGGATCCCAAAAAGTGAAGAATACATTTCCCACCATAATTTTGCAATACCACCATCACCGATGACACCATCCACAGTTTGAGAAACACCACACCTTCTAGGACAAAAGACATCCCTTCCTCTATTCCAAAAATTACTCTATCCAAAAAAAAGACATCACTTATTCTATTGTCTATTCCATTATGTCTATCCTCTTTAGTTAATCTTTGTGTTGCCCAACATCCAGAAAAGCAATTACATAGGCTGAAAAATCTTGACTAAGAAACGATTCTTCGCTATTTTCATCGTCTCTCTCGCTTCATTTCCTTAAGCTTCCAATTATTGGGTGCATTTGTAAAGTGTACAGAATACTTGCTGTGTAAAATATGATTTAAGCGCTGCAAACGAAATCTCACAGCAGGCAATTCAAGCAGTTTTACGCTTGGGCGCGAGGAGGTGGAAACCTTTTGATGAAAAATACGTTGGATGAATTCGGGTACTTCTTGAAAGTGCATGGGAAAGTCGGTTGGGCTCCTTAGGCAAACCAAATGTCACTATGTAAGTCTAAAATCACTGTCACAAAAAAATAACGAAGAAACTAACGAAAATAGGATTTTTATAGTCCAACTAATATAATGAAATAAAAGGCGGCCATTTGCTAGTATCGAGCGAGAACAATCATAATTGTTAGTCGCAGGTATCGGTGAGTGGCTCGCTGTCTTTATTTTAGGCTTTCAATTCTTTCAATTTTATTTTAATCTTTGGTTTCTTGTTGTTGTTTTTTTGGTTTGTTTTAGTTTTCTTGGCTGTTGATCTTCATCCTCTTTTTGGCATTTTTTCTCGAAATTTTCTGTCTGAGCTGAAGAAGGGAGGCGGTTGTCCTCCCGAAATATTCGCCTTTTATTTCAGTATATTCGTTGGCCTATTAAAAACCCATTTTCGTTGGTTAACGAAATTATCTTCTAAAATCAGTGGCATTGTAAATTGTTAGTCTGTCTTTGTAAGAATGAAAATTCCCCACTGCAAGATAGTTTGATCAAACTTGTATCCGAAAGCTAAATACAGATCAAGCCTGTAAAGAAAACATTTGTTATCGTGACGTTTCTGGCTCTTCGCTGAGAATAGGGGGATTCTTCATAGTCATGAGTTAGTCATCAAGAGTATTTAAGTTTTAAAGGACCATTCTTGCTTATTCTGCCTTTTATAATATACCTAGCTCCCTTGTGGAAGTATAAGCTTCTAAAATTCTCACCTTTCTCCATTGTTTCGTTTTGTGCCTACGAATTTTTAGCGCCTTTTTGGCTGTGCCGGGTTTGCCCGTCAGACAACGCAAAGTTTGCCGGAATATTAAATGTCCCGCTAACAACTCTTTCGCATATAAGGATATGGTAATCTTCTCTTCTTGACTTCTTTTATTTGCTTACTTTTACAACTTTTTAACCACGGCGCGTTCAGTTTTCAAACGTTTTGCGCTCAGCCGCCGCATCGGAGAGCAGGAAGGCTGGATAGTGTCGACAGGCTCTAACAAGAAAATCGCTAATTTCAGGTGGAAAGTAATAGAGTTGTCGAAAATCGTTTTTTTGGTCTGTTTCGTAGGGAAAAGATAATTTCTAGTAAGAGTTGTGCTTTAAGAGTCTGGATCTGTTTTTTGAGAAGCCGGAACGGAAGATGGACAATAAAAATAATTTTTATGCTTTATTGTGTTGTCTTTTGTCCTGGTTTTTGTGCCAGTAAACTAGCTGGGGTTGATGACTTGGTGTGTAAAGGTGTGTCTCTTAAAGGACACCTGAATGAAGATTACCAAGTATCATCCCTATCTGTATGACTTGAGTTAACGTTGCCTGCAGAAAATCCAGTCCAAATACGAAATAGTGTTTCCAAGCTATGATTTTTGCTCGATTTAGCATCTGTCCTTATTTCAGTACCGATCAATTTTAGAAATGAACAAATGTCTCCAATCAACCCTTCTTCTGGAATATTTGTTAACCAGTTAAGTCCAAACGTATATCTAGAAGAAATTCCAATACGATCCGGCCAGCGCTCTGCAAGATTTGAATGAATTGCGCTTTTTGTCTTGGAGTCTGCATGTTCAAAGTTCCGGAAACAAACATCCCTATTTTGAAGACGTCACGCTCAGGAGAAGAATGCTCTCCGTGGCCATGTCTGTAAATGCATTCTCCATGGTGTGTTCAAGTATGGTTTCATTGTTCAGATGTCCTTTAAACTTTAGATTTAGTTGTAAAATATAGTTACTAAAAAATATTTCAACATTTAAATGAGAGCATTTCCAAATTATTGGGGGGGGGGGTGAATTGTAAATAAAATATGGGTTTATTTTCAAAAGTTAGGTGACGTGAATAAAAGTAGAGAGCGCAATCTGATTTCTTATTTTTTTAAATAATAAAGTAAGTTGAATTGATGCTACGGCCCTACGGGATAATAAAAACTAAAACAATTGCATGAAGGAAGGACAGTTTGTTTCTGTACTTCGTTCCCACGTGTATTCTTCAAAAGTGCGGAGCATGGCCACCTTCCTCTGCTTATATGGAAACGACCGAAATATACCGTTTTGCAATACTTCTATTCCCTCGCTGTTCTTGGTCCCCTGCCGTTCTCCTCCTAGGCCTCGAAGAAAGCCAGCACAGTAGGGGATATTCATTTAGGGATGCTGAAATCTCTTAACAAAGATCAAATGAAATTAATGGTTACGCCCATTCAAATCTTTCTTTAATCGGCAGCCGTTGGCGCATACTTGATTGCAGCCTGCCCAAGTATGTAAAGGACCTGTTGATTTTTGGATCACCGCAGAGACTGGCAAGCACCTTTTACAAAAGAAATGCCGTTTGCCAGGAGAGTATCCATCTTACTCAAAGAAAGACACACAAATAATGTTCGTAGCTAACCAAAAGGTTTTTCAGCTAGCAGGATTCCTAGTGATCTCCTGTCTTACATATAATACTAATGCAACCTGCTTCCATAATCACTCCATGTATGTCTAAAGCAGAACACCCCAACTTCGTACGGTACATTCTAACCCCTTTAACAAAACCACGCTGATGTTATCACTTGCCGTATTTTGCTAGCTTCGATGTGTATCACACTGTTGACGGTTGTCTGAGAGAAGTTTTTCCATCAGAAAAAACCGTTATGTAAATTATTTTCCTGTTTTTGCTACAATTCAATGGGTCTTGGAAAAAGTTTTGAAACAGCCAAAACGGTGGGTTATTTGTTTAAAGCACAGCCTAGTTTAAAGTATTCAAATATTTTAATACACTGTAAGTTGAAGAGTAAATAGTGCGAGGGGTCATTTAAGTTTGTTCATATCGGCACAAGGAATAAAACTAAGATTCTCTTCGCTCTCTGCTTTGGATAGCTAAAAATCTGGTTTGGTATCGATGAAGTGAGTAGGAGCGAATTCCTATGGCTATAACTATCTCAAAAGAGGAGTTAAAGGGATGTTATTCCTGAATTACAGTCAATTTATACTCCAATTTACAGTCAAAATTTGATTGCAACACAAGTGTCTCCAAATACTAATGAAAAGCCTCTTCAGTTAAGACTTCGTGAAGATCCATACGGCTTCCTTCAAGCAAGAATTTTTTCCTAGGATTTTATATTAAATTCAGACCAGCGGCATTTTTCTGTAGAACCTCGATGAAGAGTTTGTAGCCTGTGTAGTTGTATCGTAGTTGTACAAAAAAGTTGCATATATTGATATTTTGATATTTTGATATTTTTTTCCTATGCTATTTTTCGCAATGAAGAATTTTTGGATAAATAAAGTGAATTTGAATATACAGTAGTACAGAATACTTTAATTTAATTTGTCTCATACTGAGCTAATCTTAAGCAACAGTATTCAGTAGCATCCGTGTTGCTCCAGCAGCATCCAGTCTTGCGATAGTAGCTTGTAGTAGCATCACTTGGTACTATGTACTACTTTTCCGAACAACTTCATACTACTATTTTGAGATAATTTCCATCGGGACTCCCTCCTAGTATCCAGCCGTGAAAGTGGTACTTGGAGAAACATATTCTTTGCACCAACCTAACATGCAAAAAAGCATCAGAGTATTATGTTTTGCCACCTAATGGTCGTAAATAGCACTAGCCCATACAGCGTCGGGGCTACAGCGTCGGGGCTACTACAACTACTAACCCATTTCATAAACGGCAGTACACAACCTCAGAATTCGTATTGGCAGAAATAGTATATGTTTAATAGTATATGTAGTATATGTAGAAATAGTATATGTAGAGAATACAAAACAATCTGATGGGGATCGGAAAGCAAGAACACCCGTAGCTCAATCGATTTACAAGTTACAGCGCTACCCGAATTGCCGTTCTAACCTAATACTGTTCTTATAGTAGGGAATACAAGGCTGTCTAATCATGAAGTAATACCGAAAGTCTAGAAAAGAACCGACGGAGAAACTGTACAGGCACCGACAGTTGGAAGAGTTCTTATATCCATGCTTTAGAATCTTCTCAAGTTACAGATAAGAAATTGACGAGTCTATTCTTGTAGCCCGGTTCAGGCATGCTTAAATCTGAAAGCCGAGCCACTGCTTTCTCTGGGATTCAAATTTTCCGTTTCATTAATCATGTTAGCGTACAGGGCTTGATAGAACCATCTTACGATCAGATTGCAGTCCCGTAATGATCCGCAGACTGTCGTATTCATAGGAAAGTCCAACAATTGAAGTATTGAAACCTTAAATTTCCCGGGGTCGGGTGCTAACTCCGCTTAAGCTTAATATTAATGATCTAACCATGAATAGGCACGGTTTCCTGGTGACTTCCGCATGTCGTGGACAACCGTAAATCAGTACCAGACAGAAGAGGGGTCGGACATCTCTTAGTAGTGGTGGCATATCTGCAGCAATCCATCCTCTGAAGACGCTTCTTTGCAATTTTTTTGTGCAAACTAGAGTAAGAGATTTGGTCTCCATTTACATGAAGGATCTGCTCTGCTAATGATCACAGCTATATAAGCTCAGTAATCCACTTTATTTGTCTTGTAGAACTGATAAAATAAAATAAAAATGGAGTATGGAGAATAAAAGGGTGAAGAAAAATTCGAATCACGATCAGAGGGTATAAATACCTATGCAGCAGCGCACTGTATAGATTTTCTTCTTGCAGGATTCGCCTCTAACAAGAGCACCGATTATGAACAACCTAGCCAAATCAGCGAATCTTGCTCTAATTCACGAATTTATTGTCAATTTCCGCAGTCCTAGCAAAGATTTACAAACCGATACTAGCAGTACCATATTCCACATTTACTCCGACCAATAAATCCCAACACGGGGGGGGGGGGGCCTTCCAAAGCTGGAAAAAAACAGGTGCTGCAGTAACCAAGAACGATAAATTGCGACAAAATACCAATGTATACCAAGCCTACCTTCATTTCCGTTACGCATGCTCACTGCAGCAGTTCGAAAATACCCATCGTGGAGCCTGTTTCAGTTTCAAATTGAATATTCTGCGAGTTTCCAAGCTGTACGCTGACATGCAGGTTCCCTGACCGAGCATAGTTTGTTGAAGTTTCCCGCCATCCTTGCAAAACTTCCAATGATGTAGTTTTTGTGGGCGCCTGATACCCGAGGGGTTAACCACTCTCGATTTTAGTTTGCAGCACGGGGATGGTGCCCGGCCAGTGCCAGCACCGAGTGACACTAGACTGCACCGGGTTTTCGCGTGTGAGAACAGCAAAATCAGCATGTATAGAAGAGGAATCGCCTAATTTATGGCCAGCATCACTGGTGCTAGCCGGAGCAGGGAAAAGGTGTACACCAAGTGCCGGGGAGTGGATAACCCATCGCTGCTACTCGGGCGGGAGGATCCAGTCGATTTTATTATTTAGCCAGTATTGTGATACAAATTCGGTAAAAATAATTTTAAGTAAACGTAAACGTACCTGGATACCGATGACTTCGTGAAAGTTCTCTGCCTGTCAGCATGATAAATCTCGAAGGGATAGAGATATTTTTTTCAAACTTAATAAGAGGATTCATTGGGTCAAAGTACAGGTCAAGTTCGTAGATGAGCCATGTAGCCCCATATTTAAGGGTAGGGGAGGCGTTCCAAATTCAGGAACGATTTTTTTTTTTTAAGTTAATGAGATAGTCTATCTAGGGATAAGGAAACATACTGAATCCTATCTGAAACTTATTTTCTCGTCGGACAATTAATTCATCCGAAATCAGGCCAAAACCGGAAAATTTGTTAATTGTAAAAGTTTTATTTGGAGTTGATTAAATACTCAGTTTTGGGGTAGAAGACATGCTGATCCGTACATGATACTAATTTTCTACCCGGACATATAGTTCGCCTGGAATCCGGCCAAAACCTAAACATTTTGTAAAGACATATATCAAGTTGATTAGAGGCTCGATGTAGTGGTAAGGAGGCATGGAGAATTTGTACATGAAAAGTATCTTCTAGCCGGACAAATAGTTCCCCGGAGTTCGGCCAAAACCTGAAAATTTGTTAAAAGTTAAAGTTTATCTGAAGTTGATTAAGGTTCGATATAGAGGTAAGGAGATACGCTGAATTCGTGTTGAGCTCTATTTTTTTTTTTCGCCAGACAAGCAGTTCATTCGGAATCCGGCCGAATCCGGATATTTGGCAGAAGTAAGGCAGGAAGTTTCGATAAATTTCGTCAGAGTTGATATGACGTATAGGGGTAAGAACACATGCTGAATCCATACCTGAACTTAGTTTTCTCAGATGAATAGCCATTGGCATTTGTCTGTTTCTAAATTTTAACCGTAGAAATGTTCAAGGAGACCGGATATCTACAAAAAACAATTGTCTGGATCAAATATTAAATTCTTGGGATCCCATCGAAACCTTTGGTCTTGTTGTCACTGTCTTACTGAACTTGAGTCTGTTTTGTCTCAAGCTCGTTACGGGCGACCGTTAAAACAATCATGTCACATGGACAGAGGGAAGGCTGAAAACAATCACCGTGACTTCCGATCCGACCGCCAGAAAACGTGCAACTGGTTAAGGTGTTAGGCTTTGGGACGTTTCCTGTGAGCGCATCCAGAAAATTTATGAAGCTCGAGGATATCGTTAATCACGGTTTGCTAAATCTGGGATGGGGTGGTTTAACAGATTACTGTTTGCATGTGGGCTGGTGGACCAAACCTCCGGAAATACCTTTAAACTCACAGGCAAAATAAAAGAGCAGTTAACTGTCTTGGAACAAAGGGTGCGATCTCAAGTTTCGGCAGAAATTCATATCTTTGTCTATAGTAAATCCTTCATCTGGAAAATCGGAATTACGATGTAAGTGCTTGGCACTCGGTTATGAACGGGCATTTACCTGCATCAAAGAAAATCATTCAACGGATCAGTGAAACAGCTCTTGCCTGGTATATTGACGTCGACTAACTACAAAGCAAGGCCGTATCCACCCCCCACCCCGGAACATACAAAAATAATAATTTTTATAGGCTTTTTCCTCTGATCTATGTATTTTTTGTACTTTTTTGTCCGACCAGCAGGCAACCCCCCCCCCCCCCCCAAAAGGCAAAAATCACCCCTAAATAAATTCCTGGAAACGAGCCTGCTACAAAGTAATAAAAATGGTGCGAGATTACATGAGGGGAAATCTAAATAGGAGGTAGTTTCTTTTCTGTGTTGTATTATCATTTTGTTTGCAATGGATTATTACGTTTGTATGTGGTGTTTATAAAAATCTGTGCATGGCTCCATTGTGGCTGAATAAACACTATCCGATACTTCTCTATAAGGAAGTATGAAACAGGAAGGAAACGACGAAAAATATGGAAGAAAAGCCTATAGCGAGAAAATTCGACCCTGGGTTTTCCAGTAACGCCGTTGCAATAGTTGCGAGCGTGAATGACTTCCAATCCACTGCCTGGGACCAGTTGAGTCCTGATGGCGAAAAAAGTACTTGTTAGAGTAAACTTCGATATTTCGTTCATTTCTTTCTTTACTACCCTTAAAAATGAACAAATGAAGTACCATGCTTGCTGGGTTTTCTAACGTTCACTGGCACATCATCAATATTCTAGTGCAGCAACTAAATTCGAAAGAAGAAGAATGCAGAAAAAAGCTAGGATTGCTTTGTGAAGCCTTGGATGAAACTGAACCATTACAGATTAGGAAGAGTAAAAACAATGTCTGGCGTTTGGACATCGCTTAAATGAGTTGCTATTTGTTAACATTTTTTAATCCCTACCTCCCACAGTACAATCTATCTTCATTCAAAGTACTTCCTTATACAGTCAGCTCTCCTTGACAAAACACCCTTATAAAAATCTTCAAGTTTGGCCACATACAATGCGTTATTAATTTTCATATCTGCTCTGTCCTGCAAAAACAAATGTTAGCAACATAATCAGCAGAAAATTGTGCATGGTTCTTGCTCGGATCAGTCAAACAGTACGATAGTTTGTTTGACAGTTGGGATGGGGCATAAAACCTTCACAGCTGCATTAATGGCGGTAGTAGACGTCAGTCTCTTTCATTGAATTCCACCGGAAGTCTAGGAATTTTTTTCCACTTCTCTCGAGGTAGTTTGTTCAAATCTCCCGAAATCCAAAGACGCATCCAAGCAGAGAAACAAGGGTTGCCTAGTATTGAAAGTAGGAAGTGAACCGTTTAATCTAAGAGAACTAATGAACAAGAAATGGTCAATTAAAAAGAGGGTAGTCCCTTGGTAAGCTGTCTTTAGAAGAAAACCTCTCGGCGTGGGTTGTGCTCTTATGTTTTGTTTTTTGTTTGGTGTTTGTGTGTTCGACTCGTTTTCAAGTTACAATAATCATTTTGAATACGTTTCAATGATTTTGATTTTTAATCCTTTTTTTATTTTCAAAGTAAAAGGTGAAAATGTTAAGCTATGAATAGAATAGTAAAGCTTTTCTTAAAAACAGATTTATGCTTCCGGTTTGTATGCGTTCCAAAAAGCAGAACCTGACGAGACCCGATAGAAAACAGCCTAATCATCATTCAAACCATGGTATTTATAAGTAAAGAATTTATTTGTAACCAGCCAAAATATGAAAGTTATGCAAAACCTCAACATAAGGTGGGCAACCTATTCATGAGATCATCGACACCGACAAAAATCAGTTCGAAAGTTCGAGCCAACGGGTAAGCTAACCGAAATGCTGGCGATTAAAAAAGTTGACTGAGACTGCGGAAATGAGGGAGAAGTCACTATCAGTCGGTAGGAACTATTATTTTGAGCAGAACTACATCTTCTCTTGCTACACATTCCTAAAGCATACCGAATCATTCACGAATAAGAGAAACTCAATCAACTCTTAGATAGCAACGAGTCCGTCAATCTGGACCGCATGTTAAATAGAGAATTTAGTAGCTCATTCAACGCACGTTTCTTCTCTAATGTTTCTCATTTTTATTGACAACATGCACATTGCCAAATCTTTAGCTTTTGTACCATCACAGCTACATATTATTTTTTTTAAATCACTTGACAGTGTCGAGCAACTATTTCTGAACCGCTCCACTAGACGATCCCATAGTCGTACCAAGAACAACTAATTCAAGAGAACCTTCTTCTTTGGTCCCATGCAGCGACTATGGATATCCCGACAAAACTGAGCGGAGCTAGAGGACCTCTAGCTCCGCTCAGTTTAGAGGTACTTGCTAAGCTTTGAGTTCATACCCGTCTACTTTCGTCTCCGCCGCTGCGCTTACCAAATGAACAAGAGCTAGAAGCTCATACGGCACTAGCGAGGAATTGGTCAGAGGACAAAAGAAAGAATTTGCCAATCCGCGGGTTTGTCAGGATGATCTGTAAGCAAGACCCTTGAGATAAGAATGATCTTGTGCCCATCGAAAAAACGAGATTAGATTAAACATCTAGATTAAAAAATGTGTTACACGTATACAAGACATTGTGCAGCACCTGCTAAGAAAGCTTCAAAGGGCTTATTGGTTGAGAATGTGTAGTATGGTAAAAAGTATTATATTTTCGCACTTGACTTTGATGATGCGCACTTTAAGGGCGATAGAAACTCATCCGTAATCAAAATCATCGAGTAAAAATGATGATGGTCCTTTTAGGATATCGTCCGGTCAAAAGCATTTTTTTTGTTTACTTGGCGGTTAAGATGCGCACTTTAAGGGAGCTAAAAATTAATTTCTTAGCAAAACCCTTGAAGCAAACGTGATCATATGGGCTCATGGGGATCACGGAATTTCTGCTTAAAAGTATTATTTGGATCTTTGTGGTTAAGATGAGCACTTTAAGGGATGGTCGGATCTGGAAAATGACAATTTTTAAGACAGTCTTGTCCCTAATGTTCAGTTTCATCCTCTTAGCACATCAGGAAGTGCCTTAAACCGCGATCACAAGAATTCTGGCCTCCTCCCTACACCCTCCCCACAATGCCCGAGTCCGGTCCTGTTCTATCCCTGATGTATCGACGGCTTGGCTTCCCACTAAGTTTCATCCTGGTCGTTCTATTCTAGGCGTGTCACATGATTTCTTATTTCGTCTCATATTACGTTACAATGGTAAGACAGCCATTCAGCTGCATATGACGACAGAAACGGCGTTGGTAAGGAAATTTCTTCTCCGGGGTTCTGCTGTGCTATATCTGTTTGTAGAGATGAAGAATTATGATGTTCCGCGTAGCTCTCACCTTCCGCTCGTTTGCATCGGACAGAGTATCGTGAATAGGTTTGACTTTGCATGGTCCTATTACCAGGGACCCATACATTTCCTGTAATGAATGGTGAGTCATTACAGGAAATTTATGGGTCCCTGTTATTACAGAGATAGGAAGACGGTGGCTCTTGTTTTTGTTGTCCTTGGTCGTACCCAGTCCTAGTTTGAACTGGCGACTCGAATGTGGGTGAGGTAACACTGCGAACTCATCGTCTGCGGCGCTACACCAATTTGATTTCGTGTGCCTATATAGAGAGTCCGTCGTTCTGCGTGGGTAGGGCGATGAAACTTGCTACCCATAGTAAGAACCTAAAAATGCTATAGAAACTTATCATTCTCGGATTCAGCCGTCGACTGTGTGTTCAGGGATGAGAATTTCTAAAAATTGTATCATTCGTAAACTGAGAGTAGGTTATCTGATTGGAGTGAAACTGAAGGGGGTCCTCTTATCATTCTGCCATTTGTATTATTCCTAGACCCCTTATGGAATCAGAAGCAGCAAAAACCCAGCCTTTTGCCATTGTTTTGTTTTGTACCAACAACTGGCCGAGTATTCCAGACATGGAAAGCAAACTTCGCCAAAAGCTTCAAGGTGTGTCGGCAAATTTTTGATGATGTTGCTTTTAAAGTCTAACTGAAAAGCCAACTTACTTACAATCAGGGGCGTCGCAAGTGCATTTTCGGTGGGGGGGTGCAGAGCCAAAATTTTACCGAATCTTTCGAAAATTTTACCGAATCCTAGAACTAAGAATTCGAGCTTTAATTTATGGAACAGAAACGATTGCGTAGGAAGAGTAACAATAGAAGGCAGGATGAACGACGATAAGCCAACTATTAGGCGGCGTTTTGGCGAAGCCCACATAGAGAATACGTTGCCGGTCATGATTGCAGTAACAGCTACTATCTATTATAGCCAATAGAAAATTAAATCGAGCGCCGCAGGTGAAAATTTTCGAAATCCATTTTTTTTGTTTTTGTAGGCTAAAATTTAACTGCTTCTCTTACAAACTGTATCATTTTCCGTTGATGAAATACCGAGACTCTTAATAAGTTCTAGAAAACGGATGGAGCGACTCTCCGGCAGCAGCAGCAACTGTAGTCTAGTCAATATACAACCTATGATAAGATAAAATGAGCGCCGCAGGCGAAATTTTTTTTTTGCTTTTTCCTGCCAAATTTAATTTACATTCAAATTCTAGCTTTTAATGTTTCGAAATCTCAATCCTAAAACTGGCTTAAAACCGTAAAATGACATGCCCTTCCACAAAATAGAGAACATTACGAAAAGTGCTGCAGGCGGAATTTTCGAAATATTTATGATTAGATATTGTTTTTGGGATCCAAAATAGAAGTAAGGACTATCGATGATATCACAGATCATCCCTTTTGTCTGCGACCAGTGCTTCACTCGACCTCTTCTGAGTTTCGAGGTTCGTAGTAACTTCCGGATCCTGGCAATTACAACGAATAAGTTACCGAATCCCAGTTATTATACCGAATAAGTTTAGACCGATAGCGTGTTCGGGATTCTGTATAACCATCGTATACCGGTTAGTATACCGAATTGTTTTGGTATCGAAAGACTACCGAACAATATTCATATTCGCTATACTTTCGTCGAAACTGGAACAAAGTTAGAAATTATACTGAAGAAATTACCGAATCCCAATCATGACACCGAATAATTCCGAACCAATAGCTTATTCAGGAGTCTGTGTAACTGCGGAATCTCCATAAATATACCAAATAGTTCCGGCATCGAAAAACTACCAAATGGTTTCAGTGAATTATCTCACCAAATTCGTGATAACTACCGAATACTGGCAATTATACCGAATCCCGATCATTATACTGAAGAGATTTGTACAGATAGCCTATTTAGGATTCTGTATAACTACCGAATTCTCGTAAATCGAAAAAATACCGAACAATTTTAGTAAACTTTTGGGCCGGAGGCCAAAATTTTACCGAATCTCAAAAAGGTGGGGGGGTGCTGCACCCCCCGCACCCCCCCCTTGCGACGCCCCTGCTTACAATACAATACACTGAATTATTTGGACTTTGCTAAGGGAACGGTTTACTGGCCACTATCTGCTCTAGTTACGCCGTTCAGAATATCTGCAACCGTCCCCACAACGTACATTCTACGACGACTCGAGAAATTTTATCTCAACACAAACGCGGCTTTTCAGTGGGCACTAATGAGCTTGGTGAAGACTGCTTAGTGCCTGAAAAAAAAAATCAGAAATCTTTCTCGTAAGGCATACACCACAGATACAAGCGCATAGAGCACAAATCACACGGAACTTCCACTACTTGAAAATGGATTATTTGTGAATAGCGGAACAACAAAGTAACACATTTTCAGCGGGTCTTCAAGACAACTTACGTTACTAAGTGACGGGTAACTAGATTATCGTATCACAGCCCTTTTCAGTTAAACTTTAAGTCAAGAGGAATTGCTCTGAGAAAACACATACATGGTCTATTTATGTGTCCGAACCGGGTTCAATAATTGTGTGGGGAATTGGCAAAGGGGGACGGGAAATATTTCGGGTCTTCTAGTGGTCAAACAAGTGAGGTAAGATAGAAGATATTCTAGATAATCTACATATGTGTTCGAACCAGATTTGAGCACGATGGGGTAGTTGGATGAACATTCTGGAAACGATGATGCCCGCCTGGGGGTTACACGAGTGGATCCATTGGGCTGTATACAAATTTATTTGCCGTAGATGATCTTTTTTTAAGACCGTCTATAAGTTCGGTAATGTGTTTCTGTAACCTTCGTATTGGGAAAAGGATAGGTAGGCTCCAAAGGCCAGGGATTTGTCTAATGGCAACGTCAAACACAGACTTAGAGGAATCTGTTTGGGATGTATCTCTTGAGTAGTCCAGGCCTGCTATGGATTTTGGCGCTGCATTCCTTGTACGGTGGTTGGTTGTCGACAATTACCTATGATACCTAATTATATAACAGTTCATTGCTAACTACATTTAGATGAGTATTCTAGTTTTTCCCGGCTTTGGAGAAAAAGCTTCCATCTTTTACATTCCAAGGGGCACTTAAATACAAATTTACATTGATAACAGTTGGAAGACCCATCACCGAACACAAAAGATTTCAAATCAAATCGTAGTAGCCGTGACAATTAGATTAAAGCGTTAAATGACGGTCTCGAGGCCCACGAAGATGATGAAATAACTTGTTGGGAGGCTGCGAAATCCCAAATCTCACGCCTGCTGCTAAAGTGTCAGAAGTAAATTGATCAATGATGCAGAGTCCAACTGAGTGAATTCGACCATGCGAAAGCTCGGCCAAATCGCGATTTGTCGTTTGATAAAAGCAATATCACGCAGGTGAAAAACCGTTGTAATGAAAGGAACGTTAAGTCTGTAACACTCGTCGCTCTCATAGACATATTGTAGGTCCAGCTTTTCAAGTTTCCTCGACATGAGGGAAGCCATTTAAAGGGCAGACCAAGGATACTCAAGGACTACCAGAAATCCAGAAAATTACGCTTCTTCATTTGAAATAATCGGTGGCTACCAGACTTTCGTGGTCCCCAGTTTTGGGACCATCCGAAATTATATTATATCCCAACAGAGTATATGAATGAATGAATGAATGATTTATTTGCACATTAAACCCATCCGGCCATCATGCAACAAAACGAAACAAAAAGTAAACAATCTTACATGCGCATATACACACTAACACACTATTAATATTTTTATTTTACACTGAATACTTTCTTAGCACTAAAAACACAATTTCCCCATCAGAAGAAATCTTTCCGGTGTTTGAAAGCTAACCTGAGGAACTATAGTATATATAAGTGAGTATATATAAAGAGCATTTTCTGGCGGATGAGTGCCATAATAGCTTTTCTCGGCAGTCAGGAATTCATTCGAGAGGTATGCAGTTCATTGATAGAACACCATGCATAAAGAAGAAAAAGTAATACGAAAGACAATTAATTATCCTCATAAGACATTGGAAGTTGGTCTGCGACTCACATAAATATGAATGAAAACAAATCCAAAAACAGAAATGGGTGAAACTACCTTTACAAGGCACGAAGTCAACAGAATTTATTTCACGATCTCCCCCAAGCTGAGACCGAGGCCACAACAGATGTGGTAGCTAAAGCAATAATTTGCAGCAAGGAAAAGGAGATGGAAATGGTTTCGGTCAGAATTCCTCTAAGGGTTCTTTTTTTATGCAAAATCTTTCTTGAATATTCTTTGAGCCCAAGCTGACTTTGAAACATTTATTCAAACAATGTTTACAACGGATACGTCAGCTATGATTCTTCATAAGCGATATTTCGGCCCTTCTTGGCAAGGGTCCTCGTCAGGCTGTCAATCCTCTGGTTCAACTTTGGGGAAGGAAACAAACCTGTAATCCCCAAAGTTGAACCAGAGGATTGACAGCCTGACGAGGACCCTTGCCAAGAAGGGCCGAAATATCCCTGATGAAGAATCATAGCTGACGTATCCGTTGTAAACATTGTTTGAATAAATCTTTCTTAACTTTCTTAACAAAAAGGAATTTAACAAAATTATAAAACAACACATTCACTCACCCGTGCCATTTAATGTGTTCATTCTTTCTTTTCTCTGCTCTCATTGCGTCTTTTCAGTCACTAACCTCTCGTTTTCCGAGATTTTTTCTACCTGGGAATGTAATCACTCGTTTTTATTACCATACCTTGTTTCAGCAAACGTTGGTCTGAGAAGAACCAAACTCTTGTCTAGCAGACCCAAGTTGATTCAAAGTAGGCTAGCCAAGGT
The DNA here is from genome assembly GCA_023053575.1 of Branchinecta lynchi. Taxonomy (NCBI): domain Eukaryota; kingdom Metazoa; phylum Arthropoda; class Branchiopoda; order Anostraca; family Branchinectidae; genus Branchinecta; species Branchinecta lynchi. The sequence continues at coordinate 2,930,135 of JAKZAP010000002.1, read as the reverse complement.
TTATTTTGTGATTTTGGGCATTAAAATCGAAAAGTATAATGCGAAATAATTTGATCGGATCGTCTTTTTAGAACAGTGGTGTCGCTGACTTACAGAACAAAGTTGTAACTGGGGAAACAAATCTGCCATTGTCTTGTCAGCTGCTTAACTCGCTGTTCAATTGAAACATAAACTGCAATGGTTCAGATTCAGTAAAAATAAGACCGAAGGTTTCGATGGAATCCCAAAAATCTAATATTTGATCCAAACAATTTGGTCCTGTCTTCGCCAGGTTCCGGTTTCGGCCGAATTCCGAGAGAACTACTTGTCCAGCAACAAAATCTCTTTATCCCTGTACAAAATGTCTAATCAACTTTAAATAAAACTTTAACTTATACAAAACTTCAGGTTCCAGCGGGATTCCGGACAAATAATATGTCTGGGTAGAAAATGATTGTCATATACAGACTCAGCGCCTCTTCTTAGCCCTAAGTCTGTCATCTAATCAACTTCAAATAAGACCTTCCCTTTTAAACAAATTTCCATTTTGGCCGGATTCCGGGCGAACCAGTTGTCCGGGTAGAAAATGCTTTTCACATAAGTGTTCAGCATATTGTGTTCTTACCCCTTAATCGAATATCTAATCAACTTCAAATAAAACTTGTAATTTTAGATATTCCTTCAGCCCAATAACTTATTACTTATAATTATAATAACTACTATAAATTATAACAGCTTATTACTTATAATTGTAACCAACTTTCCGGTTTTGCCGGATTCCGGACGAAATACTTGTCGGGCGAGTAAATGATTTTCATCATCGTGTTCATCATGTCTTCTTACCCCATAATCGACTATTCCATTAGCTGTTTAAAACTATTTTGTCCGCCTCTTAATTTGACCCCCCCCCCCCCCCCCCCCCTCCCCTAAATGTAGGGCTACAGAGGCCATCTATGAACTTGACCTTACCCTTGACCCAAAGAATCCTCAAACGAAGCTTAATCAAAATATCTCGTTACCTTCGAGAGATATCGTGCTGACAGACGGACGGACGGACAGACGGGCGGACATACGGACGGACAGACGGGAACTTTTGCGATGTCACAGTTTTCCCTCCACTTACGTTTTGGGATTCGAAAAACTGCTTCTTTTCTCAAAGGGTGGCTTTAATTTTTTTTTTATAAGTACCTATATTATTTGTGTGAAGTAGGGGCGGGGTACTTCTGAAGATTGCCAAAACGGCGATTTTAAATAACCTAAAAACCAAAAAACGCGATATCGTTCTAGTTCTAAGAAGGTCCATAGGATAGAAAGGTGGGGAGCAGGCCCGTATCCAGGAATTTATTTCGGGGGGGGGGGGGGGGGGGGGTGCCTGCGGGTCTCACAAAAAAGACATAAATCAGAGGGAAAAGCCTATAAAAATTAGTATTTTTGTATGTTTCGGGGGTGGGGTTCTACCCCCCCCTGGATACGGCCTTGGTGGGGAGCATCCGTGATTTAGTAAAGAATAGTCCTGTGTTAAGGTAATTTTGAATATGTGATTTGTAATATCACGAATTAAATAAATTGATTGATTGATTGATACTGAAAATCTCTAGAGCCACACATTCTCTGAAGCGCTGTATGAGCCGCGTCACCGTTCTGCAAGTTTTGAGTGTAAGATTTGTCAGTTGACCGAAGAGACTCTCCGTAGCACTGTATCTGTTGAGTATATGCCTGGTGCCTTGCAAACTGTAGTATCGGTGCAACACATTAGACGTACTCTCTTTGCACTGAGGTTGACAGGGGGGCACTTTACTACATAGATTTCTACCGACAACAGTATTATCATTTCCAGATATTTATAAGGTCATGCATAGTATAACTCTTAAAGGGCTGTCATATTCTATACTTATTTATAGACAGATAATTACTTACGCGAAGCGGGGCAGAAAGCAAAAGGATCCTCCCTAGGCTGAGCATGAAAATGTTGTCGTGTCGGGTCTGGGGCCAGGAGGATTAGGCGCTATCAGCAGCTAACCACTCATCATTTGTCATTGTTCCCAACCTGACTCCCTGCAAATCCAGTTGACTACCTAGCAAATTCTTAAGGCCTTTGTTGGCCCCTATTCGGTTCGTTGGTGCCTGACTGCTGGGGATTTCGGGGATTAGCATGAATCTGACAGTATCAAAACAAATGATTTTGAAACTGATGCCTGCGTGAGTATGTTTTTACTGGTCATCTCGGAATTGCTATTAGTAATGAGGAGTTCTGCCATAAAAATACCGATTGCAAAGTCGTACTTCACTCTGTCGTTTGTGAGATGGGACACGAAGAACACAGGTCTGGAGCATTCGAATGCGGGGGCTAATAGGCTATTGACAGACTAAGCACATGAACAAATTTGAACCATTGCGTTCCATATTTTCCTGAAAGAACCAGCCTTAAAAAACGTTATTCACTCCAGATATTTTATAGACTATACAGATAATTGAAAACGGTCAAATAAACTCAAAGTCCAATAGCCCACAGGAAATAGTATATTTTTGCGAAAATGATCTCAGCTCGCAATTTTGCTATACGACTTTCTTCCGAAAAACGTTTAAAAAAAGAAAAAAGCCACAGTACTTGTAGTACTTGGTAATAGAGTGGCACGACTACGGGAACGTAATATATATATATATATATATATATTTTATTACCTTAATAGCTTGTACAATTCACTCGCTAGCATTGGATCGTCGTACAGTTTACCACCAATACATATAATAACACTAGACCTTTCGACAATAAGCTTAAAATCACAGTCGACACTTAATACATACAATTTACCTTACTAATTACTACTTAGAATTAAAGTGGTCAATGAAATAGGGTACACAGGACTTGAGGTACCTATCAGTAGATTGTGTATTCGGGCGAACAAGTTTCGGACAATTATCAATCGCTGCTTTGTGTCTGGTGTTCGGTCGATTAGGGTTTGGTACTTCAAAGCCTGGTAATATAGTTCTATGAAGGTCTGAGGTCAGGCATTTGCGTCCAAAGTCAATTGTCAGTTTGTGTCGTCTATCAGAGAGAGTAGAGAGACCAAGCTTGGCTAATCCATCTCCATAAGAAGTGTAGGTTGGGCCAAGGATAAGCTTAACGACTCTCTTCTGGATACTTTCAAGTCTGTCAGTCTATCCGTCTGTAAGTCCCGGATGCCAGACTGCACAAGAGTACTCTTTCACCCATCAACGTACTGATCACCGATGTAACTAACAGTCGTGTATTTGTGTGTTTTCGTTGTCATCTCGATGCAAAATTTCCTGTATCTTCATTCGCTGTTATTTATTTCCATACCCCAAAAGTATTGGCATTTTGAACATAAGGTCTTGAGGCCTGAAAGCGTGTTTCGCGTTCAAGGTGGTCCAAGACCAAGGGAACAGTTATGTAAAAGAACAGCTGAAGATGGATTCGTTGGTCAGATTCGTGATTACCAGGCATCAATATTTGTGTTTCAAAGCATGAACCATGTATGCCCTGATTATTTCCATGATTATTTTTCTATGAATCAGGAGCACCACAATTATGATACTAGAAATGCACAGTTTTTAACTAATGAAAAAAGAAAAACAGTTAGATCATCTTATATGATTCATAATCTGGGGCCTTCTGTTTGGAATAATCTGCCGTCTAGCATCAGGGAGTCTGCCACTTTATACGGATTTAAAAAGAAACTGAAAACTTTCCACTTAATTAATACGAGTTGAAGGGTATGTGGTCTTTTTCTTCTTTTTTTTCTTTCTTTTTTTTCACAGTTGTTCGGGTGGGGCTGAAACTGGTAATGAGTAAATATTAAGGATTCTTGTTGCGTGTAGTGTTCACGTTTAACTGTTTGTTATTTAAGTCATAGGCTAGGTGGATAATAGGTTATTATATTTAGTTATTTATTTATTAGATACAAGTAGTATTAATAAATTGCAGCACAAGTCCTTAGGACTTTCTTTTTGCTGCAATGGGATATTAGTAGTGTTATTTATTATATTTTTAATGTTTTTGGTTAAAAATAAAAACCTACCTACCTACAGCTGAAGATGGACTAGCATTCCAGGTTTGGATGTGGACTTGAACCAATCCTCCCTTGCCTCCGATATACTCTGGGAACTAACTGCCCGCTACCGTCTATGTTCGCAGAGAACAACGTTGCTTATAAGGATTTCCGATCTAAAAAAAAGGCCCATGAAAGTTTTGCTAAAACGATAAATTTTAATTGCGGTAGTTGCGTGCTCCGTATCGACAAATCTTTGTCCCGTCTATTCTTCTCCTGTTGTCACTTGATCGCAAAGTCTGTCCCATCGGTCACTGATGCTATCATTGACACGCCGTGAGAGTGGAGTTGATGGATCAATTAGCCCCCGGATTTGCTGTTAACATTCGCCACTAAATCGGCTTCTTTATGGACCAGCAAAGTTAAGTGTCACTTAAAGCTGGACAGGTGAACGGAAAAGAAAGGTTGTAAACAATGGCGTATCGCGGAAGTTGAACTAATCCAACATACTAGTTCAGCTTCTTTAAACTGATGACTTTAAGCTAGCGTAGAATGCATACATCCAGAAACTATTGAAATGAAGGGTCCAGACTTTCGGAATCTACCTCTGATCGTACCACACAATTATGTTTAACCTTTCTTATCGGGAACAAAATGGGTATGAAGAATAAGTTTCCAGAAGATTTGCTTCTCAACGGTCTCCATTCAGAAATGTGTCGCTGCACACTCAGGTAATAGCAAATTCGACAAGCAAGTGTTTTTGTATTATGTTTCACCTCTGATGTATCGCCTGGTGTATCGCGGGCGAAATGAAAATTATTGTTAGGAGAAACTCGGGAAGAATTGGTCAAAGTGAAACGAACAAGAGATTCAAAGGAGTTATAGCCTAGTGGATCCTATCTAACATCTATAACGTATACATAATCCTTGTCCATGTCTCAAGACCGGATAGGTGTTGAAACTATTATGAATAAAAATGGAGATAATGATAAAAACAATAAAAAAATAAAATAAAAGACCCGATGCAAAATTTTAAGAATAGTCATATGGGGTAGCAAGCTCTAATAGCTTACTCTAGTAACTGTTACCATTGCATGCTACTATTAGCAAGACTGGATGCTAGTGGATACCACTGCTTAAAACTGGCCCGGTTTGAGGCACATTAAATGATAGTATTCTATATTATTAGATATCAATCCATGCCACTTCTCCGTGTAACTATCATACAACTACACTGGCTACAAATTTTTTGTCGCGGATAACTCGGTACAACCCTGGGATTCCAATTGGCAAGAGCCGGAAACATCTACATAGGAAAGCTCAAAACACATCGTGAACCGTTAGGAATAACCCCATATAAAAGACATAGTTAAATTTTTGGAATTATTTATTACTTTAAAGAATTGTTTTGATATTGCAATGTCACTAACCACGACAATCAGCCAATTTTCTCAAGTAGATATGGTGTATCCGTTGAAAACTATAGCACATAAGTAATTCACGAGTTAGTGAAGTGACCTATTCGATGTCACAATGTCGGCCGTTTTTCTGTTGTTTGCACCAAATATTGACTGATATTTGACAGTGCAAAACCGGTAAGTCACCTACATTTTATTAGAGCTACATTTCGGCCCTTCCTGGCAAGTAATATCTAGTATTGACTGATGTTTGGGTTTTTCAGGAAGAAAAGGTACAGGAATGTTCACAGTAGGCCTAATGATCCCTTATAAGTGACAATGGTTGCTTGCCTACTCTACGTCATTTCAATGTACTCTCTTTGAGGAGTTCCTGGGCTGACCTTCCGGCAAAGAAAAATGTTTTTTTTTTATAGTAATTTTAAGAATTAGAACGGACTTCATTCAAGATTTTTTGGCCCTCGGAGCATTTGATCAATTTTTTATAATTAAATTATTATTCAAGCTTTGTAGCCTATGTCCATTCCTTCCATGCTCCCTGAGGGTAAATAAAATTATACAGTACCCTAATGAGGGAGCAAAAGTTCTGTAAAGAATAAGCCGCATTGTCTCAGGGAAATGATTCATAGTTGAGGCTCTCAATCAGGGAAATTAACCTTCAGTCGCTTGCATCTTTCAACTGATCGGGCAACTCCCAGTCAGAGATGGGCAAATCCGATCATGAAGAGATTCGAATCCGAATCCAAGGGCTAAGTACAAATCCGATTCCGAATCCGAATCAATCATTTTGTTCTTAGGTTTCGAATCCGAATTCATATCCGGCATTAACAAAAATCAAATCATATACATAGGTCATAGTTTAAAAATCAGAGGTGACAAAAAGCACTGATATCTAAGGTAATCAGACAACGTGATAAGTTACTGGGGATCCTTGATGGTGGAGACAAAAATCTGCATTGCCTAAGTACTAGTCAGTACACTGTGTAAAAATCTGGAAAACGGGAACCAGAAGGATGTAGACTAGAAATTTTAGTGGATTCGTAAGATTGAGCATTTGGAATGCAAGTCCGAATCCGAATCCAGCCTGACAAGCAGAAGATTTGAATCCGGATTCGAATCCGGCTAAAAGGATGAATCCCGGATTCGAATCCGGCTAAAAGGATGAATCAAGGATTTGAATCCGGCTAAAAGGATGAATCCCGGATTCGAATCCGAATCACCATCAGTACTTCTGACTAGTTCTGACAGACATAGTAAAGTAGATCCGTAGGTTACTGAGGAGAAAATCTGCAATCTGTGTCAAAGGTAATAAGGTTTTGCACATGACTCGGTAGAAGAAAGTTAAATTTACCAAGTAGGGGAGCTCGGGGTTACCCGGACACTAATTTTCCTTTTCTTGCTAGGCCGCCATTTCTTGGCGGATTTACATCGTTTTTGTTGTCAAACGTGTAGAATCTCTGGAAGAATAGCTGGTAATTTTTCCAGATTTTTTCTACATCACACTTTTAAGTAAACATTTTTTTCTGTTTTTCAATTTGTCCGAACCAACCCTGTACCCATGGGGTTGATTCGGACAGGCCTCGGGTTGGTTCGGAAATTATTTGTATTGTACTGTTTTTTTACTCGACTTTATTTAAATATGTTAAAAAGTGGAAATGACAATACTGCAGCTCAAAAGTAAACACAAAACTAAAGAAAAATATGTTTCAAGAGCCGAGGTTGTATTATATTGAAAATCCTTCATTTGTCCTTTCAGTTAACCTAGCAATTTCAGAGGCTGGTAACTTCAAACTTATATCAGTAAAGTTCAGTCCGTCTTTAGCCAGACCGATTACTCGAATCGATTATACAGAAAGGTGATTTTAAGTCGACTTCTGTGCATAAAGAGTATCTTCAAGCCCCTCACCGAACTTTCATTCAATCAACCTCCTTTTCTTTCGACTTTCCGCCATAAGACACACATTTGGTTACACCTTTTCCAAAATTTAACTTCATAAGGACGGATTCGGGTATCTTTTTCCTTCTTATATCGTAAGCAAAGTTAATTATGTAAAAAAAATCTATTTTTTACTTTATCGTAGACAATTCTACTAACTAGTTTTCTTCAGTTGTGGCCATCTCTTTTTAGCGCGTTCATTTTTCAAACTAATTCTGTTAACAAATAAGACGATAAGGATTCTGATAGTATCTTTTTGTGTCAGTCAGTGTCGGTTTTGTATGGATATCAGTAGGAAAGACTGCCCGAACCAACGCCTTCAAAACTGTCCGAACCAACTGAAATAACCAAATGGCGTACTGCAGGAAAACTAACTGATCTGGCTTGAAAATGCTAAGCTGGCTACACACCCCAATGACTAAGCTGTCTATTGTCATTTAATCGCCTTCCGATTATCGCTAATCTTCGGCTCACATTTTTTTGACCGACCATGAGCTAAAAATTTTACCTTAAGAAAACCATTTTTATCAACTTTTTGTCAAAACCAGAAAAGCAAGTACCATGAAACTTTGGTCATATATTTTTTTCCGATTTTAGCGACAACTTTTGATATTTGTTTTACGGGTGTCCAGACCAACCCCGTCTCCCATCCAGCCCCGAGCTCCCCTACCTTATGGATATGACTTTTTACTATGTCGACAAAATTAATGATTATGAGTCAATCGTTGCGTTTTTGCAGATACAATGGTATCTGTTACCACGGTAACTGGATCACAATTAGTCGTTTTTGCAGTTACCGTGGTATCTGATGTACAGTTACTCTGCAAAAACTACAATTGCCGAAATTGCGCTTTTCGAAGTCATCCCAAAAGAAAAACTGGTATTGAGTAACATCACCTAAGTGCCAAACGTCTTTCCCACCACTTTGACAAAAACTGCTGGAATTGAGAGGAATTTTTCAGATATCACGATCAGTTACCATGGTCGTACTAAGTGGTATCTGAATATCAGTTACCACGATGACTGGCCAGATACCCAATAACTGCAAAAATTACTTTAGACCGTGGCATCAGATACCATCTTATCTGCAAAACGCAACTAATGTGGGACTTATAGAAACTAGTCCACTAGGAGAAAAGAACTGGAATTAGGGGAATTGTCCATGAAATCGCAGCAATGGGAACTGGGGTAAACCAGGTTTGTATGCTCGTTACTCTTGGACAGTCTTTTACCCGGCTGAGCAAAGTGTACCTCTGTAAAAGAGCAAACGAGGAAAGGGCTAAAAATACCAGTCTCAGTAAACAGATAGTTAACACTCACCCCCCGAGCAATGCAAATAGGAAGATGTTGTAGGCTAAAAATACTGACAGTTCTGAAATACCCTTCCTGTCATAGGCGTGACCGGCGAGGCTTCACGACACACAACCCGTGGATAACGCTGTTGACACAACAACCCTCCTCCATTGGTCATGCACGTGTGGACAAGCAACCTGGGGTATTACAGCCAAGACCCATAAAAGCTAATTTGGCTGTCAAATATGGATTGTGGTTCGGGTCTCTCCTCGATCTCGTCCGACATCAAAAGGACATTATGTCTTACGGTACTTGTTTGACTCTTAGGCCTAATGTGGAAAGCCAGGCTGAATGCTTGGATAACCAAAACTTTTGACAGAAGACTTAGGCCGTCCCTTCGACATGTGTATTCGTCTTTATTTGTATGTTTATCAGCGGTATTTCCCAAACATCGCCGAAATATCATTGGTGAAAATCGGTATCACTTTTCCCTTTGAGCTATTATTGTTTAAAGTTTTTCACTGAAAAAGCAGATTATTTGTGATCCCCAAACGTAAGTGAAGGGATACCTGTGACTTTGAAAAAGTTTTTCGTCTATCCGTTTGTCTTTCTATCTGTCAGCACGATCATTCTCGAAGGGAATGAGATATTTTGATGACACATGGGGTGAGGATTCTTCGGGTCAAGTTCGTAGATGGGCGCCAAAGCTGTATATTTAGGAGTAAGGAAGGGGTTTCAGGTTAAGGGGTGAAAATGGATATTTGTTAAGGCTAATGAGATATATTGGTAAGGAGAGATGCTGAATCCGAAAATGAAAACTATTTCCTCACCGGACTAGTAGTTCGGAATCTGGCAGAAACAGAAAATTTGTAAAAAGTAAAAGTTGAATTTGAAGTTGATTAGATGTTCGATTGTGAGGTAAAAGGACATGCTGAATCCGAATATGAAAATTATCTTTTCCTGGACAAGTAGTTGGCCCGGAATCTGGAAATTTAGCATGAAATTTTAAAACCCAACGATTTAGTCAACATAGGGTGAAGATACATGATGTTGCAAGTTTCGAACAGACTAAAGAGACACAAAAGCTGTGTGCGATCAATTTAGTTATCTCCTAAGTCCCAGCCCGTGTTTACTGGGTCAAAAGGGCAGAATGCATTCAACAACTCTCTTGTGAGCAATTTAATAAAAGTATGTCGACCAATTTCCGGAAAAAGCAGGTGGTTATACCAGTCCCTGCCCTACCCCTTTATCCATTCAGGCGAAAGCTCTGCGCGCCAGTGACGATACGCGTCAGTGTCGTTTCTTGGTTTAATAAAATACCATTTATACCTAGCGGACGTATGTATTTTTTGGGTTTAGTCATGGCAGTCGGTCGTGTTGGGGGGTCAAAGGGGGTGAGATAAAACTCGGTATTAGGATTCAGTGGAAAAGTACAGGCGAAGTTCGTAGATGGGTTATGGAGCCCTATCTTTAGAGGCAGAGGAGTGGTTTTCCAGATAAGGGTAAAAAGTTTGATAAGCCAATGAGATTTTAAGGTGTAAGGAGGTTGAATATCTGAATTTCAATTTCTTGTGGAGAGTTGTTGGGCGGGGTATGAAGACATGCTGAATTGAAGCTTGAACTTTACTTCTTGACAGAGAAGCTGCCAAAATTTGCCGAAATCTGGAAATTTGGATCGAAAGGTTCTCCTCTCAATATCACTAGCTAATTTGCTCTGCATGCAGTTCGCCGGGAATGCTGCTAAGATGTGAAAAATTTTGTCAAAGTGAAGCATTTCTGAAGTCGACTGGAGATGAGATAATGGAGTAAACATCCTTGCTGAATCCATATCTGTACTTTGTTTTCTGATCTGATTAGTTGTTTGACCGTAAGTTGCCAAACACTCCAAAAAGATGAAAAAAAAATTGTTCATATTTTCAAGCGATCGATTATGGAGAAATAACAAAAGGTTAAAGTGGTCTGGTGACGACACGGAAATCTACAAGATTCGATTGTCTGGATCACGAAGTCCAATAAATATTTAAATTCTTGAGATCCCATCGAAATATTTGGTCTTGTTACATCTGATACTTGAATTCACTGAAATGTTATATTTGATGGTGCAAAACGGATAAGTCAGCTGCATTTTATTAAAGCTATATTTCGGCCCTTCTTGGCAAGGGTAAAATCAGATATTTAAGGAAGAATTTTTTATTGTTTTCCCCCAAGTTCATTTTCCAGCTTGAGCCTTAAGAGGACCCTTGCCAAGAAGGGCCGAAATATAGCTCTAATAAAATGTAGCTGACTCATCCGTTTTGCACCATCAAATATAATTCGCAGTCAGTTTGGGCTGAAGGACTATCTATCACTGAAATGTTATACTCATCTAAGAGATTTTCATTTTTTTTCACCCGGGGCTTAGGAACGGGTAATCGGACATGTATGAAACTTGACATATGTCAAGAAAAGTGTTTCGTTTGTTTAGTTTCAAATCCAGACCAGATCCGATAACTGGGGAGGGGGGGGGGCTGGACGGTGGCACAGAAATCTCGTGAAACGCTTCTACATAAGCTAGCACAATAAAACTTGGGAGGCATATGAGGGAACCAACTAGACTAACTCGGAAATAATCACTTACCCGATCCAGCCATAGCGGGGGGAGTGGAGGAATGGGGAATCGGGAACTAGCAACATGCATAACTTTGGAACGGATAATCAGACATGCATGAAACAGGGGGTTGGAGCCTGGATTCTGGGGGATCACGAGTTAGGGTACTTCCAGATGTACTAGGACCATGAAACTTGACAGACATATTAGGTGCTCTCCAAGGTCGACTTGAAAATAGTTCCTTTCCTAATTCTATGATCATGGGAGGAGTCGGGGAAGTGAAAGGGTGTGGAATCCGGATTCTAGTGACATCCATAACTTCGGAACGGGTGATCAGACGTGCATGAAACTTGTCAAATGTCAAGAACAAGTGTCTCAGATGATCAATTTCAAGTCTGGAACGGATCCGACAACTTGGGGAGGGGGAGCTGGAGGGGGGTGCCTGAAACCTCGTGAAGCTCTTAGAGTCGAGAGATCGGGATGTGACTTGGAGGGAAGAACAAGCATAAGCCGTAGACACATTATTGACAAAACAGGACCGGGTCGTATCACCGTGGGGGTAGTTGGAGGGGGTTTTACACAATTCCGATGATTACGAGTTAGGGTACTTCCAGATGTGCTATGACCGTGAAATTTAGCAGGCATGTTAGGGACTCTATTAGATTGGCTTGAAAATAGTTTTTCCCCCGATCCGATCATCGTTTGGAGGAAGAAACAGTTGGCAATGAGCGGTATAACCATTGCAGAGTTACTAGATCAAGCCCATTTTCTGATGAAATGAATATCGGGAGAGAGATCCAGCCCTGAAAACTGCAAACCGTATCTGACAAACATGCTAACTGTTCTTACAAGTGCCATATGAGCTTTCAGCTATCGTTAGTTTAGTTTTCAGCAACGGCATACATATGTAGTAGGTAAATATTCAAGCGTAAAGGGAAGAGCAGTTAGAGGTACCACAAATCCGAGAGAATAGGTTCATCTAATGAAATCAATTACCTGTGGGTAACGGACAAACGAAGTAACGCAATTATCTGGTTTTCAGGCCTACTCAGGTGAATAATTGATGTGCAACTGACTGTCAGGCCTCAACTCGGTCCTATTCGGTTGAAATTCAATATGTTTCCTAGCCAGCTGAGGCTGAATGAGTAGAACATCGCAGTCGAATAACTAGCATTGAAGTATTTTTTTAGTTTAGATATTTTTGAGCTGATACCTACCTTTATTGGTAAGAATTCGAACATAGATACCCTAAAAATAATACAAAAATAACTACTTGTCTCAGATACAGATTAGTAATATGACACAAAAATATTGTACTGTTTTATTACATTCGTAGCGATATTTCGGTCCTTCTTGGCAAGAGTCCTCTTCAGGAGGCTCAATGAGTACACAGTACACTCGTATATTATATGAACTGACGCTTACATAATATATACATCACTTAAAAGAGGAGTGCCGTAACTTAATAATTAATGATTACACTCACCTAAAGAGGGTAATCCAACTTCATTTGATCTAACGTTTTCTCTCCGACTGTTTTTTTTCCGACATTTTCTTCCGTCTGACGCATGGAATTAATGAAGAGCACCACGCGCGGTATTGTGGCGGCGGATTATAAACAAGGTTGTTTACAACAGATATTAGTTGCGTTTTTACAGATATTGTTTTATGTGATATCACTGTCTAAAGTCGTTTTCGCAATTCTCATGGTATCTGGCCAGTTACCGTGGTAATTGATCATGGTATCTGAAAAAATCGTCTCACTCTCATCATCTCCAACACAAGAGCCACGGATTTTGTCAAAGTGGTGGGAAAGAAGTTATTTCACTCTAGATTTCAGTGGATATCAGTAATTGCAAGTCTGGCAATTGTCGTTTTGCAGAGCAACCGTAATCAGATACTATGGTAACTGCAACAAACGACTAACTGCAGATCCAGTTACCATGGTAATACATACCAGGGTATCGGCAAAAACACAATTATTACACAGTCAGTCCTTCCAATAATTCTGAATTCCTATTTTGCTTTTGATTTTATTGTTTGCTTGAACGGTGCAACTCTACGGAGTAGGAATACTTATTGAATTAAAGTGACGGCCGAGAAACCAGGACGGATTTTAATTAGGACTTTGAAGCTTAACTGGAAATAGCCAAGACCTGACAGTCTAGTTACACATCACCAATTCACTGAAATAGACCTGACCCCCCCCCCTCAAAAAAAAAAACAACACAGATTAAAGATTCGATCGACTGAACTTATTTTTTCGGATTTGTGGCGACTGTCCCTCTATGCTTGAGATATTTCTCAGCTACAAAGGTGTGCCATTTTTGAAATTAAAAATCTCTGAATTTGGATGAATTTTGGGTTGTTTGTAGAGGTGAAGAATTGTTATGTTCCGCATAGCGGCTACCCTCAACTCAATTGCATCGAGATATCTTCTATTCCGCATGGTCGTATTACAAGATAGGGAGACGTTCTTGTGATTATTACTTCTGAATTTTGGAACTGATTGCAGGAAACAACAATGATTACAACGATTGACAATGATCAAACAACAAATCTATTATCATAGATTTACGAGGTACGTAGTTGTCGTTAATGTCCAACTACCAAGTTTTGCGTGTATGAATTTTATTGTCCACGGTGCGTCTAATGTAGTTTGTTGTTTAGCGTACAAATTAAAAGCTTAAAGTTTAAATTGAAAAAACCCAAGGGGTCGTATGTCTATAGCTATAGCTGTAACATTGTTTGAATAAATGTTTCAAAGTCAGCTTGGGCTCAAAGAATATTTAGCTGTAACTGTTTTGTGAATATAGAACTATGATTTAGTTTATTTCTCTCAGGAATTGTTTCTGAAATGGTAAATAGCGTGTGATTCTACCGAAAATTGCAAATGTCAGAATTTTTATGTGGATTCAGACGAACTACATCACTGAAGATTTTTTCTCACCCAATGTTCTACATTGTTTTATGAGTACGAGTTCCTCTGAGAAAGATTCACCGTTCTAGTAAACCGACTCTCGACTGCGTGACACCAAGACCCACCCGCTCGAAAATGGCTATAAAGCTCATTACTACAAATGATTGCCTCACCTTATGTATGATACACTATTACCAATGGAAGCATTAACCTCTTTAAGGAATTTGGATTATAAGGTGGACCATTTAGCGGAGATCGGACGAGGAGATTGCATTGGAGCACGCCAAGTGTTTGCCCTCTTAAGGGCTCAAGTGTTGAATCGTCTTAATGCTGAAGATGGTTATCGACGAAGACAGGAGGATGGCCAGATGTGTAGATTTCAGTAACAATTTCCATGTCAGCACCATCAGTTCTGTGACAGAATGGGGTAATAAGGTGACCACATTGTCAGAAATTTCATAACAGACAACACAAGGATGCGCAGTTTCAACAGACAACACTTAGAATGTTATTGTTAGGAGTGTTATGCAGAATAAGCATTGCTAGGAAGAGCCAAAACAAGTACGCAAGCGCTCAGACATGGAGGGTGAAAGTAAAATGTTTATCACTTTCTATATACAAACAGCTTTAGAACCAAAACATTTCATATTCCCAGTTACCAAAGAAATATTGAAATAACCTAATTTGTAATCATCTCACTTTAAAAGCCTAAAATGTAAACAAACTGCAGGTATAAATCCAAAGAAATGTTGAAGATCTCGCCTTTTGCGTGCTGTCTGTTGAAACCCGCATCCATGTGTTGTCTATTATGAAACTTCTGACAGTGCAGTGAGGAGAGAGGAAACCCTAAGCAAGCTGCTTGTCGACCATATAAATTTGCAAGTATAATGTATCATTAATTGAAAGTGCAATAAAAGATGTCCTAATATAATAATGTCTTCATTAGTATTTCTATGACCTTCCACATCAGCGAGTGACACTTCCGTTTCTAATCTCCGCTTTATGAAGGTTACAGCTCCACCTCCTCATTAACAAAAAAAGCGATCCAAAATACTTGACGACAGTACCATTCTCTTAAAGGACCTGTCTTACCTATAATACTAACGCAACCTACTTCCGTAAATCCCATATTATTCTAAACCGGGAGATCCCAAATTCGTACGGTACATTCTAACCCCTCTAACAAAATCACGCTGATTTTCTCACTTGCCGTGTTTTCCTAGCTTCGATGTGTATCACGCTGTCGAAGGTTGTCTGCGAGAAGTTTTTCCATCAGAAAAATTGGTTATGTAAATTGTTTCCCTGTTTTCACTGTAAGTCAACGGGTCTCGGAAGAGGTTTACAAAAGCCTAAGCCGTGGGTTGCTTGTTGGAAGCAAGTGTGAATAGTGCGAGCGGTCCTTTAACGAAGACAAGTTAAGGAGACGCTGCCTAAGTAATTATGAGATCTTCGAAGTGAAGAAACAAGCCATTCAAGAGCATCAAACAGTCCATTCGGATATGTTGAAGGTGCAAAATTTAATGGTGTAGATTGTGATGCTCATGCTTTTTCATCCTCAGGTGAACCAATTAAAGTTTCAGTTTTTTTTCCTGTTAAAGCTAAGTGCCCACAGAGCAAGGATGTTCCTCGCTACACGACGCCAACAAATTTCGACATGGTGATGAAGCGGCGCGAGCAAGCTTTTCAGCTAATAGGTGAATTTGCCCAAAAGAAGGAAAGCCACGTTTTGCTGTCACAGGCTTAGGGATCTTCAGGTGGTTCTAAGTCAAACTCAGAGACTAAGCCAACGATATTTCACGACAAGCAGGAGTCACAACCATTTTGCGACTAGCCAAAAAATCAGTAGTGCAGGTATGGCTACCAAGGCCGATGCCAAATAGCCGAGATGGCTTGTCTTCCAGCTTCTGGACCGACGGCTATTCACTCGGTTCGCTTGGTTTTGCCAGTTCAAGCTTAGGGTACCGTTTGACAATATTGCGTGTCGCTTAAAGTAAGACTACTTCTTAGTAAAAGACCTTCAATGACAAAGAGTTTAGGCCTGTCCCATATGGTAACCTATTTTATATAGACTGCCGCTTGAAGTCCGCATCAAAGCGTCTGATGTTTTAGTTCCAAACCGATCTTCAGCTTCTGTTTGACACGAACTTTGGTTGCCTGAATTGTGCCAGTAAAGATTTGAGCATAAGACTTGTTTTGTCCCATATAGCAACCAATTTCGAGCAAGAAAAAGAAAAAGAAACTGAAAGGAAGATACTGAAGGTATTCGAAAGGTTGAACTTGTTGTGCGCTGATATTTCATTTCAAGGTTCCTTGGGAATTCCATAATGCTGAAAAATGCAGTAGCCTCCTTTAGTTGTGTTCATTATTGTTACCCGATATTTTGAGAGCAGAGTAGAAGGAAGAAAAGAAAAAAACGCATCTTTTTTTCGGTGTTTATGGAACTTCCACTGGAGGAACGAGATGCTGGGATCACAGTAGGGCTGCTTCAAAGACTCCTCAAAGTATGATGTATCTGCTTGGCACCAAGTCTGGGCTCTTTGTTTCGTGAAGTTGCAGCTCTTCATTTGACCCAAGTGCCAAAATAGTGACACATTATCTCAAACATGATAAGAAATGGATTATTAAAATGATGGGAAGTAAAGATTTATAAGAAATAAGAATTATTGGGAAGTTCCTCAGGTTAGCTTTTAAACACCGGAAAGATTTCTTCTGATGGGGAAATTGTGTTTTTAGTGCTAAGAAAGTATTCAGTGTAAATTAAAAATATTAAGAGTGTGTTAGTGTGTATATGCGCATGTAAGATTGTTTACTGTTTGTTTCGTTTTGTTGCATGATGGCCGGATGGCTTTAATGTGCAAATAAATCATTCATTCAAATCATTCATTCATTCCTTCATTCACTTCCTTTAGTTTGTTCACAGTGTCCAGCTCACTATTTGACTAATGGTCTGCCTCTCTGTTCAACAGTTCCACGACGTCGGAATCAAATTCAATCGACGAGCACAAAGAATCATCAATAAATAACTACATGCGTAAACGATGCGAATATCGTCTTTCTTTCTTTTTTCTTTCTCTCAAAAACAGTTGTTATTGAGGATGGGGATACTGAACACGCAACATCTTGTCTCACTTTGACCATGGATCAGAACAGTGAATGTGTTTATTTAAAAGCAAAAGCTGAAAATTTGATTAGCATTAAGGGACCCCTCGCACTATTTACTCTTCAACTTACAGTATTTGAAAATCTTTGATTACTTTAAAACTATGCTGTGCTTTCGATAAATAATCCGAGGCTATTTTAAGCCTTTTCCGAGACCCGTTGACTTGTAGCGAAAACAGGGAAACGGTTTATATAACCGGCTTTTCTGATGGAAAAACTTCTTGCAGACAACCATCCACAGCATGATACACGTCGAAGTAATCAAAACACGGCAAGTGAGAAAATCCACGTGGTTTTGTCAGAGGGGTAAGAATGTACCGTACAAAATTGGGGTCTCCGAGTTTAGAAATATATGGAGTGATTATGGAAGTAGGTTGTATTAGTAGTATAGGTAATACAGGTCCTTGAAGAGGTCAAGGTTTGGATACGGATTTTTAAGCATTTTTTAAACACTACTTTGAGACGCTCGTAAAAGCACCCGGGTAACAGCGAATGTTTCTGACAGATTACTAAGCTTCAAATTTCGGTTGCACTTGAATTATTCGGAGGGCATGTTCTGGATGCAATAAAAGACCACCAGAAAAGAAAACCCACTGCGAGTGTCCGCTCATTCTGTTTCGACGGTTTCCACATCACGAGACAACGGGCAAATTTATTTGGCCTATTTGCATAACCCCAAACACCAAAACTGAGTCGCCCCCGACAGCTTCAGACAGATAGGGGGTCTAAAAACAAATAAGTCAAGTCAGGATTCCGTACAGAACGATCGACGAGCAATACAGCCGAGGATTTTCCCTACTTAAATTGCAAATTGAATATCGAGGGGTACTAACGAGTGCTGTGATCCTTCGATTTATTACCCTTGAATATACCTGACCGATGGACCATTTCTATTTTCAGAATTGGGGCGAGAATTTTTAAATTTCAAGTTCGGGAAAGTTGAGAGCTCTTAACAGCAATGAGTAAAGCGGATGCCCGAATACCCAATCAAAATGTTTTTGCGGGGGGTGAGAGATTAGGTAGGTAGGTAGGTAGGGTTATATTTTTAACCAAAACATTGAAAATCAAATAAAGTAACATGACTAATATCCTATTGCAGCGAAAAGAAAGTCTTAAGGTTAATTATTATTAATAATAATAATAATAATAAATTTATTGCCCATCATAATGCACAAACGTACAAAAAGACGGAGTAATTGAATGAGGAAGAAGAAAAAAAACAAAAAGAAACAAATGAAAGAAAAGAACATTTCTGTCAACAAAAATTATAGAAAGAACACACGAGACTTAAAAAGAAAAGAAAACCACACGCACTGACATAATTTACACTGAGTAAAGCATCTGCCGAGCTGCATTAAGGCTGCGCTTGAAGCGCTCTCGTCTTTCCCGAATTACAGAAAGAGGTCTTGCTACGCCATACTTTGAAGAGAATACTATTACTTGTCCAAGGTGGAACCCTCAGCAGATACTTTACATATTTGTAAAAAGATTTACGAATGTCCTTCATATCTGAGCATGAAAACAGCTTCCAAAAAGGAGCCAAAGCAATAACGTGTGGAACTACAAAGGAGTTATACATTTTAGCAAGAATAAATCTATTAAATTTCAATTTCACAGAAACAAGGATTCCGTAAACTTTACGAACTTTATCAGAAAGAAATGTTTTTAGAAGCGAACGGGTAAAATAAATTACTAAACACAACAACTTACAATTATCAACCTAGCCTATGACTTAAATATGAGACAATTCAACGTGAACACTATACACAACAAGAATCCTTAATATTCACTCCTTACCAGTTTCAGCCCAACCCGAACAACTGTGAAAAAAGATAAAGAAAAAAAGAAGAAAAAGACCACACACCCTTCAACACGTATTAATTAAGTGGAAAGTTTTAGTTTCTTTTAAAACCCGTATAAAGTGGCAGACTCTCTGATGTTAGCCGGCAGATTATTCAAACAGAAGGCCACAGACTATGAATCATATCTGATGATCTAAGTTTTTTCTTTGCATTTTTCGTGTCGTCATTGCTGTGCTCCTGATTCATAGAAAAAGAATCATGAAAATATACCATTCGTTCATAGAATTCGGGAGTGCTGATATAATTCGGAACTGGAGGTTCTGCGGGTGAAAGTATGTTGATTACAACCAGGCCCGTATCCAGGAATTTATTGAGGGGGGGGGGCCTTTCGGGTGGGGGGGCCTTTCGGGGAGGGGGGGGGGGGGGTTGCCTGCTGATCGGAATTTTTTTTATAAAAAAACACCTCCCCCCCCCCGTGGTTACGGCCTTGCTAACAACCTTCCTGACCTGCAAACAGAGGGAATATACAAGCTATTCTGTAAATTATCAAGAGCTTTTCTGCTGTAAGTTTTTTTTTTTTTTCCGAATCCGACACGAATAGAGTCGTGAACAGCCGAAACAATTTTTATCTCAAGTTTTTGGGATCCCAACACGTAAGTGGAGGTATACTATGACTTCGTACGAATTGTCTGTCTGTCCGTGAGCACGATAACTCTCGAAGGGAATGAGATATTTTAATGAAACTCGGTTTGAGGACTCGTGGGGTCAAGGGGGAGGTCGAGCTCGTAGACGGGCTCTGTAGCTCAATATTTAGGTGTCGGAGAGGGGGTTCAAATTAAGGGGAGGAAAAATTTGTTTTAACAGCTAATGAGGTAGTAGATTTCGGGTAAAAGACATGCTGAACAAGAACTTAAAACGATTTTTATCGCCGGACAAGTAGTTCGCCCGGAATCCGGCCAAAACCGGATAGTCGTTATCAATAAAAGTCTTATTTAAAGTTGATTAGCTGTTCCATTTAGGGGTAAAAAGACATGCTGATTATTTTAGTCAAAATCATTTTCTCTCGGACAAATAGGTCGCTGAGAACCCGTCCGAAACCGGAGAATTTGGTAAAAGTTAAAGTCTTGCCTTAAGTTGCTAAAATGTTCGATATAGGGCTAAGTAGATTTGAAATTCGATTTTGGGGTTTAATTTTTGCCGGACAAGTAGAACGCCAGAATTCGGTGGAAACCTGAGATTTGGCAGAACTGAGGCAGGAAGATTTGATCAATATCGTCAAAGTAAATATGAAGTATCGCCTATGGGTAAATACATACATGCTGAATCCATATCTGAACTTGATTTCTCAGATGATTAGCCACTGCTTCTTCTGTTTCTAAATCTTAATAGTAAACTTGTTCAAGAAGTCTACCGAAACCAGACCAAATTGTCTGGATCAAATATACCTCCTTCCACGCTGACGATGGCTGACTGGACCAGCCAATACAGTGGTCTATTAAGTGGTTGCAAAAACCAGTTTCAGCAGCACTTTGAAAATTTACTTCTTAAATACCTACCAAGGAAGATATTTCAACCTTCTGTTCTTCCCGTTACTTGTTCTTCCATTGAAATTGCTTTCCGAAAATTCAGAAGAACTGGTTCTACAGATTCTGATGACCTTAGTGCCGATTTTTTCAAAATTGAGTGTCCAGCTTTAACACAACACATTCAGCTGCTATTTCAAATTTGTTTATGCCAGGGTTTGGTTCCGAATAGTTTCCTCTTGGGTACTATAACATCGGTGATTAAGCGAGGGAAAGACGCGGACTTTTTGCAAAAGCTATCGGCCAATTACAGTTTCTTGTACCATAAGTAAAATCCTGGAATACGTCCTTCTTCCAGAAATAGTTGAAAAATGTCGCTTTGGTTCAATGCAGTTTGGATTCCGTTCAAGCTCCAGTTGTGCGCACGCTCATCACATATTGACAAAAATGATGAAACAGGCTACCCGTGACAAGTCTGCTATACATATATGTTCTATAGATATAGCTGGTGCTTTTGACAATATAACGCACTCTCAGGCCCTATTTTCTCTCATTACTTCTAGCGTGAATCTGTCTGTTGTCTACCTGTTAAAATTTTGTTATGGTTATTCTTCAGTAAGGTTCAAATGGCAAGGTAGCTTGTCAGAAATTATTCCAGTCCAAACTGGTGTTCGTCAAGGGGGAGTCTTATCTCCCTACATCTTCAAATCGGTCATATCTCCTTGTCTTGATTCTTTGCATCCTGCTTACTTTTATAAAGACCATGCCTTCAGCTACATAGCCTATGCGGACGACTTGCTCTTAGTAAGCCGTAGCCGATCCACACTCACAAAAATGTAAGTAAGCTGTCGTCGGAACTTCTCAAAATTGGCCTTGAAGTTAACCTGTCAAAATGTGAGTACCTGCATTGCAACCCTTCGTCAAATGGTTCGAATGATTCCGAAGCTTCTATCTCTCTTGGATCGTTCATGGTCAAATCAACAGACTCTCTATGGTGGCTCGGCATAACATTCAAATCTTCATTGTCAAAATTTTGTTCTTCGGTTGTTCAAGAAGTTTCTAGATCAATCCGTACCGCCTATGGGCGCATCGTCCCCAACCGGGGGCGCTATAATCGTAAACCTTTGGAAAATTTGTAAAGCACCTTCTGCGCTCCTTCTATACTATTTCGTTCTGGCGTCACTCATGTTCTGCGAAAGAAGGAGATTAAAAAGATGAGATCATTTTATTTTAAATATGCAAAGCACCTGCTCCACTTAACGAAATTATGTCATAACCATACATTGACGGAGAAGTTCAAAATTCAAGATGCAAGTGCTACCCTTTTGGATGTTTCCTCATCGCTTTCAAAAATCATGGACGACAGGGCCCAACCAGCACACGACGTCGTCCACTGTTTCCTGACCGAAGATTAAAAATTAAGTGTCTTTTTTTGTGTTTGTATGTGTTTTGTTTACTTTCTTCATTTACTCCGCCTTTCCGAAATGGCGGGTCCTAAATAAATTACTTACTTACTATATTAAATTTTTGGGATCCGATCGAAACCTTTGTTCTTGCTTCATAGGGCGGGCCATGATCTTGCCAAGTATGTTTTTTGGTTGGGGAATTGGGGAGTTGCTGGTTTTGGAAAGAAATACAAGAATCTTTCGGTCTGTTGAATGTAAGATATTGACATTCCTAAGGGCTGTAGATAGACTCTGACACAATACATAATGTAAAAGATTGTTGGTTTTTGGTTTTTAAAGTTTAACGGAAAAGGCAGCTCATTTTACGTCGGATATTTGTAAGTAGGCTAATGAAATATTTTGACCCGTCTCGGGGATTTTGTATTTTTTAGCCCGAGCCTCTAGTAATAAAGTCAGAATATTTTTTGTTTGCACTACAGCCTAAAACTAACCCAGACGTGAAGAATTTGAACTGAAAAAAAACCTGCATTTCAAGGGTTAAAGATACTAAGCCCGGAAAAGTCACCGTTAAAAGAAAGTAGGAAAATGAGTGGGGAGGTCTGTCAGTGGCTTACCTTGGTAGTTGGTAGATATTCAAGCAAGCATAGGGGGACAGGTATATAGAGGTAGCCTACCACAAATCCGAAAGAAAAATTTCATTCGATGAAACCGATATGTGGATATCCGAAAAACAAAGTTGTTGAGTTTTCAGACGTATTTAAGTGAATCAGTGACGTGTAAGTAGACTGTCAGGTCTCATGAACTTTAACTGGAAGCTAACTACACTTGATAAAGACATCCCTCCTTAAATTGTTTCTACGCCCTCGCTTCCAATTATGTTCGATACGTAAACCTGCCACTGCGAGACCGCTGAACTAACAACCCATCCCAATTACCTTAACTGGAATACTTATCCGTCTCGTTAGCCATTTGGATATCGGACTAATTAAAATAAATCTCTCTTCACGTCTCGTATAGCCCACCTGGTGTTAAAGCAAATGCTCATTTTCTAGATTGCATACTTAATCGCCAACATTAAGAGTTCTTACATGCAACCGAAAATGGTGTTAGATCGTGGAACGACGGCGTGCGACTGGGCAACGGTTTGGCGCACACGGCTGCACCTCGGCTAAGCCACGGGTCCCGCTGCGAATTTTGTTATTCCGATTCGGTGATGAGTCAAAGGTAATTAGCAATCTTCGCTCCAAATTTTACTCTGGAAGTTAAGGAGAGATTTGTCATCTTTATCTGACTATTTATCTAATTGACATTTAGTTTATAGCTGTCCGAGCTTGCTGGAGACTTCGACTTCAATTTTATGGTTGATGCTGGATCTGATGATGTCAAAGAATAATGGCACCACTTATCCTGGTATCCTCCAGCGTAGTTCTGATTTAACTCAGAATAACTCGCGAGTTGCGACTTCTGTTTGAACTTACTTCTGATCTCAATCATGAGTAGCCAACCGGCTCATCGGTTGGCCTTCATGAAATTTAATCATTTCCTTAAAGCTCACCCAGCCATACATTTGAAAACTGTGAGAGATCGAAAGTAAATCAATTTTATGGGCTCGTCAGCAGATTTGGACTTTACGGCACACCCTCTCTATGAATTGAAAGATGGCGGACCTCGCCCCGGAGTTCCAGATTTTGGATCGTCGAGTCATCTACCCAGCTTGAGAATTTGTGGTTTATCTGGATCGCGATTTCACTTTTTGGGATCCGAAAGGGACTAAACTTGTCTGCCTGTTCGTCTGTCTTTCCATCTTTCCGTACCCTGTCCGTCTAACCCATCCGTCTTTATGTCTGTCTTACGTCCGTCAATCTAAGTGACCCCGATAACACACGAAAAGATGAAGTCATTTATGCATTTATGCAAATAACCGAAGAGGCCCTTCATGTTCAACTGCCGGAATCCGGATGAAACAAAAACCTTCGTTCAGAACTGAAAACTTCTTGGTCAGGTTATACAGACATGCCGGTGCATCAATAAAAAAGCGTGCTTAAGTTTTCTCATCGCTTCCCTTTTTATGGTACTTGCCTTCCGGCCAAGTGCTATATACCGATCACTTTTCCGTCGGTCTGTCTGTCGGTCTGTCGGTCGGTCGGTCGGTTAGTCCGGTGTTTGCGAGTTAGGGTACTTCCAGATAGGCTAGGACGATGAAACTTGACAGGCATATTAGGGACCCGACCAAACTAACTTGGAATTAGACACTTGCCCGATCTGACCATCGTGGGGGGAGGGGGAGGCTGCGAAATCTATAAAATAGGGGCATGCATAACTTTCGAACGGGTGATCGGATCTTAATGAAACTTGATACCTGGGAAGACCTCGTGTCTCAGATGCTTCATCTCAAGTCCGGACCGGATCCGATGAATCTGACTGGGAGTCGGGGAGGGGGGGAGCCGGAAATCGTGGGAAACTCTCGGAGTGGAGAGATCGGGATGAAACTTGGTGGGAAGAACAAGCACAAGCTCTAGATAAATAAATGACAGAACTGGACCGGATTCGGACACTGTGGGGGGAGTTGGAGGGGGGTTCCGGAATTCCGGCGAGGACGATAAAACTTGGCAGGCATATCAGAGACCCGGCCAGATTAACTTGGAAACAGTCATTTGCCCGATCCGACCGTCGTGGGGGGAGGGAGAGACGTGGGAATCCGGAAATTAGTGGCATGCATAACTTTCGAACGGGTTATCGGATCTTAATGAAACTTGATATTTTGAAAGACTCATGTCTCAGATGTCCCATTTCAAGTGCGGACCGGATTCAATGAATTGGAGGGGAGCGGGTGGGGGAAGGGGAGAACCGGAAATCTTGTGATACGCATAGAGCGGAGCGATCAGGATGAAACTTGGTGGGATCCTAGGTGCGTCAGTGACAGAATCGGAACGGATTCGGGTACCAAGGGGGGGGGGGGCTATAGGGGGGTGTCCGGAATTCTGGTGATCGTGAGTTAAGGTTCACAAAGACGTGCTCGGACGATAAAACTTTGCTGGAGCATAAGAAACTTGACAGCATTGGGTTAAACATCGTGACTTCTCCGATCCGACCATTCCTTAAAGAACTCGGATCATCTTAACAGCAAAATACAAAAAAATACTTTTAGCAATATTAACTTTTTCAAAATCGCCACGAGTTCATGGACCTTTTTGCCTCAGGATTTTGGTTATAAATTAACTTTCGGCACCTTTAAAGTACGCATCTTAACTGAAAAATTAAAAAAAAATTTGACCATCACTTTCATCCTCTGACCCAGCAAGACTCATTTAACCGAATACTTCCATCTGACCCAGCCTTGCCGGTTTTTGTTTTCCTTCTTGTTTGCTTTTGCTTTCTGTCTCCTATTTTTACATTTAAAGTGAAACCATAGGTTGAATTTTCAGCCCCCTTCTTTTTTTCTTGTTGGGTTCTTACTACATATGCTTGCGAGTACCATATGAGCTTACAGCTCTTGTTCCTTGGGCCGATCGTTGTACCGGAATGTTGGATTTCTAAGGTATGGTAAATGCGCTAAATATTTTTTTCCGATGACTCTTTTATTGGATCGGTAGTCCAACCTGAGTTGACACTAAACTGATATCGTTATGGAACCAGGAGATCTGCACTTGCCGTCCACAAATGACTGATGTATGTCTAAAAACTGACCGGATCAAGAGAGTGAACTGGAACTACAACAAATTGTTCAAGACAGGTCAAACAAAAAATGTGATGCATAACATCCGATTCGCCAATGCAGCTGTTAGCTAAGCAACTAATCGTGGACCACAGCAAACTTTAAAGCGAATAGAAGGTCTTACGCAGTTTCTCCGTCATTTGAATCAAACATATTGCCATCAACGAATTTAGAATTTAGAGTCGGCAGTTGTAGCAGAATAAGCGAATTAGACAGCTGAATTTTCGTTGAAGAATATTTCGGCTGAATTTATTGGGGAATATTTCGGCCCTTCTTGGCAAGGATCCCTTTCAGGCGGTAGCTAGGTGTGTGCACAGACAATACAGGAATGTAGTATGATTGCAAGTATGATCCTTTGATTCAATTTGAGTGAGACTTGAAGAGTAGTAAGAGAATATACCCTCAGTCTGTAATCGATTTTGGAGGGTATACATTTTTTTTTTGTGTGTGATGTGAGGATTCTAGTTTTGGAGTAGAGTATTGGTTTAAATATTGTAATAGAACGGCTAGAGTGGCCGTGGGCTAACATCCATTACTAATCCAATTGTCCGTGACCGGAGAGAAGCGGCATATAATACTATGCCGCTGCTCGGAGGTGTCGGACAAGCCAGTTGATGATCAAGCGTCAGGGCATGGTAAGGCCGAGGTAAGGAAAAGTGATGTGGCGCGAAGCTAGTAGCCTCCGCTCGTTTGCGTCGGGAGTCGGCCGTATTTTACTCGACTCAGCATGATTGTATGACCGAGATCGCGCCTGTTCCCGTTTATATGACATTCAAAAATAGCTGTCAAACTTAGGCAAGGCCTTAAAAGGACAGAAATGATAGACCGGTGTCCAGGCTAAATGGAACCTTCGCGTGACCAATCAAGCCGATTTCGAGGCAAAAAAAGGCCAGCGGTCAAAAACTCTTTCGAGTGATATGCTCTTTCGACCCCATTGTCAATGGTTTCATTACGAATGCAAAGCCCAATAATTAGAGAGTAAAAAAAAATGCTCGTCCTGCGCTCATTATGTTTCCGATTCATTTCTGAAGCTGGTTTATTAGCATACGCAAACAGATGCGGAAACATCAAATGGGCAACTTTCAGTGAGAGGGGTCACGCGAAAACGGGAGGACTTGATTAATTTTCAACGGATAAGACAGGGCCACTTAACGAGATTTACGCTTAATGCAACGACTCCTACTCCCACTAACATGATGAAATTTTTTTTGTGGGATACCAAACTGGGGTATGTTTAGACTTTTTGGTCCAGTCAGTATCGGGTTTTCCTTAAAATGTGAAATTGACTGACACTGCACGGTTAATTCAGATGAGGTTTTATTTCAGCGGTATCTCGATCCTTCTTGGCAAGAGTCCTATTCAGGCTGAGGCTGCGAAACGAACCGGCCGAGCAGTTCGTTAATTCCAGCAACAACATCCATCATGTACAAACGCTGGAATTTGGAGAAGAAGCGCCGGAATATCGCTTAAAGGACCCCTCCTTTCAACGAATAACCCATGGTTTTGATTATTTTAAGCCTTTTCCAAGACCCGTTGACCGTAGCAAAAACAGGGATGCAATTTACATAACCTTTTTTCTGATGGAAAAACTTCTAGCAGACAACCTCGACAGCGTGATACACATCGAAGGTAGCAAAGCACGGTAAGTGAGAAAATCAGCGTGGTTTTGTTAAGGCCCATTCACATCGGGTTTTAGCTAATACTCGGTACCAGCCAGTTCCGGAAATCACTCTGAGACCGAGAATTAGCTGGGTTTCTGCCGTTCGCAATTGATATTAGTGCGAGTTTCGGGTACCAGCTGGTTTCGCACCCAAGTTGAAGTCAGTTCAGCTTTTCAGGGTACTAGCCAATCACATTACTTAGGGGAATACTCAGGAACGTTCCGATTGGCTAATGCTGAACGACGTCAGACCGAATATGAATGTCCTAATTCACTTTCGGTTTTCAAGACAGGAAGGAGTGGATTTGATTTTATCTATTGGGCTTGGTCCGAAACTAACTAATCACAATATTCCTCAATAATCCCCAAAATAATCTGATTGTCTAGTACCCTCAAAAGTTGAACTGATTTCAACTTGGGTTCGAGACTAGCTGGTATCCGAAACTGGCACTAATATCAATTGCGAACAGCAGAAACCCAGCTAAGTCTCGTTCTCAGAGCGATTTCCGGAACTGGCTGGTACCGAGTATTAGCCAAAACCAGTTGTGAATGGGCCTTTAGAGGGGTTACAATTTACCAGACGAAATTGGGTTCTACGGGCTTAGCAATAAATGGAAAGATTTTGGAAGTAGGTTGGATTACTATTATAGGTAAGACAGGTCCTTTAAACGAATATTGGCTGATTTATCCGTTTAGTACTATCAAACAGGATTTGGCGAGCGATCGTCAGCAGTCACCACGTTTTGTCATTTCCCAGTTATCTTTCATCTCGACGAGAAAATTATCGGAAGAAAAAGTTAACATGACTTCTCGCCTTTTCATTTTCAAATTGATCAGCTTCACCGAGAAATACTGGATAAGGGTTGGATTTGATTAGAAAACGTCCGCTTTTCACTGGATTGGTGCCGATGTATTGTAAACCAGGAAAAGATATAAAATCAGTATTAATAGAATAGAATTATTTTTCAAAAGCAGCTGTCACGGCGTCCCCAACGAATTTGATCTTTTAGTCATACAAAATGATGAATAACATAACACTCTATATTTTTGTCACGAAGGATATAAAAAAAAGCTAAAAGGACTAACTTATCGGTTATTGTACAACTCAACAAATGCTGGAACAAAACACTTTCTATATGTTTCATGAAGAGGGGCCACAGGGGCTAGTTTAGGGATTTTCTGGGATTTCTCTCGCTGGGGTCTAATACGTATATGAGACAGGATTTTAATACCTAAATTGATGCTAAGGCGGGTTCGTCTCTCTTGCAGGGTAGTCAGCTTAAACCTTTTTAGTAGGTAGCTGTAGGGCACTTTAACCTCCCCGTTAGTAATCATGAGGTCCCTTTTTTGTACTGTTCTCGATACGGTATGTGTGCTCTGAAGAGAGCTCAAAGTGCCAAATAGGACATCAAAAGCTGTTCCGCTCTGCTCAGTCCTGGGATTTTGTCGAATTCCAAATCCCTCGTTCGTCCGGGAGGAAACGAAGCAAAAATATAGATTTTTTTTTATTCTCGCTCCACTCACTCTTAAAAAAATATTGCGATGAAACCGAGTTTACGGTTCTCAACGGATCCTGCTTGAACCATTTCCCCTGTAGAAAATTAAGCAGAGACACAGTACCTGCAAGTCTTCATACCCAAAATATATACTCCAAGTTGACCATAACAAGTTTTTTGTTTTGAAAAACACGGTTCCCACTGGATTCCGGTTGAGTTACCGCATGACCAGAAAACAAACAAGACGCATAGGCATATTTTCACTAGGTTAGGTTAGGTTACACTCCATTCATTTTGACCAGTACATCACTTGCAAAACCAAACTTCCTTTATCCGCCGGATTTGTTCTTAAAGCACAATGGAACTTCTACTGCTACCGCTACGAAAATCGGCCGTTTTCTTGTTATTCCTTGTCTTTACCTCTCTGGCATTTTGCGATCCAAATCTTAGGAGCTGGGATATCGTGGCAAGAAATTCAAATACTCCCAGTAATGCTTGATAGAAAAGGATATATTTGAGATGTCACCAAAGTCCAGCCGCAGATACAGTTTACCTGACTGTTCTAGTGTTTCATTAGAAGTTCCATGGCTTAAAGTGCCTATTTAAAGTTTTTCTTTGTGAAATAGTGTTGTGAAGCTTGATTAGCTTGCTTTATAAAATGTACCAGAATATGCAATAAGCTTATAAAAAATAACATAGCTACAAATCATTCAAAAACAAATAACCTTTTCAAATCTGAATTATACAAGCTGATATATGCATAAAGTGAAGATTTACTAAGTATTATAAGAAATATTTGTTCAAACAATGTTTACAACGGATAAGTCAGCTACGATTCTTCGTCAGCGATATTTCGGCCCTTCTTGGCAAGGGTCCTCGTTAGGCTGTCAATCCTCTGGTTCAACTTCGGGGAAGGAAACAAACCTGTAAACAAACCTGTGTTGTTGTTTTTTTAGATTATTACAAACCTGTAAACAAACCTGTGTTGTTTTTTTTTTAAGATTATTACAGGATTGTTTCCTTCCCCGAAGTTGAACCAGAGGATTGACAGCCTGACGAGGACCCTTGCCAAGAAGGGCCGAAATATCGCTGACGAAGAATCGTAGCTGACGTATCCGTTGTAAACTTTGCTAGAAATGTTTCAAAGTCAGCTTGGGCTCAAAGAATATTTATTATAAGAAATATCACTTTTATCTTTGTCCAAGCTAGTAAATTGAGCATGTACTGGCCCAAAAAATTACGCTTTGAAATATCACTCAGGTTAAATTGTTGAAAAAGCTGCTGATCTACGGGGTAAGCATTGCTCCTAGGTTGTTACAGACTGGGATTGGGGTAGTTTGATGTGCCCATTGAACTTTAAACAATTATCGATCTGGCGATATCACATGTGTACATGTACCGCCAGATATCAAACATGTAACCATGCATCATACTGACACTTATGAATCTTTCTCCCTACATATTAAACTGCAGCCCCGTCTACTACAAAGAATGCGCACTTGACTCCAAGCAGAAGAATCATGACAAGTTCGACCTAAGCATTCATGTTAAAAAATTATATGGGCAAGTCAGACGGACGGACAAAATACCGATGTCACAGGTAGCCCATCGCAGACGTTTGGGATCCCTAAGACCATGACGCGGCGCGTGCAGTCTTGAAACAAGAATCACGCTGCGCTGAGACGATGTGCGTACTATAATGGTAATTCTGGGGAAATAAAAAAGGTTACGTCAGTGAACAATGGAATTTTAAATGGATCCAAAGAATGGTACAGAATGTTTCATAAGAAAATAACTGAATGTCCCGGGTTGAAACTACTGAACATAGGCTGGGAACTAGGTGAATCTGATTACATTTTATGGAAATTAAACCCAGCCAAAGTGAATGGTAGCGATGTTTTGGGATCCAAAACATAATTCAAACCCTTATGTTGCAAAACGACTTATTTGTGTTAAGCAGATTAAAAATAACAGTAAAAGTCAATGCACAGGCACTGACTTTTCAAAATAAAACGATGTAAAGCTTCAAGACTTCAAACGAGTGCTGGTACAAAGCTTTTCTATAACGCTCGGTTCTAGCACTGATGAGGCTAGGAACCGGAACATTTTGTGCTTTAGCTTGTAATACCTTGTACCTGTAACGGGACCAGATCATAGTCGCCTCACCCGGCGTCAAGGTTTAGCTTAAGGTAATCGAGGCTTGGTGGGCAGCATGGGGCTGGAAATAGGTATTGAAAACGTGAGTGAGAACTAGAGAACTCAAACTTCATGCAGACGAACCGAACTGTTGGTCTGTCTCTCCGTTTGTTAACATGATAACCATCAAAGCGCTCGGTGGAACAGTTGGTTACCTGAAGAATAACGAGTATCGGGAAATGCTCTTTGCTGTAGTCTCGGGTGGATAGTCCGGCCGGAATCTGGTCAAAAACCGGATGTTCGCGAATGAACCTGATTGTCTGATAAATTTTCTGACTGAAAAGTATTGAAAAGTACTGAAAAGTATAAGAAGTACCTGGTGATTCTGGTGAAGGATGATATCAAATGTTGGCGAAGAGCGGCAAAGACCAAACATCTGCAAGATCCTATTGTCTCTACGAGTAAGACCATGAAATATTTCCTTTGGAATCCCC
This sequence comes from Branchinecta lynchi, assembly GCA_023053575.1. Classification (NCBI taxonomy): domain Eukaryota; kingdom Metazoa; phylum Arthropoda; class Branchiopoda; order Anostraca; family Branchinectidae; genus Branchinecta; species Branchinecta lynchi. The sequence continues at coordinate 2,898,604 of JAKZAP010000002.1, read as the reverse complement.
TTGATACCTTTGATCTTGTTCATAAAAGAGGGACAAAATTAGATCCGACTACCTACTTAAACCGCCCTTGGTTTTCTTCAGCTAAACTCAGCATATTTCCTTCATGCGGCAAATCATATATATATATATATCTGTCTTTGAAAGGTATTAAGTCATGTATAGAACAATCTCAAATCACAAACAACCTCACTTTATCTCTCATTATTAACTTTATATCACCTAACGATTTTCTGCTAAACAAATAGCGTTTTCTATCATGTTACCAGAACACACCACACCAGAACACGCCGTAGACTTAAGGATACCTAGAATTAGCTCCTCCTCCCGTTTTGAAAAAGAGTACCCCTTATATTAGAAAGCTTCTCACACCTCAAGAGAAAATGGCCCAGCCCCTCATCACTAGAATTACAAAAAGGACAAGGATCCTTGTCCTGGACCACTACTTTTCCTTTTCCAAAATCTTTTACCCAGTACTATTTGGCAATGGTAAACGGATAATTGTTCCCAGATCTATCGCAAGTTCACATTTTAGCTAATAGCTCTGACGAAAGCTAAAAAAAAAAGGGATTTTGTGTCATGGTTGGAGGTGTTATAAACTGGTAAGTGAGCTGAGATTTAGTCCAGTGGCATTTTTGCCCTTTTTTCGAGGGCTACTTCAGGCTGTAACAATATACACTGTAACAAGTTCCTCCGAGTAAGGATTAAAGTTAACTGCAATATTTGCTACTGGGATTAATCTTATCTCTACTGAGATAAGATTAATCCGAATTAGAGATAAGATTATCTTTTTATAGACAAGATTAATCCCAGTGGCAAATACTGCAAGATTTTTTTTTACAGTCTTCCTAGGAAGATCGAACTCATGACAAAACATTGGCTTTGTTCGTGAGTGTTTGGCGAATAGTGTAGAGCAAGAGAGAAGCACTATTCAATGAAATTCAAGGACCGACGGTTAATACACAGCAGCGCGTGTAGTATGGTTCAGAACTTGGGTTAAAGAAAACCGTACCCTGGAACCTTCTCAGCCCAAATTCAAACAGACTTTTGCGAAAATGCTAAGAACTATTGAAAATTGGCGTCGCTTCGATTAGGCGGGAAATGACTCTGAACAAATGTTGATGCGCCATTGATTCAAAAACCAACACCACTTTCAGTTAGTATCTGTATCGTTTGGTTGCAATTGACTTCTTGAAAATCCAAAGGAAGGTTCTGGAACTACATCTATTCAGTTCAATTCAGTTCAATATAATCTAAAAAACAGATAACGGACAAGCCGATGGATTGTTTTTACGTCAAAACATAACGCATAACAGAACAATCTACAAGTATACACAATTTTGCGACATTTATACCGACGTCCTATGATAAATATGGTCAATAACATGCTAGACTACGATTAATAAAATACAAATAACCTAAAAATTACGTTCAAAAGCGCTTCCGAGTTATGTAAACGAACAAACGATCGTCCTTTTGATTTTCAGGGTGGTCCGATAAGGTTTCTAAGCAGCAATACAAAGAGTCTGTTTGCTTCTAGCTTTGAGTCTTCTCTTTCATCGTAATTCCAATTGACAGCACCTAATGCTCGTAGCTGCTCAGTGGGTCTCCGCCTGCTTATAATCGAACTTTCAAGCTATTTAAGTCCCTAATTTGAAGCGAAATTCGAAGGTTTCCTGCTGAGATTATCATGGATTTGAATGCAAATTCTGATTTGACTCTGCTTTCTGTGAATCTATTCCATTAAACGTTAACCAGCAATTAACAATTAATTAAATTTGCACCGGGAGGTTGTGAAACAAAGTGTAAACAACCAAAACAAGACACCGTATGAGAGTCTTCCTGCAGTTCTCAAGCCCTATTGCTTTTATCTTAGGTTGCGTAGTTCCAGAAATGCACTCGGGAAACTTCACCGTCAAAAGTTATTACGCTATAGAAGTCTCAATGACGAGCTTATCATTCCCATCTCCCATCACGGATGTGCAGTTATTGCATTCCAGGTCAAATAGCTTGGAAGAACAAGACCAAGGTTTCGATGGTATCCCAAAAATCTAACATTTGATTCAAACAATCAGGTCATGTCTTCGCCATTTAGTCTTCGTCAGATTCCTTGAATATTTTTACTGTTACAATAAACAACTTTCCAAATTTCCAGTTTCAGCCGAATTGGTGACGCACCATTTGTCCAGCAAGAAAACTAAGTTCAGATATGAATTCAGCGGACCTCCTTACCCCCTCAATGAATATCTTATTAGCTTATAAAACATAAATGTTATTACTGTAAATTCGAAACCCCTCCTCTGCCTCTAAAGATAGGACTAAAGGACCCATCTGACCTTTACTTTACCAGTGAATCCACATTGAACAATATTCTCGCTTGAACATATTTCTTCGTTTGAACATTATATATCAACCGATTTGACCTTCGATTACACTAGATCTCTCCCACGTCCATAGTATCAAAAAGTGCAGGTCATCCACACGCGCAGAGCTATCCTAGTTTGAGAATAAAGGGGTAGGGGCCGTCGTAGCCAAAAATTGGTCGACGAATTTTGTGTCCGGTTTCCGCCGGATTCCGGATGAACTACTTTTCCGACAAGAAAACAACTTCCATATTCGGATTCAGCATGTCTCCTTACCTCTAAATCAATAGCATTAAAAAAAAAATTGCCGCTTAATTTTAAACCCCCTTCCGCACCCTTAAATGTAGGGCTACAGAGCCCATCTATGAATTTGACTTTATCCTTGACCAAAAGAATCCTCACACCAAGTTTCATCAAAATATCTCATTCCCTTCGAGAGTTATCGTGCTCACAGACAGACGGACAGACGATGACAGTCGCATATTTTGAGCTTTTCAAATGAAATACAGGCAGTTACCAAACGTAAATTTCACCCACAAAACTAGTTTTTTAGTCGTATGGCTACGAAGAAATTTCTATTCGTATGTTTTCAGATTCACAGTTGTGTGTTCTCAGCTTTCCAGATTGAAAGTCGTATGTTTGAGCTTGCCAGAATGACATCAACCGCCAATTTCGCCTGAAAAGACCCGTTTCTCGTCATACTTTACGAATGGATTCTCTAGTAATGAATTAGAGACAGTCCTAAGTTTTGACCTTGCCAGATAAAGGCAGACAAAACAGTTAGCTAACCGTGAACTTCGCCTTCATATGACCTGTTTCTGGTCGTATTCTTTCATAAAGATTTTAGTAGCATGTTTTAACTTGTCAGATTCACAGTTTTGTGTTCTAATTTTGTCAGAATCACAGTCGTATGGAACTTGCCAGAATAACATCAACCGCGAATTTTCCTTGAATGACCCGTTTCTTGTCCTATTTTACGAAGAGATTTTCTAGTCGTACATTAGAGACAGTCGTAAGTTTTGAGCTTGACATATGAGGCGATTGGGCGAATTTCGACAGCAAATGACTTATTTCCAGTCGTATGATTGTATTGAGATTTTTAACAAGTCATTACGTTACGAAATATCGTGTGTTTTTGAGCTTGTTAGAAAATAAATACCATTACCAAATCGTGATTTTCACTCTGTGGCGCTGAAAACAGGCTGGTTTTCGAAAATTCCGCCTGCGGCGCGATGTTTCAACATTATCCTATCTGGTTTTGTGCAATAAATCTCCTTATCTTAAAAAGAAACAGTTTTTTTTTTTTTTTAAAGGGACTTGCGCAGACTTGCCCCCCCCTAAACATGCAAAAATAATCATTTGTATAGGCTTTTCCCTCTGATCCAAATGTTTTTTGTACTTTCTTGTCCGACCAGCAGCAACCCCCCCCCCTCCGAAAGGCACCCCCTCCCCCCCCCGAAATAAATTCCTGGATACGGGCCTGTTGCGCAGTAATGTTTGCACATAAACAGTCTTTGTAACCACTGTATGACGGCCCTGATGATTGCATCATTTTGTGTAGTCTAAATTCAAAGTGGAAGCAAGACCATGTACCAACTTCCGGGAAAATATCCCACTCCGTTTCCGAGTTATCCGGGCACGGACAGATATGTGATATCCTAGGCAGCCTTTAACATGTTTAGCAAAACTTCACCTTTGCCGTCTTTCATATTAGCCTACTATCTATCTGGTTGAATGGCCCGTAATTTAGGTAAGGTGTTAGGCCTAAGATTTCAGCCACCTTAAAAGCTAGAAATGCCAGAAAAAGATCGGATTACAGAAAAATCGCCTGCGGCACTGAGTTTAAATTTGTTTTGGGTACATACGGAACAGCTGCTGCTTGGGGTCTGAGCCACGTTCAAGCAAGAGTCTGTGTGGGAAGTAGCCGAATATTGCAGGATAAAGAGCGATTTAACAAATTTTTGCCTGCGGCTCTTTCGTAGTCCTACCCTATTTCTATTTAGTTAAACACTCATGTGCGGTTTTAAAAGGTAGAAAATGTAAAGGAGTACTTGAGTTTTCCTCGGATTGAAAAATTTCGCCTGGGGCGCTCACTTTAGTTTGTCTTGAGTAGAGATGTCAGAAGCTGGTACCGAGCTTGTCTTCTCTCCATGGAAATTTGATATAAACGGCATCGTCTAATTTGTGTTACTTATTTGTTTATTATTTTATTACTACAATGGCATTCTCTGCAACGTTTTAGAACTTAATAACGTTAATATATCTTGAGCCTGCTGGTGCTGTGTTTTTAACCAGTCGTATATTTTGAAGTCCTCACTCCCCCATGCCCAAGCCCTTCGAACCGCCCCTGGTTCCTATGCATTAACCTTCACGTGGTCTATCCAGTATAGAGCACACTACCTGTTGCGGGCAATCTTGACAACAATTATTAAACATTATTAGTTGCGTTTCTGCAGATACCATGGTATCTGATACCACTGTCTAAAGTGGTTTTTGCAGTTATCGTGGCATCTGGCCAATTACATGTTATCTGATATTCAGATACCACGGTCCGCCCGTGGTAACTGATCGTGGTAACTGAAAAAGTCATCTCACTTTCATCAGTTTTTGTCAAATTGATGGGAAAGAAGTTTCGCACTTACGTGATGTGACTGAATATCAGTTTTTTTTTGGGATGACCTCGAAAAGTGCAATTCCGGCAATTGTCGTTTTTGCAGAGCAAAAGTATATCAGATACCACGATAACTACAAAAACGACTAAGTGTAGATGCAGTTACAGTGGTAACAGATACCATGGTATCTGCAAAAATGCAACTATTGTCCCCGGTTGGTTAGTACTGTCCGGACTTACGTTCGAGCCAATCACAAACCACGTGAAAGGCGGGACTGAATTGTAAAGAATATTTTTCAGGGGAAGGTTAAGTTAGGCCAAATGGAAGAACCAGAAAGCAAATGTGAAAGAAAAAAACGACAATAAGTGGACTGGTAGTGGCACTTGTTCCTGAGAATGAAATTCTTGGATAGTATCATAGTATCAGGTTTCAGTTCTGCTTTAAAGCTTCCGTGGCCCTAGTACTATTTTATTGTTATTTATGAAGACGCTTACTTCTAGTATTCATACGCAATAGCTTTATAGACGAATTTATCCCGAGTCATCTCACATTAGAACGGAATACTAGAAACAAAAATTGCTCCATTACCCAACGAAACAATTCTCGTCAAAGCAGATTCATTTTTGCTTGTGTGACTTGTATGACATTTTCCGAAATTGGGAAAATCCAAGCACAAGAAAAGAAGTCCAAAATATAAGATTTGTTTACCCTTCCAACGGACCTGTCCGTTTACCAAGTTAAGTCGAAAATTTTTGAAGTTTCTCTTACTCTTGATTTGAAAGAGTTGTCGGGGGAAGATGAAGCTTTTGTCAAAGTCGACGTTGCTGGACTTGCAAACTCGGATCAACCGAAAATCTACTAATTAATCGTAGCTGAAAAACGAAACAACCGCCAAGGGCATATTTCTGAAGGTTAAAAATCCACTCAGAGATGGGATCTTCGTCTAAAATTGTTCCCCAATTTCCCAGACAAACAGGTGAGTGAGTCAAAAGTTCCCTTTTTTACTGTCTTTGTTCCAATCTAGCCACTTGTTTCTAGCGTCACTCCCAAATTTTCCAAGTGCGGGAAAACCGCTAGTTTCCCATAAAATCCAACTGAACTAGGCAGGTGGTTTAGTTGAGAACTTGTATTCAAAATGAGCTTGCATCCGGAAATGATCGAGAACATAAGGAAATTTTTCTCCCGAAGAATCAGAAAACACAGACTCAGAAAGGTGAGTTTTGCAAATCGTCCGAGCGCTACACTTCTAATGGGGGTAATGCTACACGGGCTAACAGGCTAATACAACAGTATTCTCAGCAGATTCATAAAGCATCCGAGAAGCCAGGTTTTTGAATGGCAGTAGGTGTCTTCATTTAAAATCGAGCATGGGCTAATCTCAGCACTTACGGTCCTTGTGCGAGGCTTTGCCTTGCTATATTCAAGAGTTGAGGGTAGACTGAAGATACCCTATATCCGCATGCATCCCTAATCCGCATGAACTAAGGTTAGAATAATAGTGGTCCAGAAGACCAGCTTCGAAAATTAGTTGGAGTACTGATACCTTATGCGTTCGTATATTGAAATTCGTTTTCTTCTCTGTTTATTTTGGCAAATCTGGGAAGAACATGTTCAGTCTTTGATTGTTGTCTTACAATTTAAAGATGGTCCGAAACCTTCGAGAAATGCTAACAAGCTCATCAAACTGCTGGAACCTAAGCAAGCGGAGTAGTGCCAATGCTGGAAGCGAGACACGACTGGATTCCCTGATTCTCCCCAGGATACGCCTGCATTATTCAGACAGTGATCTCAATTCTTTTGTGCATTGGGATGCCCCGTCCTCTCTTGGATCTGGAACTGAGCCTTTACATGACTTAGGGAAGCCTATGAAAGCTGTGGCCCTCGTTGATTCAAACCACAGCCCTTACGACAGAGATGCCCTGACCTTCCAGGTAAGCAGTATTTGTGTTCTTCATTATCACACCTGAATCCATCGACGTCCACGACTTGTCCGCCATCCAGCGGCTGCGGACTAATTTTGTCGCATTCTTTCATCGGCTAAGAGTTAGTAAGAAGGCAGGTGGCTCAGCTTACCAGTATGTAGACCGTTTTCACTTTCTAGACAGAAGGAGTATTGTACTATGGGACTTGGGTGTTTAACTTTAGTTGCGTTTTTGCTGATACCATGGTATCTGTTACCACGGTAACTGGATCTGCAATTAGTCGTTTTTGCAGTTACCGTGGTATCTGATATACGGTTGCTCTTCAAAAACGACGATTGCCGAAATAGCGATTTTCGAAGCCATCCCAACAGAAAAACGGATATTCAGTCACATCATTAAGTGCTAAACTCCTTTCTCACCAACCTGACAAAATTTGATGAAAGTGGGAAAACTTTTCAGATACCACGACCAGTTACCACGGTCGGACCGTAGTATCTGAATATCAGATACCACGCTAACTGGTCAGTTACCATGATAACTGCAAAATCGCCTTTTTACCGTGGTATCAGATACCATGGTGACTGCAAAAATGCAACTTTTGTCCTTTGCTGACAAATTTGACCCAAGATCCCGCATACGACGTGTTAAATTCTTTACTGACTGGCGGTAGAGCGCTACCTAACTGAGATTTTAAGATACGAGTGTAATAGAAATGGTCTGAATTTAAAAAAACAGAATTTGGGAGCATCAGGGAGCTTCTACTTGATTTCGGAGTCCCAGAGTTCTCCAGCTGGCAAACGTCTTTGATAGCCTTTAAAGCAAGAAATGCTCTTCATGTGACTGCCACGGTCTAGACGAGGGGTTGCCACTCTCAAAATCGGTGTACACCAGGGTGCGCGCGTGGCTGATGGTGGCAGATGAGTGGCGCGCTTGGCGGAGGGGTGGCGCATGGGTGGCGCAACATGGTGTAAACCAGGTGGTTGAGAGTGGGCAGCCCCTCGGGTCTAAAAGGGAATGCTCAGCAATTACGGTTGTCAAATTACCATTTGTTGACAAACTTTACCCAAGATCCCGCATACGACGTGCTAAATTCTAGATTCTAGGATACGAGTGTAAAAGAAATGGTCTGAATTTAAAAAAAAAATCGAAGAACAAAAAAAACAAAGAAATAAAAAACAATCGCCCAAGAGTTATTATTTGCAGAAGGGAGGGTAACTACACTTTAGGCTGCAACACTTTACAGTAAAATAGCCTACCATAATCTGTTAGCCCCTGGCATTTGCTCAGGAAAAATATTATAAAGTATTATTCTGTACGAAGAAAAGGAATTTTTTTGTTTTTAGTTTAATACTCTTTATTATACAAACCAACTTTTACATGCTAAACTACATGAACACACTTTTTGTAACCCTCTTAACATCCTTTATACATGTACCTGACACTTCTGACTGCAGGAAAGCCCGAATGGGCCTGTGGTATAGATTCTTCGTATAGATATGGTATAGAACTGTAGCTATGCATTTTTTTCAGGCTGGAGACGAAATCGAAATCCTTGAAACTCATCCAAGTGGTATCTGGAGGGGAAGATTGGGACTACGAGAAGGGACGTTCAAGTTTATCAGTGTAAAAATTGTTAGGACCAGAAAAAATTGCAAACTGCAAGTAACACAAAGTCTCAAGAAAGCGAGAAGTATCCAGGATATCCTAGAGAGAATTGGCTTGAAGGTAAGACTCATAGAGATTTGCATTCACGAGCAAGACAAATGCGGATACAGCGACACTACTCCAAACAAACATTCAATTATCGTAATCAGGATCACGATTGTGATTCCTTTTTAGCTGACAAAAACAACTCATGGCGCAAAACCACCAAATACAAAAGAAAATCTAGCCTACAGGTACGTGCACAAACATTCCGATTTCGCAGTCGGATGCGAATTTCTTCCTTCGCTCCAGAATTTCTATGCATCGCATTCAAATTTCACCATAGTGAAGCTAGGTAAGCATGTAGCATCTTATCGGACTGTCTGTGCACGTAGCTGAATGCTTCTGAGTTTTTGGAGTCAAAAGAAGTTTCGAATCGAGATTATGGTTGTCGGCGAAACGTTCTCAATCGAAACGTCCCCTGGCGAAACATCCCCATGGCAAAACATCCCTGTGGCTAAACGCCCTCAACCAAAACGTCCCATGGCTGCACGTCCCTGGCTAAAATAGACCAATACAAAAATATGACAATAGTTTGTTTTGGGATGTTTATTTGTTTTGGCATGGGAATAAGATATTAAAATCACCTATATATACAAAACATCCCGACCAATACATGGTTAAGTATAAACTTGTTGACTGCTTCAAACTTAGCTACAGGTTGTTCTCAACTCGAAAAGCAAAGCGCAACGATTTGAATCCGCCTATGAATTTGTTTCACGAAGGTATATCACAACGGTCGCGACTCGGCCGACTTACGTTTTTGTGGTAGAATTCGTAAATCACAGGTAGAATAGGGATATCTGCGCTGGATCCTTGTTTGACTCAAGCGGAAGGCGGACCAGGCATCCGCTTGTTTGCTACGAGGAGCTTATTGGTAAAAATAACTGTTACGCATGTTGCTATTCACTGTAAAAAGTCTCTCCTTTATCGGACTTTATCAGATGCGCGTCACCAGTTTCGGACATTTTTATTCCTAATTCGGAGCATTGAAATCCCAATTTGGAGAATTTTAATCAGATGCAGGGTTAAAACACTAGAATGCAAAATACTGCGAGAACATTGCAGTATTTTGCATTCTAGCGTTTTTATCTTGCATCGGATTATAAAACTCTGAATTCAGATTTTACTTCTCCGAATTAGGAATAAAAATGTCCGAAACTGGTGACAAACAATTACTAAAGTCCTATAAAGGAGATACTTTTTACACTGTAGATGTCCTGTAACCACGACTGATCAGTCCCGAGGCCAGGGCAAGGAATATTAACATGCTTTGAGGGGATATATCAAAAGCAACTGGTCCTATGTCTGCTCATTCCTGCCTATAAAAAATGTTCCTACACCTGTAATGCAAACTCTGAAGTAAAATTCAAAAATATATGCTTGGGGACATTTCGCCATGAGACGTTTTGCCGCGGGGACATATCACCACGGTGACGTTTTGCTTATCGGCTTGACAGACTTAACTTGAACTACTTGTTGCCGTTCATTGTCCTAGATTAGGCGCTAGATTCTATAAATAGTGTATATTTATGAAATAAACGTCCCTTACAGAATCCTCTGTTCACTATCATAAGAACGTTTTACCTTTCAAAAGCCAAGAATCTGTTAGGCTAGATTTTACTGAATACAATCGAACTTTCTTCCTACCGAAAAATTAGCAAGGACTAACACCTTTAAAACTCGGTAGTATTAGACTTTGAACAGATGAAATGTAGGGAAGATAAAGTGACGAATTTGTTGTGATAGCAGTAGAGAAGGATCGTTGAGATTCGACCAGAGGTTAGCAGTTAGCGGTAGCCTAACCGCAGTATTTATTTACAGACGAGCAGTTCGGTCTTTCTGCTTCATGGCTATGAGGACCTCTCCCGGGCCTACAGTCTGGACAATGACGATTTAGCTTTCCTGGGCGTTTTAGAAGAAAACAAGAGACAGCAAATTCTTGACATTCTGGACGCACTAAAATACTGGGAGCAAGAAGACCCAGAAGAACTTCTTATGTCGCCCTGACAGAACGTTGTTAGCACTAGACTAGCTATTATCAATACGTCTTTATTTCATGTTGTGCGTGTTCCACCCTTCTAACAACTGTAATCTCGTGAAAAGTTACCACTCGCGGGAGCGTCGTTACTTTGGTAACTACGATCTCTGTGACTTGGTTGGCCGGATCAACCCGCTGCACGATATTTTACCAAAAGGAAAATTCATTCTAGCCTTGACGCCAAGCAGCCAGAATCCGGGACGTCAAGCTCAGTAACTACAGTAAGTAGGGTAGAACAGGCTGGTTGTTTTAAGCAAGCACATGCACGAGTGCTTTTTTTTACGGAAAGCGTAATATATCTACAGTTGTTAATTTGTTACTATTAAATAAATGATTTAGTTATGCACATAATATTTAAAGTAATTCCTTAGCTATAACCTTGGCCTGGGGTACCCCGTTGCTCATGAGAATATTTGAAGGGCTGAACTAAGATCGAAAAACAAATATCATCCAGAGCGATATAACACTAGTATGTGTGAGATTACACTGTAAAAATAAATCCCCGCTTTCAGATATCGTAATATTCAGTATCTTGCATCCAGAGCCTTTTAACCCTTCATCGGATTTTGACTATCAGAATTTGGAATGAAATTCTCCGAATTCGGTGATGCGCAATTACTTAAGTTCAGTTTTTTCAGTTCAGTTTCGTTTGCGTTTGACTAGATTTAGAGAAAGAAAATACATCATTAACAATCCTGCCAGGAAAGCAGACAGGCGTGCTTGGCTAGGGCAGGGAAATTACCTACATTAACTGAACAACAAATAAAATCTAACTGAAAACCCTACATAAAGAACAAGACCAATGGTTTCGATGGGATCCCAAAAATTCAATATCTGATCCAGACAACTGGGTCTTGTCTTAGCCAGATCCAGTCTTCGCCAGATTCCTTGAACATTTTTACAATTAAAATTCAGAAACAGACTAAGGCCAAATAGCTAATCACCTGAGAAAACCAAGTTCAGATTTGGATTCAGCATGTGTGTTTACCCCTATCAGTCATATCTGTTTTGACGAAAACTTCCTGCCACTTCTGCCAATTTCCCGGTTCCGGCCGAACTCCAGAACTACTTGTCCGGCGAAAAAAGAAGGCACTGTCTAGGGAACCGGGAGTCGTACTTTATGTCCTACGGGCTACGGAACCGGTAGTTCTCACGGAAACCAAACCATATGAGCTGCGATTCCGGGATCTGACGTCATTAACTAACGGAAACTTGTACGTGCTGGCTCCCGTTCCGGTAGTAATTGGAAATAGCTCACGGAAACTTCATCGCACCAGCTTCTCGTCCGGTAGCCTCACGGAATTGTGTACCCAGAAGCTAGGGAGCCGGTAGTTGATACCGGAAACTGTATAATTGGAGCTTCTGTTCCGGTAGTGTCTACGTGGAATATTAAACTCACGGAATAGTTTGGATGAGAGCTAGGATGCCGGGATTTTCACGGACTTAGAGAACATTGGACAAAATTCACTACCGGAACCCATATATTGAGAGCTAAGGTACCGGTAGAAACTACTATTTGCTTGAAAATGACCAGCTCACGGACACAGATGGCTATGGGCTAGGGTTCCGGTAGTGATAAAAAAAAAAAAGTTGAACTCACCTACCCATGTCAGTGCAGACTAGGAAACTGGAAGCAAATATTTTTAACTAACGGAACCCAACTTCTGCTGGCTGGGGTTCCGGTAGGGCAAAAAAAAAATAAGATGTATAACTGGATTCAGTGAGCTGTGTCGGACTCAAAGTCCATATTGACACCCGTCCATTAGTTTTTAATTTTATTTTTTGGCACTACCGGAACCGCAGCTCGCAAGAGCTGGGTTCCGTGAGTAAAAAATATTCACTTCCGGTTTCCTAGTCTACACTGACATGGGTCCGTGAGTCCTATTTTTTTTATTTTCGTCACTACCGGAACCTTAGCCCATAGTCACCTGTGTCCGTGAGCTGGTCATTTTCAAGCAAGTAGTAGTTGCTACCGGTATCTTAGCTCTCAATATATGGGTTCCGGTAGTGAATTTTGTCCAATGTCCGTGAAAATCCCGGCATCCTAGCTCTCATCCAAACTATTCCGTGAGTTTTATATTCCACGTAGACACTACCTGAACAGAAGCTCCAATTATACAGTTTCCGGTATCAACTACCGGCTCCCTAGCTTCTGGGTACACAATTCCGTGAGGCTACCGGACGAGAAGCTGGTGCGATGAAGTTTCCGTGAGCTATTTCCAATTACTACCGGAACGGGAGCCAGCACGTACAAGTTTCCGTTAGTTAATGACGTCAGATCCCGGAATCGCAGCTCATATGGTTTGGTTTCCGTGAGAACTACCGGTTCCGTAGCCCGTAGGACATAAAGTACGACTCCCGGTTCCCTAAACAGTGCCAAAAAAGAAAGCTCAAAGACGAAATCAGGGTATCTTCTTTCCCCAGTAATGAACATCTAATCAACTTCAAATAGTAATTTAGCTTATAACAAATTTTCCGATTCCAGGCGGATTCCGGTCGAACTATATGTCCGGGTAAAATACGATTGTCACACAGGGACTCAGCATCCCTTCTTACCCCTAAATCGCTTATCTAATCAACTAGAAATAAAACATTGACTTCCAACAGTTTTCCGGTTTTGGCCGGATTCCGGACGAACTACATGTCCGGGTAGAAACTTATTTTCACATAAGTGTTCAGCATGTCTTCTTGCCCTAAATCAAACATCTAATCAACTCCAAACAAAACTTTTAATTTTGACAAACTTTCCGGTTTGGGCCGGATTCCGGTCGAAATATTTGTCCGTCGAGAAAATAGTTTTCACCATCGTCTTCAGCATGTCTCCCTACCTCTAAATCGAACATTTAATCAACTTCAAATAAAACTTTTACTTTCAACAAACTTTCCGGTTTGGGCCGGATTCCGGGCGAAATAGTTGTCCATCGAGAAAATATGTCTTCCTACCCCTAAATCGAACATCTAATCAATTTCAAATAAAACTTTTACTTTCAACAAACTTTCCGGTTTGGGCCGGATTCCGGGCGAAATACTTGTCCGTCGAGAAAATAATTTACACCATCATCTTCAGCATGTCTTCCTACCCCTAAATCGAACATCTAATCAACTTCAAATAAAACTTGTACTTTCGACAAACTTTCCGGTTTTGGCCGGATTCCGGGCGAACTACATGTCCGACGACAAAATGGTTTTCACCATCGTGTTCAGCATGTCTTCTTACCCCATAATCGACTATCACATTAGCTGTTTCAAAATATTTTGTTTGTCCCTTAATTTGAATCCCCTCCCCCACCCCTAAATGTAGAGCTACAAAGCCCATCTACGAACTTGACTGGTCCGACGACCCAACGAACCCTCACACCAAGTTTCATCAAAATATCTCATTCCCTTCGAGAGTTATCGTGCTTACAGACGGACGGACAGACGGACGGACGGACGGACGGACGGACGGACAGACGGACAACTTTTGCGATGTCATAGGTATCCCTCCACTTACGTTTTGGGATCCCAAAAAGGAAGAGAGAAAAAAATATGGTTTCAACTTTTGGATGAAAAACAGAGACAAAATCAAGACACACAAGGAGCGGGAAAGAAAGAAAGCAAAAAACGTATTCTGACACAGAAGAGACTTTTTACAGTCGAGTTCGGTCGTAAAACGACGATTGAAAATTTCATTAAATTGACGTTTCCACATAAATTTGGCTTGGCTTAGCAGTCCAAAGCTAGATGGATAGTATAGTAATTCCGGGTCTGAGCAATGAACAACTTCTTAGATGATCTGAAGTGAATGGAATTTAAATAGGAGAGTTAATTATGATTCCACCGGAAGGTCGAGGAGGGTCAAACATAAATTTTGAATATTGTTTTTTCTCCAGACCTGCACTGTGAAAAGTTCCTCCGTATAAAGATAAAAGTTAATTGCAGTATTTGCTACTCAGATTCATCTTATCTCAATTTGGTATTAATCTTAATCTGCGTAGAGATAAGAGTAATCCGAGTAGCAAATACTGCAGTTAACTTAAATCGTTATACGGAAAAACGTTTTAGACTGATGGAGGTGCCTCAGTCGACTGTCTTTACCATTTTTAGCAAAGCATAACTTGGCCTTGTCGAGTTAAAGAACCATGACTGACGGCTGTTAAGCTACGTTTACACGGATGGTATTTACCCGTACACTGCGGGTATTTTTCCCCGCAACAGCAACAAATCCCCGGGTATTTTGGACTTCAATTCCGCGAACTTTTTCCGAGGGGATTTGTTTGTCGAAGGGTATTCTTCGATGTCAGCAACAATGAAATCGAATTTTCGAGCAATAATTTTGATATGTCCATATAAGAGTGGTTCAAATGGACACATGTTGGTGTCGATTGTAGAGAAATATCCTGATCTTTCCAACCATGGAATCTATTGCCAAATGACAGTACTCTCCCCTGACAAATGGATTTAAGAAAAATGGACCTTTCTTTTGAGTAAATATTTCTTACTTCAAAGACGAATTTTTAAAGTGGATGATTTGAATGTTTGAAAGCAAAAGAACTATAACAACGAATGATATTCATTTTTCTGCTTCACGGAATTATAACTGAAGACACCAGCCTATGCTTAATTAGATTATTCGCTAACACGGAAAGGAAAAAAAGTGATACACAGATTAAACCAAACGGAAGTCCGGGTCAACTTGTTCTTGAAAAACAGGCTAGGCGCAGAAACAAAATTAGTCTGTAATGTAATATTGCATTTAGTGTCTTCACAAATGATAGCCAGTTTAAACACTCATTCAGAATAAATAAATTATCAAGACCGGGAGACGAGAAAGAACTGGTGGACGGATTAAATCCAATATGAGCTTTAGGAAAGTTGGGCTTGGACTAGTATGGATTTTCTTTTTGACGACATTAAATGAAGCAGCCGAAGGTAAGAGTTGCATAGTAGCACCAGCGATAGGGGATGACCAGCAAGGATTTTAGGCTGAGAAACCTACAGTGACCGTGCATCCCATATCTATTGTGGCAGACCGAAGAATCAGGGTTTCCAGATTTTCTTCATTTCACTGGTTCGATCGGAGAAGCGAATGCAATCTCAATTCTTCTTTACAAAACTACTGATGGTGATGAAAATCTCAGCTATAATAGTGCGAACACACGATGAGGATCGGGAGCTTCCGGGCGGGAATTCCTGCCCAGATTAGCGGCACCATCATCACTTCGATATGGAAAAGTTGAAATTTGTTCAACTTGATCATGAAAGTGCAGGAAATCCGGCCGGGAAATCCTCATCGTGTGTTCGCACTTTAACTCGAGCCCGTGACTGTCGAGTCTTGTGAGCGCAAAACTTTTCTTTCGCACCACCTTCCGCACGGAAATGTTTCGAGATGTTGGTTTCGCTGGACGTGTCAGCGGGTTGTGTTGGGGACCGGGTGCTGACGGGAGAATACGCATATTCACATTAGTATGAATTGCACGTTCTGAATTATAAGTGTTTCAAATATTCCAATCCGATCTTGTAAGGGACAAAAGAATCCAGGAGTTGTCTCCAGGCACGTCCCTAACCTTTTGCCTTTGGGGGGGGGGGGGGGCACTTTGTGCCGACAGACTCAACAAATTTGCCGACAAAATATCTGAGCAACGGTGTACTTTTCCAGACAGCACGGATAGAACCGGTGTAAAATTAACTGCAAAGCATCAGTTGAGATTATTGTAATTTTGTATATTTAAACTCGCACATTCGACTTTTCATTTCGGCTTTCGCTAAGAAGCGAAGCTTCCGAGTGTAAACAGAACAAGTTAAATTAAACTCCGTCCGTCCGTCTGTCAGCACGATAACTCTCGAAGGGAATGAGATATTTTGATGAAATTGGGTATAAGGGTTTTTTGGGTCAAGGAACAGATCGAGTTCGTAGATGGACTCTGTAGCCTTACATTTAGGGGTGGGGGTTCAAATTAAGGGACGAACATAAAGTTTCTTAACAGCTAATGAGATAGTCGATTTAGGGGTAAGAAGAAACACATGTAGGTGTAAACACACATGCTGAATCTCTACCTAAACTTGGTTTTCTCAGACGATTCGCCATTGGTGATTAGTCATCTGTTTCTAAATCTTAATAGTGGAAATGTTCAAGGAGTCTGGCGAAGACCGGGAATTGTCAGGATCAAATATTACATTTTTGGGATCCCATCAAAACCTTTGGTCTTTCGACTGACTGACAACCCTGTGGTCGGGGGTAATACAGGAATCACAGATTTCCGGCTTCCCGTAAAATTGGAGAAAATTGTTTGAAGTCTGTTAGGGTATAGAATAAGTGTGAATAAACACGTTGGATCAGTATTTCGCTTTTGTACCAGTTGGACGAATATTATGGCCGAAATCAAGAAAACCCAGGAATTCGTAAGACTTGCAGTTCCATGCATGGTTTTTGAATCACAATTTGGCGTTTTCTCAGCTTGACCTGATGAGATGAGACTATCTAGTTACCTCTCACTTATTCATTTAAAGAGACTTGGACACTCGATGAAAATACGTCACTTCCTTCACGGATAATCGATTTTAATATCGTGGAGTTTCCCAATCGGACCTGTGGTGTATGCTTTACAAAACGATTTACGAAAATTATGTGTTCACGCAGTGAGAAACCTTTATCGAGCTTATCACTGGCCACTGAAAAGCCGCGTTTGCATTGAGATCCAAATTTTCCGCTTCATCGTTGAATTTCACGTTGTGAGGCCGACCGTCCATATTTTGAACGTCACGCTAGTGTGAATAGTGAAAAATAAAACAATCCTTTAACACAATCCAATGCAGTGTATTTAGTTAAATGGTACAAAAATAAGTTGGCTTATCAGTTAAACTTTAAAGACAGAATGAAACTCCCTGAAACATCTGATGATCCGTACATATTCAAATCTCAATCTAGAGTGCATAGTAAAAAATACAACAATTCTTTAACACAACCCAAATAATGCAGTGTATTTAGTTAAATTGTACACAAATAAGATGGCTTTTCAGTTAAACTTTAAAGGATGAACAAAACTTCCTGAAACATCTGATAGAGGGGTTGCTTAGGGATAAATAAATTGCCGATAGGCAAATGGCGTCTACCAAAAGAAGAAGTCTAAAAAATACCTCGTTTTTGTGATGTAATCGAATCCTTTGATCATGTTCTTTCAGATCCTAGCTACTGGAAGCAGTTGGCGCTCGATGACATTGCTGCTGCGGAAAAAATCGTCCAAAACACAAACTTGGCGAAAAATATTCTGATTTTCATTGGTGACGGAATGGGAATGTCCACAATAACAGCTGGCCGAATCTACAGGGGACAGAAGGAAGGAAAAACAGGAGAGGAGGGAACTCTAGCCTTTGAAAAGTTTCCCAACATTGGGCTGATTAAGGCACGTCTCGACTATTAAAGATTTATGAGTGTCAGGCTGTCCTACGTAAGATTATAGGCAATTAGTTATTAGAATAGCACACTACATTTGTCTCAATCATCTAAAGGACTATACTACTCTACGAAGAAGTCGGCATATTTCACAAGAAGAACTGTTGAAAATTTACCCCCCCCCCTCCCCGAATCAACGTTCTCTCAAGAACGTGTTTTGGCGTACCAAATACAACTCATTCGAATCGTAATTTAAGTGGTAGTCTATGCATCCTGGATGGTAATTTTTCTTTCCCTTAGTGCTCCAATCTCTCTCTTTCTCTCGGGTCCACCCGTTCACCCTCTTGCTTATTTCTGTCGCCATGTTGATATTTCTTTCTTCTTTTGAAAGCATTGCTTGCAGATATGTGGATTTTATTTATCCACGAAACTATGTAATTTTTGGAATTCAGATGGCCTTTTCTTCAAATAGACTGACCTGTTTTCCAAGAAAGTACTTTTTTCTTAAAGACGTACTGCCTGGACAAACAGGTTGCTGACAGCGCTGCAACAGCAACGGCATTTTTCTGTGGTATCAAGAGCAATTTCAACACACTCGGAGTCAATGAAAAAGCAAAGTATGGTGTATGTGATCCTGCTCTCGGAAATTCAAGTTTTGTCGACTCGGTTCTTCAGTGGGCCCAAGACAGCGGTAAAGATACAGGTAATTTCAGTATCGTCTTGGTCAAGGCTAAAGCCAATTTTATGGAGACCATAGCACTTTGCTCTGCAATAGTCCTAGTTTAATTCCTCCCTCTACCACCCACTTTTCTACTTACTAGTTGTCATCACCATCATGAATTTCCCGAAATCATTGCATAGGTTTCTCGCTCCTTGTCCCCCAGCTCCAGTTAGCTGCTATGCTAATCCAAGGTCAAGCTTTGATGCATTTAACTCAAGGTGCTTTGGCTGCGGAATGAGTCCGTAGCTAACGAGAGTCTTGTTTCATCTTCGGTCTGAGCAAGCCCTCTGTGAAGTTTTGTCAGACTTTATGGTAAGGATCAGTTAATTATTTACTTACTGCCCAAAAAATCTTGCAGTATTTACTAGTGGGATTAATCTTGTCTTTATAGAGATAAGATTACCCCTAATTCGGATTAACCTTTTCCCAATAGAGATAAGATTAATCCCAGTAGCAAATACTGCATCCTTATTCGGAGAAACTTTTTAAAGTGTATACATATATTTGTTGTGCACTCCCGTAAATGGTTTCGCACAATAAAATAGTCAATAATGGTCAATTTTGGCCAGTAGGCCCAGGGCTTGACTGGATATATGAATTCCAGCTTCGCTAGGGTGTGTGAACCAGCTTGATTAGGGTGTTTTGGATTGACTGCGGCTGAACTATTGTATTCCTCTAGGCTTTACCTTATCTCTTATGTACTGTTTCATGACTGGTCCTGGGGCTAGTGGGGACCTACGCTGTCAAAGTGTATTCAGCCTACTCCCCAAGAGACTTAGCTTCACTAAATCTTGCTACCACTATCCTCTTAAGAATGGTGTTCGAAGAGAGAACCAAAATCTCGCCTACCACTTGCCCATCCTGTCAGCACCAAGTTGAACGGTCCTCAGCTATAGCTTTGATGGCTTCAATTTGGAGCAGGCGTTAAACTGAAAGCATTCTGGTATTTGCAATATGAAAATCGCACCCATATACAAGTCACAAGTTCAAACCATGGTACGACCGTGGGATCGCAGATCCCTAGAGAAGAGAAATCGATGCAAAACCTAGAGAAGAAAATCACACAAAAGGAAAATCATTTAGCTGGTATAGGAATAAAAAAAAAATGTAGCTGAATATTTTGCACTATACATTTTGATTTTAGGCGGGTGATTCAAAAAACGAACCGTGGAACCTCGGGATCGTTTCACTAACCTAAATTATTATATCTATGATTCAAGATATCAGAAAATGGAGCCCCTGTCCACATATCTCAGTAATGCTTAAAAGTATTAGCGCTGTAGACTCTGGTCCGTTTCTTGATACAATACTTCTGAGGCATAGCAGTATCTTTCAGTTGTTAAAGGTACTATGCCTTCTTTTAGGGTTCGTAACAACAACTCGCGTAACCCACGCCACTCCTGCTGCTCTGTTTGCCCATTCCAACGATCGGGACTGGGAGGCGGATAGCAACATTCCCAAACTAGAACAGGACAAAGGCTTTTGCAAGGATATTGCTCTTCAGATGATTGAAGATTCTCCTGGGAAAAACACAAAGGTATCGGATATTCTTTGTTTTGACATCTTTTGATTCAAAGGATGGGAAGACTGGTGCCACTCGATATATAAATGGTTAAAAGAACAAGACCAACTTAGTGAATTATTGAATGAGTTCCGACTTTTCCATCCTTGTACAAACAAGACCAAATATTTCGACGGGTTTCAAAGGTGGGTGTTTATAACTTTCGATACTCCCTGCATTATTTGCCCATAATCACCGTCTACACCAGATCCATTAGATCATTCCTTTATGTGTTTGATTTCTGGTCTATTCCGGATTACGACCATGATAGCAAAGCTAGTTAGAAACTCACAAGATATTCTGATTCAACATGTACTTTTATCTGTATAAGTGCCACGTGATATCGTGGCTCTTTTTTTCTTAAATAGTTTTGACAGTTGGTGGTCGTTTATCCATACAAATAGTCGTGCTGCAAGCTTACACAAACAACTGACAATTGCAAAATGGAATAAGTAAGAAAGCAAGGAATTTATCTGTAACCCACCATTTCGAAAACGCGGAGTAAAATAAGAAATACGTACTGCTGTCGAGCACTAAATATTACTAACCAGTAATTTTTATTCAGCTAACTATACACTTTGATCGTTGAACGTCGGTGGCGTTAACTTCTTATGGTCGGGACAGTCGTTCATCAAAAGAGTGCCGATACAAAAAGATTCGTCATGTGCTACCAAAATTTCTTGTTTCTTCCCTTCGTTTCAGGTCATACTTGGAGGAGGTAGAACGTTTTTCCAAAACAGTGCTACGACGAAGAGACGTTTGGATGGTCGCGACCTCATTCAGGAATGGAGTGATGACAAGCAGAAACGAGGCTTCAAAAGACAGTTTATCGAGAGTCGTGATCAGCTTCTCAATGATGAGCTCATGAGCAACGATTTTGTTTTAGGTAAAGTTTTGCAGACAAAAAATCTCTTCTTTGATTCCTCCATCTTTACGATGTGGTTGGTTAATAACTTGATCGGATTCCCCAGTGTTATAAAGGCGCCAATGTCTGTTTCACAATCGAAAGTTTTCTTAGTTTTTGGGATCCTAAAACGGAAGTGGAGGGGTACCTATGAATTCGTAAAAGTTGTCAGTCTGTCCGTCCGTCTATCCGTCTGTCAGCACGATAACTCTCGGAAGGAATGAGATGTTTTAATGAAACTTAGTTTAAGGACTCTTTAGGTCAAGGGAGTGGTTGAGTTCGTACATTTACGGGTAAAGGAGGGGGTTGAAATTAAGGGGCGAAGAATTTTTTTCAACAGATAAAGAGATCGATTTAAGGGTAAGAAGACATGCTGAACACGAATATGAAAACCTTGTTCAAAGTAAAAGTTTTATCTGAAGTTGATTACATGTTCAATTTAAAGGGAAGAAGACATGCTGAATCCGCTTTTGACAATCATTTTCTACCCGAACAGAAACTTCGCCCGGAATCCGGTTGAAACGTACTGGATGGAAACGAATTTCTGCCGGAAAAGAGACACTGTTGTTAGTCTGTGTATGTTATTCTCATGTTGTCTTTTGCTGTTTCCTTTTTTTCTGTTGATATTTACTCCACTCTCTTTCGTTGTAAAAATTTTGTCGGCTATAAAAATACTTAATGACTTACCTACTTACAATCTGGTGAAATTCAAACAGACATTTACTGAATTCAGGTAAATCAACGAGATGAATTTCGGAAATATCGCTTCGACCAACTTTTTGGGATCCTGAAACGTAAGTGGAGGAGACTATGACATCTCAAAAGTTGTCCGTCTGTCCGAAAAAGACGTCTGGCCGTCTAATTGAATTAATATCCGCCTCTTCTAATTTTTCGATGATAGCTTCAGCGTTTTCTTTTAATTCTTGTATGGTATCTTTAGGAGCTTTACTAGGAGGGGGAGGCAATGGCGGAGGGGGCGAATTCCCCCTCATCGCCCAGTCCCTGGGATCCAAAGGTCTATCCCTATACGAATCCATCCCTCTTTCACGATTGGTTGATTCAAATCAACCGGTTTCACGATTTGTTGACTCGAAACGTCCTAGTTCGATCCCTCGTTCCCTATTGGCTAATTCGAAACGGCTGGGATCCCGGGCAGGGATTGGTGGGGGAGGTGGGCTGCAGTGTCTTTCCCGGCTTGGGATTGGAGGAGGGGCGTCGTGGAGAGACGGACTGTCTGAGCACGTGCTGCCATTCGTATCCAAGTAAGGTGTTGCGCGGTATTGTTCGAAGATGGGTTCTTTTCTTTTTCTGCCATAACAACTGGAGCGTTTAATTCTGAAGCATGCTCCCGAAACCCTGCTTTCGCCATCTCCTATTGTTGAACCTTTTTTCTTTGCATTTCTATGTTCTTTAACTATATCCGATAACATATCACTCATGCGTCTTGAATCATTTATATCCAAATAATTTTATTTAACAATAATTTTGAAAGTTCTTTTTCATAAAATCCACCTCGAACTAATTTCCCATTTTTGTCAGATATTTCATACGTAATGTTGGTGGTAGGTTTAACGGTTGCTATATGAAATACTTCGTTCGTGTAATTAGGTAAATAACCTTTGTCAAAAACACTTTTTTTCGTTTTTAATTCTAACTAAATCTCCTACTTTGTAATTTCCTGTGATCTGTAGGAAGCAAAGCATTACAAATCTTTTTTAACTAAATTGTTATTTTTCTCGGAAAAACTTCCAGCAAACTACATATTTTTATTATTTGGTTGGTTAGAAAGATAAGCTCCTTACCATTTGTTTGAGCTATAGCAACTTCAAAAATATTCAGTTTTAAGAATTTCTGGATTTCCTTAAAGCAGAGCATCCACGTCTTCACCAATGAGTGACAGTGGAAATTTTGAACGAAATATACTAGTTTGAAGGTAAGTTTAGGGTTAGGTTTTGACGTGGAACCCAGTTATGACACTAGTTTGTCTCTGGGATGCATATAGATCATATAGGCTATATAACATTAAGTCTGTATAGCATATAATGACCAAATCCGTCAAATCTCTCAAAGAGTTTCGGAAAATATCCCGAAGAATGCGTTAGAAAGAGAAGCTCCTTGTCGATCGCTATTCTTTGAGTTATTCAACTTAAAAAAAAAATCTATTTATTTTTGGAATTTCTGTAAGCAGGACATCCAAGTTTTCGTCAATCTGCTAAAGTGGAAGTTTTACACTAATATATTGGTGAGGATAAGTTTAGGGTTGGTTTTTGACGTGGAATCTAGTTATGACATTAGTTTATTCGTGAGATAGTATAGGTCATATATGTTATATAGCGCACAGGCTCAATAGCCTATAATGAACAAGTCTCCGCAAAACTAGTTTTTCCCACTCCCGTAGGTTAGTTTTTTGTGATGAATCCAGGGTTGTCATCAATTCTAGCTTCTCTTAGTCTATTCACATATAAATCTGTTTGCTTTAACTTTGAGCCGTGACAACTGCGCCGTGTGCGATACAGTGGGGGTTCACGGAAACAAGAACGGGTTTCAAAATAACGATAACGTGGGCAACGACCGTTCACATTCAAGACGTATGCTGCATACATATGGTGGTGCTCAGAATAAAACAAAACTGTCACCATTTCTGCTGATGTTTTTGGAAGAACGCTCCAGTCTGCAGCCCGCTCGCTGTAAAGGAAATCTATGACTATCCCTATCAGACAATGATAATGCAACCGCAAATGATCCGTTAGAATAACCCGCCTGCTAACATCATCGTTGACATCTGGAATAGGCTGCGTCCCTGTAGAATAGCGCAACTCAACCATGGCCCACCCCCTCCCTTTAAAAAAAAAATGGTGAAAAGGTTGATTGTAAAAAAAAACTGTAGTGGTATCTTTCTGATAGTAAGTGCAGCAAAAGTCTTTGCAGCTATCCTATTGCAAAGCTTCAGAGATATCAGACAGACGCACAAGACCAAACCACAGCGGGATCCAGAACGAGCGTGGGCTGCACGGACCAGCTCTTCTCTCTTTCCCAAATTCTTGAGGACAGGTTTCAGCATCAACATTCTTCATCGACTTTGTTTCTGCAGCCGATACTCAGCCAAGAAAGGCATAATTTAGCCAGAAATGCACGATTAGGGGTCCCAGAGAAAATAATCCGCCTTATCCTAGCATACTATGACCAGTCGGAGGCTCAGGTGAGAGGTGAAACGGATCAATCAACGCAGTTCTTGATAGAAGAAGGCGTTCGTCAAGGTTTCATCTTCTCGCCAGCTCTTTTCAAGCTCGTTATTGATTCGATACTAAAGAATCATGGATAAGCTCAAGGGGGTGGAAGTCATCCCAAACCTTTCCATCGTTTTCCCCTCAGTTATACCAAGGATTCAAACCTCCCTTTTAATTAAGCCGAAAGCAGGATTGAAAGCGCATATAGCATACTAAATATCGCCTCAGACAACGATGGCCTTGTCCTGTCGATACTTCTATATGGCCCCATGCTTCGCCGGTGAAACCCGCAGAAGCACGTGATCTCAATGCGTTCTGCCATAGATGCCTGCGATCCATACTGAAAGTGAAACCTGAGGATCGCAGGTAATGAGGAAATGCGAACACTAGGCAGATCACACCGACCGCTTCTATCGACACCAATCAGAGCCAGAAGACTAAGACAGTTCGTGTACGTACTCAAAAAACCTGATTTCGCTCTTTCCGAATTATGGCGTGAGTCAACCTCCCCCATACCCTCCCCCCAGGGTGGAAAAAGTGAAGAAGTGTGTCCCCCCCCCAGGGTGGGAGAAAACGAAAGACATTGCTCTGACGGTCAACGCGGACCTCGAACCGATTGTGGTCTTTTGGAAGGGTAAGACACTATGGGAGACACAAAGTCTCGCCCTGAAGACTAAGCCAGTCGTGCATGAATTTGATGGGTGGAAGGAGACATGGCTTCGCTTGGTGGCTGCCACGAAGGTCAATCTAGTTTGGTCGTGAAAGAAAACTCGGTCGCACGCGGGGTCAGTAGCTGAGAACAACGTCCGGTCAAGGTTTGTCGTTCGAACCCTAACTTCTGGTCTTCTAAGGCTGATATTTTTTTGCGAATCAGTGGCTTCAGTGTTCGAAAGCTTCCAAAAAAGGGCAAGCATGGCATTACGTTGGAGACAAGAACAAAATAGATTTGTATTTGGAAAACCCATCACTTTGGCCTACAGGGAAGATAGGGTGTACAGTTTTTTGTAGATGAAGTAATCGTCAATATTAAATTCTATTCCAACTATCCTTTAATGTATTCCATATTTTTAATCGATATATTAGTTCCTGATTTTGTTTAATAATAATCCTAGGCAACAATAATTTGGTAAGTTCCATTATTTGAAAGATTGGCAAGAGAGGAACCATTTCCCTATTTGCTTGTTTTCTAAGACATTGTTAGAAATGTTAATAAGTTTAGAAAAACATGAAATACGTAATTCGATAGACCACAAACAAAAGATTTAGAATATGTATAGTTGTTGTTTCGTTGTCCATGGGGAGATGCTTTCATAGGTCTGGTCTTAATAGGCCTAAATTGCCGTCATAGGCCTAAATGTCGGTTACCTACACAGGTGCTGTGTTATCCGACTTTTCCTTCTAGGCTCAAAAAGTAGGTCTAGAAAGAATAATCAAAACTTGTGTTTTCCCAAAAAAAGATAATTAATTCGGCCTGTAGGCTATATAGCCTACATGACCTATACGTATCCTTAGGGAAAAAATAATGTCATAATAGGACTCCATGCAAAAGACTGGACCTAAAGTTACCGACGGACTAATATACTTAGTTTGAAATATCCACGGTTGCGCACTGATGCAAAAGTGAATGTTCTGCTTTAAAAAATTCGAGAAACCTTAAAACTAAATATTTTTGAAGTTTTTAATAGTTCAAACGATTGGTAAAGAGCTTATCTTTCTGATGAAATAATAAAAATATGCAGCT
Organism: Branchinecta lynchi; assembly: GCA_023053575.1. Lineage (NCBI taxonomy): Eukaryota > Metazoa > Arthropoda > Branchiopoda > Anostraca > Branchinectidae > Branchinecta > Branchinecta lynchi. The sequence goes on along the minus strand of JAKZAP010000002.1, from coordinate 2,872,439 downwards.
TGCTGGATGTTTTCCCGAGAAAAATGGCAATTTAGTCAAAAAAATTAAAAGTCTCTAAGAAAAACATGCAAGTTTAAAAAAATAAAAAATACACCATTCGATAGCTCGTAAAAACAGGATTCAGGATATGTTTATGCGGTCTTGCTAGGAAAATTTTTCTACAGTTGGCTTTTATAGGCCTAATCTGCCTTTATAGGCTAGGAAGTCGGTGACGTACATCGATACGGAGTGGTGCGGTACGATTTTCGTTCTCAGCATAAAAATTTGGTTCTTCAACCCTGCTGCAGCTCGTGTGGTACTCCCCCTTGTTTTTGAACGATGTCGCGGGCTTGATCCCGGACTACTTTAAAGGATCCAGTTTTACAAGAGTGACCTACTCCAGTTATAAATAAAGAATATGCTACATACCTCCCTTGACTCGTCTTTCTCGGTAAAAACAGCTAAAACTATGCTACTAGTGTCCGCTATTCTCTGCACTAGCATAACTCGCAGGTATTACCATTCTCTGCTGCAAAGATTCAGAAATGCTAAACATATCTAAAGCTAAACATATATGATTGAAGATCAGTTTCAAGTTATGAAAGCACTCTCACTTTATGATTTTTCTTATTTAGGCCTCTTTTCACCGGGACACTTGCCGTACACTCTGGACAGAACCAGTGCAAATGTAGCTGTGCCAACTATAAGCGAGATGACTACAACAGCTATCAAGTATCTCCAAAAGAACAAAACCAAAGGTTTTTTTCTTATGGTAATTCATATTACTCGCAACTATTCCCTTGTACAGTTATGAATCCTTAGGTGGATCAAAAGCACAGTTTGGTCGTCCTGCTTTGTCTCTGAAGCGTTTCAGAGATTCTACGCAGTCTGCTAGGGAAGAACAAAAGTATTTCTTTGTTTATTTTGTGTATTTCTTTATGACCCGCTTCTTGGATAGGAATAGGATATAGCGGAGTAGTACAAGAACATAACGAAAAGACAAGTAAAATACCAAACCCAACAGATTAATAAAAGACGTTACGATACGAAACACACAGTTCTGACATGATTTGGATTTTAAAAAAAAATACTGATTTTTTATTAAAAAAGAAGGAAATGGCCGGGAAAGTCGTGGGCTGGGAAAACTGTGACTTGATTGTACTTCTGCCACAGACCTCGTCCGCTATCAGAATAGTGGGTAGTTATAGTTTCAAACAAGTTTTCTTCGAACTTTTGATGACGTTCGGTCTTGGACAGTTTCCTGTCAGGCTACTAACTATCGTCTAACTCACCGTCGGAGTTAGTCGCATATCATTTTCGACCCATTATAAGAATTATACTTTAGGGTAATCCAGACATCTTAGCAACTGCACAGATGATGTTAGAATGGTCAGTATGTCCCAGAACAAATAATCAGAGAGAATCTCCGTCTCCCTATATCTGTACTATGACTATGCGGAGTCAAGTATTTCCCCGTACCTTTTCCGCTGTCAACGAGCGGAGGCTACTAGCTTCGCACCACATCACGTTTCAATACCTCTACAATTAGATTGTGAAACAACCTTGAGGAAAAGTAGAAGATAAAGCTGATTGGTTCTTTAGACGTTCTCAAGAGCGGGTCAGTGCGCGGGGTATGCCTCCTGCACTTTCTTTCTCTGCGATGAGCAACGGCGAAGACGAAAGTAGAGTCGACGGGTAAAAAGCTACAGTAGATACCTCTAGGTCCGCTCAGTTTTGTCGGGGTATTCATAGTCGCTGCATGGCACCAAAGACAGAGGCTCTATCTGATTATTTGTTCTTGGTATGTGTCCATATAAAGGTGATGAAAATCGAATCTTTGATATATCTTTTAGGTAGAAGGAGGTCGGATTGACCATGCCCATCACGAGAACTACGGTGCTAAAGCACTGCAAGAAACAATGGATTTTTCGATTGCAATTGAGGAGGCGATAAAACTAGTAAACATTAGCGAAACTTTAATCATCGTGACAGCCGACCATTCTCATGGCTTCACAATGAACGGCTATCCCCGACGAGGAAACTCTATTCTGGGTAAGTGATTCAAATATCCTATTAAATACTAAAAAAAAAAAAAACATCCTTTGAAGTGCCTTGATTTTCTGGCCTAGAAGAAATGAAACAATAGACAGATTACAGTAAAAAAAGGAAACACAGAAAAGAGGAAATTGAAACAAAAGAAACGGGAGAAGTGACGAAAGCAACAATAAATTATAGAAAACAAAAAATTTACCTTAAATTACCTTAAATCTCACTTGCGAGCGAAAGGTACTCCTGTCGTGCGCTGGCTGAGTTTATAAGATAAATTGCGGAAGTTTGTCCGGGAACTTACAAAAGAGTGTTGCAATCTGTTGATAGGTGCAGTATGATGTCAAAAAAGTGTGTGCTCTGGTAGGTGGTGGTCTGTAGCGGGCAAGCATGATAATGGCGGCAACTGGTTTCTGGATGTTAATGCACCGATTCTTTTCGAATGCGATACTCGGTTCGTAGGTCAATAACTAAAGCACATTTATTTAGGTTAGTACTTACACTGGAGTTAGGTCGGTAAACACTTGTCACTAGCAGAGGCGCTACTAGCCAAAATCCTTTTTTTTTGGCGGGGGGCAAGGTATTTACCGACTGGCTGGTCTTTTTTACCGACTATTTTTTATTGGGAAAAAAACGACTGTGTTGTTGTTTAGCTGCTTTTAAGAAAAACTACAGTGTTTAAGAAAAAATCAACTATTTTTACAAGAAAACTGACTGTTTAAACAAAAAAGAGGTGTGTCCAAGAAAAAAACCGATTGTTCCCAAGAAAAACTACTATTTTAAGAAAAAAATCGACTATTTTAACAAGAAAACCGACTGTTTACAAAAAAATCGACTGTTTCCAAGAAACAAATGGTTTGTTCCCAAAAAAAAATCCGGCGCTTCGCGCCGAATCGGCTATTTTCTACCGATTCCCGGATAAGGGGGGCTCCCCCCCCCAGTCGGACAAAAGTTGTGCTTCTGTCCGTCCGTCTGTCCGTCTGTGCGCACTGTAACTCTCGAAGGGAATGAGATATTTTGATAAGACTTGGTGTGAGGGTTCTTTGGGTCAAGAATAAGCTCGAGTTCGTAGACGGGCTTTGTAGCCCTAAATTCAGGGGTGGGGGAGGGGGTTTAAATTAAGGAGCAAATTAAATATTTTTAAACAGATAATGTGATAGTCGATTATGGAGTAAGAAGACATGCTGAGCAGGACGGTGAAAACCATTTTGTCATCGGACAATTAGTTCGCCCGAAATCCGTGTATGAAAATCATTTTTTACCCGGACATGTAGTTCGAGCGGAATCCGGGAGGAGCAGGAAAATTTGTTATTAGTTATATTTTTATTTAAAATTGATTAAATGTTCAATATTAGGGAAAAAAGATACGCTGAGTTCGTTTTTTAGCTTTCTTTTTTCGCCGGACAATTAGTTTCGGAATTCGGTCGAAACTGGCAAATTGGCAAAAGTGGCAGGAAGTTTTCATCAAAACAGATATGACTTATAGGGGTAAACACGCATGCTGAGGCCACATCTGAACTTGGTTTTCTCAGATGATTAGCTATTTGGCCTTAATCTATTTCTGTATTTTCTAGTAAAAATGTTCAAGGAGTCTGGCGAAGACTGGATTTGGCGAAGACGAGACCCAATTGTCTGTATCAAATATTGGATTTTTGGGATCCCATCGGAACCTTTGGTCTTGTTGTATAGGAAAATTAATCAGTATATTCAAACAACGGCTAAAAACGGATAAGTCAGCTACGATGCTTTGGCAGCAAAATTTCGGCCCTTGTTGACGAGGGTCAGGCCCGTATCCAGGAATTTATTGGGGGGGGGGGGGGGGTATTGACTGCTGGTCGGAAAAAAAGCTAAAAAAAGACACAGATCAGAGGGAAAAGCCTATAAAAATGATTATTTTTGTATTTTTCGGGGGGGACCCTGGATACGGCCTTGGTGAGGGTCCTCGTCAGGCTTTTGAATGCCAGGGATACCGTCGGGGACTGAAAGAACCGATCATACAGTCAATCTGAAGCATCGTAACTGACGTATCTGTCTTTAGCCATTGTTTGAATATATGTTTTCATGTCAGCTTGGGCTCAAGAAGTATTTAGATTAATCCAATCTTGCCTGATAAATATGATGCAACAAATGTAGGCATATTTTACAGGTAAGATCGAAGGAACCGACTTGGAAGAGCCAGGACTCCCTTTCACTACTCTGATGTACGCCACGGGTCCGGGATACAACAAGAATATCAACGCAACATCAAAAGATCCGTACAAGCCTTTTAAAGATTTGACAAACGTGGATACGACAAACAGCAATTTTGTTCAACAGAGCTTAGTTCAGCAAGTGGTGTCTACGCATGGAGGGGAAGACGTTCCAGTTTACGCCATTGGACCAATGGCCCATTTGTTCAACCAAGTCCACGAACAGTCATACATAGCACACGTTATGGCCTATTCGGCATGCATTGGACCTTATGCTACGGACTGTCCACTGACGAAGAAGACGCCTGTTGCTCCACAGAACACTCAGTTAAAAGCGGTAGAGACTGTGAGTCTGTTTTTCAGTGCACTCTTTGTCATCAGTGTATTCTTGCTGTTGTTACTATAATAAATCATAACAAGCTATTATTTAATAAACAGAAAAGAAGATTTCCATTCATGTAAATGTGACGATTAATGAGAATGTATGGGGTTTAGGCAGTTCTGAGTCAAGTCATATGACTGTGGTGTTTTCTCTCGAGGCTTACATTTTTTCGAGACCTTCTCGCATATCCTGAAAAGCACATAAATCCAGTAAGTCTGAATGAAAAACTATTGACATTGGTTTGTCTAGTACTGTTGTACACTAATATTTATTTTCTTTTTTCATCTGTTCCCTCCTAATGATCCAAATGCACTTGGCAGTAGAACCAAGGTATAGAAGAGTGACAAAAGTTACTGCTGGAACTTTTTGGTTGTCAAGAGTCGTTGGCTTTTCCAAATGCCACCACACGGTGGAGGTCCTAGAACTGGGAGCTACTATCACTGACAAAAATCTTGCAGTATATTCTACTGGGATTATTCTTGTCTCTACTGATATAAGATCATCTCTTATTCGGATTAATCTTATCCCCGTAGATACAAGATTAATCCCAGTATCAAATAGTGCAGTTAACTTTAGTCCTTACTCGGCCTGTCCGTGCTATCATCGTCAGCTAACAAGATGGAATCCCAATCTTTCGTTGTCGTAAATTCGTTGGCCAGATGATCTTTCTAGACCTGGGCCGAGTGGATCTTTCCTTGGCAGTGTTGCGACCGAGGGATGAACGACCGAAGGATTGACGTGTACGTCATGGCCAACTAAGTGCTAGAATGGCAGCTCCATGGTTATTTCAAGTCAGCACAAATTCAACACCGACATTGTGAACTATTCGTAATATTTCAAACACCTTGTACTATCTGCCTCCGAATTTAATCGCATTGGTATTTGCCTAACCTTTTAATGCCGAATTGCCTACGGTTGGATTGTCAAAAAAGAGTTTGTCCTGTAAGGACTTGCCGTTCACTAAATGCCTTGTGCACACTGATCTACTGGGAACTGCCGAAATCGACTTGCCAAATGATGAATAGCCAACTGACATGCTTCCAGTCATCTGACTCACAAAGCTGTACTAGAAACTTTTACGTTCTTCCCGCGAAATGAACAAATGAATTCGCCATACTCAGACTGTCGGCAGGGTTTAAGACGGCTAAAGAAAACTAAACTCAGGATCAGAAGCGGAATTTAATAAACAACAAAAATGACTAGTGAAGATCACTTGCTAGTGGTAATATAAAATTTTGCCCGTGGTAATATTCTTCCTCTGCTGGTAATATTAGGCTTTCGGCAAACAAAAACGAGTGGGGCGAGATTTTGAAGCTACAGACAAAACCGATTTTGGTACCTTCACGTACCCCTTGCAAGGGTCTCGCGTACCCCTTTGCGTACGCGTACCACCCTTTGGTAATCATTGCGTTAGAGGATCAATTTTGGGATCTGGAACAGATCTAACCAAGGTGAGGGGAGGGAAATTCCCTGAAAATGCTCTGATCTGAGTCAAAGTTGACGAAAAAACACCTTCGATGAAATTTTTGTGTGACAGAACAGGATCTCATCTAGAGCATTTTCTTTTTCGTGGCTGTCTTTTGGCCGAAGGCCAAGTGCTATGAAATGGCTTGACCTGACGATTCCCAACCAAGAAGTAGAAGTTACAGTAATCAACCAATTTTTGTCCTCAGATCTTGTTGAGATTCAACCATAATGTTACCTTTGGAGGGGGGGGGGGGGGAGGTACAAGTGGCCCTGTAGGTAGACGAGATCGGTCCCTTTCTCTCGTCTGAAATGGCAACCATCTGTCGTTGGGTATAGGTTATACTGTGGTTGCCGGCGTTACGTTGACTTTGACTATCTTATAAAATAGATAAACCAGTCCTCGAATCTTAAAGAACCTAATTCCCTTATGCCACCTAATTCCATAATCACTCCATATATTTCTAAACTCGGAGACCCCAATCTAGTACGGTAGATTCTAACCCCTCTAACAAAACCACGATGATTTTCTCACTTTCCGTGTTTTACTACCTTCGATGTGTATCACGCTGTCGACGGTTGTCTGCGAGAAGTTTTTGCATCAGAAAAACTGGCTATGTAAATTGTTTCCCTGTTTTCGCTTCAAGTCAACGGGTCTCAGAAAAGGCTTAAAACAGCCAAAACCTTGGATTATCTGTTGAAAGCACTGCCTAGTTTTAAAGTATTCAAATATTTTAAAATACTGTAAGTTGAAGAGTAAATAGTACGAGGGGTTCTTTAAGCATTGTTCAATGAGGTTTAATAAGGAGTATACGGTGTTTACGTTTCCTTAGGGCGCGCTGTAATAAGCTCTATAAAGAGAAGGGCCCCCAGTTCTACTTTGTCTTATGCAGAGCAATCAGATCGCTTGGTTGGGCTCCGCCACTTGGTCCGGGCCGAGGAAGGAGGAGCTTAGAACACAAAAGTTATACTTTGTTGGAAGTTAGAGTAAGAACTTTCCATAAATACTTGAATACTTGAAAGAACACGGTTGACTGCTTATTGTTAGCTAAAGGAACGCTGCTGTCCATACGTTAATTTAGTACTTTTTATAATACAATGGTCGTCAAAAGTACTAAGTACTTCAAGTAGTACTAAGAACATCTTTTCTGATCTTTCGAGGCTCGAAAAATTGTCTCAGTAACGTCGCAGAACTTTTTACTTTCAATTTGAAGAAACGTGTAATAAAACGTAAACATTCATGCCGAACCAGTTCCTGCCAAAGCTGACAATAGCGCTTTCTCATTAGATTGGTAGTGCATTTCGACTACAAATTAAAAGTTGCGTTTTTGCAGATACCATGGTATCTGATACCACGGTCTAAAGTCGTTTTTGCAGTTATCGTGGTCTCTGATACCACGGTCAAAAGGCGTTTTTGCAGTTATCGTGGTATCTGGCAAGTTATCATGAGTTGCGTTTTTGCAGATACCATGGTATCTGATACCACGGTCTAAAGTCGTTTTTGCAGTTATCGTAGTATCTGATACCACGGTCAAAAGGCGTTTTTGCAGTTATCGTGGTATCTGGCCAGTTATCATGAGTTGCGTTTTTGCAGATACCATGGTATCTGATACCACGGTCTAAAGTCGTTTTTGCAGTTATCGTGGTATCTGATACCACGGTCAAAAGGCGTTTTTGCAGTTATTGTGGTATCTGGCCAGCTATCATGGTATCAGACATTCAGATACTACGGTCCGACCGTGGTAACCGGTCGTGGTTTCTGAAAAGTCATCTCACTTTCATCAAATTTTGTCAGATTGGTGAGAAAGAAGTTCAGCACTTAGTGATGTAACTGGATATCTGTTTTTCTTTTGGGATGACTTCCAAAAGTACAATTTCGGCAATAGTCGTTTTTTCAGAGCACCGTGCATCAGATACCACGATAACTACAAAACGACTAATTGCAGGTCCAGTTACCGTGGTAACAGATACCATGGTATCAGCAAAAACGCAACTAATGACTTTCTTTAAGGCAGAAATTTGGTCCTGGAACATATTTCATTACAACGTGGAAAATCTGACCAAGGATATACCGCCAAGGACTATGAAATGCTCACCTGGATAAGTGGAAGAATAAAGCATTGTCCAAACAGGTGTTGTAGGGTGTATTATGACGTATAAAGCTTATCACAGATTCCTATTTTCCTCGGGGCACTCTGTAATAAAACGAATAAGAAGAATATAATCAGGTTCTATTTTATCTTATGCAGAGCCAATCAGATCGCTTGGTTGGTTCCGCCAGCAGGCCGACGAGGGGAGAAGCGTCGCCAGGGCTGCCAGGGAAAGCAGTAAAGTTCTGCTTTGTTGGAAGCTGAAGAAACAATTTTTTTCAAAAGAACACATTTTGTTCTGTTGCGACGGCTTACTGCTAGTTCGAGGACCAATGCCTGCCCATCCGTTAATTTAATAGCTGTCTACAATATAAAGGGCGTCAAAGTGTACTCGAGTACTTAAGAAAACCTTTTCTGATCTTTAAAAGCTCGAAAAATTGTATCAGCGTGACAACACCGAACGCTGCATCGATAAGAACCTATTGAGTTCATATTTGAACAGGCGTGTGTATTAAGACGTAAACATCTCGTATAGCGATTTCAGCTTATTACACCTATTTGAACGATGCTTAAAGCACAATGTATACTTCTAATGCTTTATTTTGTATTTAATGCTTCACAAATAAACATTTCCGACTTCCTTTAAAAGGCACTACGAAAACCGGCCGTTTTCTTGTTATCTCTTGTCTTTACCTCTCTGGCATTTCGGCGATCCAAATCTTAGGAGCTGGGATATCATGGCAGGAAATTCAAAAACTCCCAGCAACGCTTGATAGAAAAGGATATATTTGAGATGTAACCAATAAGTCAAGCCGCAGATGCAGTTTCCCTGATTGTTCTAGTGTGTCATCAGAAGTTCCAAACGTTTTTCTTTGTGGAATAGTGTTGTGAAGCTTGATTAACTTGCTTTATAAAATGTACCAGAATATGCAATAAGTTTATAAAAAAATAACATAGCTACAAAAATCATTAAAAAACAAATAGCCTATTGAAATCTGACTTAGACAAGCTGATCTATGCATAAAATAAAGATCTACTAAGTGCTATAAGAAACATCACTTTTATCTTTGTCCAAGCTAGTAAATTGAGCATGTACTGGCCCAAAATATTAGGCTACGCTTTGAAATATCACAGAGAGGAAACTGTTGAAAAAGCTGCTGAGCTAGGGGTAAGCATTGTTCCTAGGTCGTTACAGAGTGGGACTGGGGTAGTTTGATGTGCCCATTAAACTTTAAGTTAATTTTACTAAGCAATGACCCGAAAATAATACACACGGAAGAATAGGAGAGAAATGGTAAATACACAATATCAGCAAAGGAATAAAATTGCGAAAAGTTTCGCAGTTTTAAAACACCAGGTGACAAGTTTTTAAACGTCCATCAGGTAGGCTAACGTACCACCTTTGATGGAAAGTCGGAGATTCTGTAAAGGGGTTGAGCGTTTAGTAAAAAAAAGATTTGAAATAAATAATCTTCAAGGGACCATCTAACTATATAACTGATTACTTCTACGTCTCCAATCGTTCCATTTTCCAAAATCTGGAACTTCCTATGTAATGCTTATCTACCTATACCAATGGCACAACAATTATTCGTACATTTTCCACATTTAGCTCTTTTCGAGGCGGATCAGGCTCCCGCTTATCGTATAATAGCTAGAGTGTTTTTCCCGTTTCTCATCAAAGCAAAGGGGCTTACTGATGCTGTTGAAGCCGGCAAGACCGGTTTGAAATCTTTTGAAAAACAGGCACAGTATCACAGTCTGTTGGAATATTGGAAAATAAAATTTACCTATTGCGGGTTGCACTTTAATAAGTATAATTCTTAATACTTATTAAAATTTAGCTATTAAAGTTTAAACTTATTAAACAATCACACTTAGTTCTTTCCTAATTATAATTCTTATGCTCAAGGATGCATTGTCACGAAATACGACATGCATCAAGAGGCCTTCCAGTTTGAACTCTGTGCTACTATTTCGTGTACTCGATATTACGGGAAAAAAAAATTGTTTACTTACGTGCCTGGCAAGCTTCCGGTAGATGAAGTAGAGTCGATATGCTTACCACTGTACTCTATAGGCGTATTCTCGCCGTTCCCCGAGGACTCCTCGAGGAATCGAAGGGAACAGCGAGAATAGAGGGAGTCACTCCACGCGGACTCCGCGTACAGAAAACAGCGAGAACACGGGGAATGCTTCCAAAACGGATTTTGTTCGAAAAAAAATATGCAGTTGACGAAATTAGTCTCGATCCACTTTAATTTTGGTTTTGTTTCTTCTGACTGTTTTTAGTTAATTTTATATTGCACCAACACCAGCAAAAATTGATTCCCCTCCGAATATGAAAGGGAGTCCTTTTTAATGATCGTGATGATAATCATAGCATTCCTCGTCCGTGGGGACTCGCGAGAATAAGGGGAGTGAGTCCCCGGGACAAACAAAAACACGGGGACTCCTCAAGTGGAGTCCTCGGGGAACGGCGAGAATACGCCTTATATCGCTACGGACCTGCGACGGACGAAGCCATTTTAATCCTCTGGTTGTGATCTTTTGGTCAAAAAGAAGTCATGTTTTGGTTTGTCTTTTATTATTTCACTCGAGATTTCACTAAGAACTGTCGCATAGGCTACATTGGCTTTACATAAATGTAATATCAGTGTTACTTTGTCATAATAATCCAAAATGACGAGCAACTGGATTTCGGCCAGTCTTCTGGGCTCGACGGCTTTCGTCGACCTCCCCCTTTTCTTTTTGCTGGGCGTGGATCCAACTGGAGAAAGGAAGATTTGTCATTCAAAGTATTTCTGAATTTCTTGGTATGCATTCGAATAAATAGATTAGCACATTTCACCTACTATATCATCTGCGAGCATTCTTTTATAAATAAGCCTGTCCTCAATTAACTGAAAAAGGTCAAACAGATCCTAGCCTATCGTGCTGTCAAGAATTTCCCTCTGATAGGGGATCTTTGGTCGTATTTGTCTATTAAAAGCGACGGTTGGCCAAGAAATAGCGTGTTAAGAGAAATATGTAGTACCCCCCAGTACCCGCCCCCCTCCACACACAAGTGCTCGATCCGGTCCGGACCCTAGAATTTGTCATGGACTTAGTACGCCCTCTTTGACGTCATCTAGCGAAGTTTTGTCGCAGCACAACCTCTGGAAAAGATAGACTGAAGAGTTTCGGCCATTCTAACTTGGATAGGATAAAACGAAAGTAAATTCGGTAGTGAATTTACTAACTTTAATTTTATTGTGTTTTTTATTCAGTTGAACAGATAATGTGTATATAAATGTCGTCTAACCTTGTAACTTGGGTTAGTGACTCCTTGCATGAGATTTTGGGTCTCAGTGACATAACAATCACACAGTTTTTGATAGGGCTTGCCCAGAAGAGCTCGTCAGCAAAGTCATTTGAAGATCAGTTGATCAGGACAGAAGCAATTGAATTAAATGGTTCTGTGCTGAAATTCATCGATGAGCTCTGGAACAAGGTCAGTAGGTGGATTTTCTACTTTTCTAGCGTTGCCCTTTGTCAACAAGTCAAATCGGCTGCTTTTGTGCATCCTAGACCAGTCTAGTACACTAGGCCCTTTTTTGACACCCATTCACAAACGGGGTGGCATGCCCCCAGGTATGAGTAGGGTACTCATACGTATGTGTACCCCTTCTTCCCCAGAGGTCTACCAGTCTACTACACTTTCTAAATCAGAATTAATTACTGCTTACCGACTGCTTCGTCATGTCTAAGGATTACAGCAATAAATAGCCCTGCTTCAGAGGAATATTTTGGTATACTTCTACTATTTTTTTGAATCTTGTATCCAGCTAAAAGGAGCCACTGGAACGAAGCTAACACCAACTGCTGAAAACATGGCGGATCGCCGTGGTACAAAAAGGACCGTGCACGCTACCTCGCGTCAACAAACAGTGTTGCCAGATGTCAAACAATAGTGTGAATTGCCACAGTAGATTATAGAACTCTCCGCAGCATCTAGTGATTGACAGACGAAGCAAAAGTTGCGATTTTGATCGAATTTTTGTTCGCCAGTTGTTTAATTTCCGATTTCCGAAAGCCACCAAGGTTTACCGTTTGCTTAGTTAGTGTTTTTACGACTTCGGCAATCCTTGCCCGGTCGAAGTTTCTTCAGTTGCTTTTTTTATCGAAGTTTTGTTCGCCGTTGGCTTAGCCGGTTGCTTAATTTCCGTTTTCGACGCCGTCGAAGTTAACCGTTTTCTTAATTAGTGTTTTTACGTTTTCGGCGATCCTTGCCCCGGTCGACGTTTCTTCGACGATTCGAGCAAACTTCGAACTTAGTTGCGTTTTGATCGCCGTTAGCGTAGCCGGTTGCTTAATTTTCGTTTTCAAACGCCGTCGAAGTTCACCGTTTGCTTAATTGGTGTTTTTACGACTCCGGCGATCCTTGCCCGGTTGACGTTTTTTCGACGATTCAAGAAATTTTCGAACTTGTTAGCTCATGAAGTTCGACGCTCAGAGTTCGAAGGACGAATAAACTGTGACCGGCGACCGAAAACGGTAATTAAAAAAAGACCTTTGAGGTCTTCAAACTTCGATCAAAAACGCAACTCTTGTAGTTTGAAGGCATCTTCAACCTTCGATGAACAAAAGCTAGAAGCTCATATGACATTTGCAAGGCTGATTCAGGAAGTAGGAAAAGAATATGCCAATTCGTGGGTGTGTTGTGATCATTTGTAAGCAAGACCCTTGAAAGTGATCATGTGCCATAGGAGATTGCGAGAATGGATAGTTTGGTAAAAACGTATTTATTTGAGCACTTGGCTGTGATGATGCACACTTTAAGGGTGCTAGAAACTGATCTGTAATCTTAACTTTCGAGGCCAAAATGGTTATGGGCCTTTAACGATCATGGATACATATCGTCGATCAAAAGTAGTTTTTTGACTTTTCGGTTAATATGCATAGTTTAAGGGAGATATAAATATATCTCGACGTATCACGTATATTTTGCTGAAATGTATTTTTTGTACTTGGCGGTTAACATGAGATGGTCACAATCTCGTCAAGTCTAATGTTCAAGTCAAGTTTGATCGTTATCACATCCGGAAGTACCTTAACTCGCGATCGACGGAATCCCCCCCCCCCATACAACTCCCCACAGTGTCGGAATCCTGTTCTGTCACTTAATGTATCTACGGCTTGTGCTTGTTCTTCCAACCAAGTTTCATCCCAATCGCTCCAGTCTATGCGTTTCACAAGATTCCTTTTCTAGCTTTTAGCTATTCAGATTAAACTTGATTGATTGAAAAAAAAAAGAAAAAAAGATATCCGGTTCTTCCGGTTTCCTGAGAACCGGTTCCAGTTCTCAGGACTTGAAATGGGACATCTGAGACACGATATCTTTCCAAATATAAAGTTTCATCACGATCCGATCATCCGTTCGAAAGTTATGCATGCCTCAATATTCCGGGTTCCTCAACCCTCCACTCCCCCCATGTTGGTCAGAGAGGGGAAGTGACTTTTTCAAATTTAATTTAGTCGGGTCCCCGATATGGCTGCCAATTTAAGTTGCATTGTCCTAGCACTTCTGGCAGTACCCTAAATCGAGGAAAGTGGGCCGACCGACAGACCGAAAAGTGATCGGTATATGGTACTTGAGCGAAGGTGCAAGTGCAATAAAATTGCAACACGTCTTTATGCGTAAAGAGTTGACCTCGGGAGTGCCTTGAAGCTTTTGGTATAGACACCTATGTGGTTAGTTTTATTAAAAGTTGATGTGTTGGGTCATCTGCGAAATGCACTGAGTTCTCACGGGTTCGAACTGATTCGCGAACTGGAAGGGGGGGGGGGGGTCCATGGGGCTACTCACTTCTGTTGCAAGGTGTAAAGTCCCTGCCGCAGGCCTCTTAGTGTAGCCAAAACAGTCAGTGAGCAGCCCCTTAGGAAAATCAAGTGCTACCTGAGTGTATTTTCACCATAGAGAAATTGCGTAATCTTTAAAGAGCTCTGTTGAAGGGTTAATTAAAGCGGCCAATTGGTGTCGGATCGGAAAGGGGGAAAGAGTTTGAGTACGGTCTGCGGAAGAGTGGAAACGTTATTGTGGCAAGATGGCTAATCCGTTTTCAATTCGTTCACTGTAGACTAGAGCTAAAGTAGGCCAGAGCCGAAATCGTGTGTCTGAGAGACACCTCTACGAGGCAAGACGGGATTGTCTTCGAAAAGTCTCCAATCGAAACGTCCCCAAGCATAGATTTTGAAGTTCACCTTTGTTCGCCCTCAGCAGATAGCCTACTTTACACATTTGTGGAAAGATTTACATATAATTTCGTGTACATCCGAGCAAGAAGATAGCCTCAGAAAAGGGGCCGGATCATGACTTGTGAAACTATGAACGAGTTCTGCATTTGAGCTAGAATAAATCTATTAAATTTTAACTTGACGTAGGCAAATGATTACTTTTAGAAGTGAACAGGTGGCACAGAGTCTACTTCCGATGCAGGGGCGTAATTTGCTATGGGGCGGGGGGGGGGGGGGCAACCCCCCCAGCTTGAACCTGAAAAAGCAAGAAGCTTGACGTCAATCGCGCAGTGGACAGTTTCGCGAACTTGAAGAAGCGTCGTTTCGCTTTGGTTGATTAGTAAAATATCTCTCGTGTTTCTTTGTTTTTATTACGTTTTTCTTCTTGAAATAAAACTGCTCATTTTCCCTTGATTAGTAAAATCAAACCCCTGTTCCGATTGTAGGCATAAGTAAGTCGGAGACCAATTTGGTCGCGGGGGATGGCAACCAATATCTAGTTTTGCCACTTCAGGACAGCAATTAAAATCACGACTTCCATTTTATACTGATTAAACGAAAGAGTATGCAGAATTTTGACACGATTCATGACAATTACTTAAATTTCAATCGTACGTAGCCTGCTCACACATCCAGACCTAGGAAACACAAACACTCCATACGACGTCCAACACCACGACAAATTTTGTTATATTGAGAAGGTAACACGGACAGAGTCATAACTGAGACGAGGCTATGAAAAAATCAGATACTGAAAAAAGGAGTGAATTACTATGTTGAGGATACACCGAAATAAGCTTGCGAAATATACTTTATTACGGAAAAAAACGTATATGCGTCACAGTTCTTCGGCGAAAGAAGAGATTCGCACCTGACTGCGGAAATCGGACTGTGTGTACACATCTTAACCGTTGGCAATTCTAGATAGGGCGGGAAAACAAGATCGCAATGGCGAAGACAAAATAGGGGAGCTTAAAATGTGAGCTGACCGTCACTGCAATCTGTTAGGCAATCAGCATAATTGTTCAAATTCTGGTCCCATCAGTTTGTTGCTTGGGTCTTGGTTTCAAAAATACCTCTTCGATACGTCGTAAAATTCCAGACAATACTATGCGAATCAATGCCAGGTGGAACAAACTTCGATAAAAACGCAACTGAAGAAACTTCGACCGGGCAAGGATTGCCGAAGTCGTAAAAACACTAACTAAGCAAACGGTAAACCTTGGCGGCTTTCGGAAATCGGAAATTAAACAACCGGCGAACAAAAATTCGATCAAAACGCAACTTTTGCTTCGTCTGTCACTCACTAGATGCTGCGGAGACATCTGGCAACACTGTTTGTTGACGCGAGGTAGCGTGCACGGTCCTTTTTGTACCACAGCGATCCGCCATGTTTTCAGAAGTTGGTGTTAGCTTCGTTCCAGTGGCTCCTTTTACCTGGATACAAGATTCAAAAAAATAGTAGAAGTATACCAAAATATTCCTCTGAAGCAGGGCTATTTATTGCTGTAATCCTTAGACCTGACGAAGCAGTCGGTAAGCAGTAATTAATTCTGATTTAGAAAGTGTAGTAGACTGGTAGACCTCTGGGGAAGAAGGGGTACACATACGTATGAGTACCCTACTCATACCTGGGGGCATGCCACCCCGTTTGTGAATGGGTGTCAAAAAAGGGCCTAGTGTACTAGACTGTCCTAGACTGGCTAGACCTAGGGCTAGGCAAAGCTATGGATGCCATTTTCATAGGCTATGCTTGTTGTGAGGAGAGTGCACTACAGTACAAAACAGACATTATTCACTAGACCACTACATTGACTACTCATTAGACCACTTCACCCCTCCAAAGTATGGTAAAACATTATTATTCCGACATAGTATGTTCATGTTCGTTTTCTTCTGTGACCTCTGCAAAGAGTAGACAGTACAGGAGACTGGGGCAAAACCAGACATGGGCGAGTTCGGACATCAAACTCTTGCGTCAAACGCCTCTGACTATTTGCACCACAAAATTTTCCATAAGATAGTATGACAGTAGCGCACATTATGTGGCAAGTCTTAATGTTGTAATCCAAACACGGCAGATAAGAAAATTAAAAATGGATTTCTGGAAATAATTATTTTGGGAGCACAAGTGGGCTTTGCAGAAGAATTCTGTAGCAGTTTGTAATTTCTGTGTTGCTTAGAATGGTGTGTCTAAAAGAGCTGGTGCAAGTTGGAAGTGATTTCATTCAGCCATTTATTTTGGGCAGTAATTTTATCAGGATTGGTCTAAGTGGGGTGAGTCCGGACAATTTTAGTTGGGGGGCGAGTGGGGGGCTGTTTGAACTCACAATGGAGATGAATATGTGATAAGTCGTGAAGACTGTGACCTAAAGTCAATATCTTCCGGACTTACCCTAGTATAAGAATAAGAATAAGAGTATAAGAATATTTACTTACCCGAGTCTCCCCCATTGCCTTTATCATTTCATAAATATAAGTTGGATGCACTTTTGGTTGGATTTCACACATTTTCTGCACCTCTTCCAGGATATTTTGTGCTTCAGAAATAAAAGTTTTCTGGCATGGAACAAGCATGGAAGGGTCTTATTTTGTATCTGAACATGATAGGGGTAAGACCATCTCAGACAGCTATTGGACATTAACCAATGAATGTCATTGAAAGTCAAAGGATTGCATCTTTAACAGATGCAATCCAGTTGTCCAAATAGAGTTATTTGTCAAACAGGGGTGAAGTACCAAGTCTGAGTAAATTTTTTTTTGCATCCAGTATTTGAACGAAAGTCATTGCTCGATATTTCAGACCGAAAGTGACATTTCCCCTACTAATTCTAATGACTTTTTCCTTTTTGGCGAACGTTTGATTAGAATTTTGGCAAGGCTTGCCAGAAAATAGTTCCAATTGAGTTTTGGGTTCTCACACAGTTTAGCTACTCTATCTTATTTGCAAGAGCTAACACTTTGCTGTGAGAAATAAACTAAAATTTCAGATCTGAGTTGTTTGACCAAGGACCATGGCAACATGTCCAAAGACATTCAGGAACCTCCACATCAGCGTACATTGAAATATCTCAGTTAGCTCAGGATTTGGGGTGATAATAGACAAACTAAGGTATCCTACAGACCAAAATTCTAAGTTATATCCAGGCCTATCTAGACACTGACTGTAGAAGTTAGATTGTTTATTTTAAACCCAAGTACCTACAAGAGAAAAAGCAATATATACAAAAAGCAAACAAGCAATAACGGCACATTACAAATGCAACACTAATAGCATAATGCAAGCACAGCAAGGCAGTCTTCTGCATCTCCTCTCTTTTATAAGCCACTATTTCAGAGATCCAAGGGAGTGACATGTTTAACTACCCGACCAAAACGAGTGGTATATCTGGTATCCCTCGGCATCAGGGTAGACGTACTCTCTTTCCTCTGTTGGGGTACAGCAATAGCCCCTGGAAATCTAAGGGCAAGACGAGACGTGAATGCTTGCTCCGGTGATTACGGCACCGATGGTATTCGTCGCGAAGGTGGTGTTCCAGATGGCGAGACGTTTCCTGGCGGCTCCGTTCTGCCCGATTTCGGACGGCGGACTATCGAAGATGGGTCTTGGTGAGGAGTTAAGAGCGTTGTATGTTACTGTTGCAGGAGGGTCCAAATTCGGTGACCCATTCGGACTCGTTCGGGGCCTGATGTGTCGTCGGTTCTTCCAGTAAGTTGAGCCATTTTGAGTTTTCACCAGATATTAACGGGGAGTATCTCCAAGTGTTTTTTATGAACCATGCTCTTTCCCACCTCTTATCGTCACTAAGTCTGACCCAAACTGGTTGCCCTTCCTTCAGTACATTTAATGATTTTGCTGTTCCGTCATGATATGATTTCTGAAATCCTTGTTTCTTTTGTTTGTTGTATTCAAACGAAGAGTAAGGCACTGCTTTTGTTCAAGCTGTGATAAAATCAACGGTAGTACGGAACGGAGCTGGCGAATCATAAGCAACTTTGCAGGTGAATGATGACCGTCGTCAATTGGTGTGTCTCGATACTGAAGAATGGCTCGGTCCGATTTGTCCTCAAGCGCCTTTGACATTAGCTTTTTGGCGGTTTGAACTGTCTTCTCCGCCAGTCCATTAGCTTGCAGAAATTTCGGACTACTCGTTTTATGACTAATGTCCCACAATTTGGTAAACTGGTCAAATTCTGATGACACAAGATTCGGAGCGTTATCTGATGTGAGTGTTTTTGGTATTCCATGACGACCAAACTGGCTCTTTAGTTTCGCGATAATTGCTGACGACGTCAATGAGTCAAGCTTATCCAGCTCAAAGAATTGACTGTAATAGTCGACTGTGACGAGGTACTGGCGATTTTGCCAGTCGAAGACGTCAATGGCAATGTGTTCCCATGGAAGCTTTGGGATCTCTGGGCATAAAAGCAGCTCTTGTTGCTGCTTGTCACGAAAGGCATTGCAAGCATCACACTGGAATATGTACGAAGTGATATCTTTTGTGATGCAGGCCAGAAGATGACAGCTCTAGCGTGCTGTTGGGTTTTGGCTATGCCAAGATGAGATAAGTGTAGCTGTCGTAGGATGTCAGCCTGTAAGGATGGGGGCACTACGACTCTTGTCCTCTTTAAGATTATTCCTTGGTTGACAACAAGTTCGTTTCTGTGATTCCAAAACGTCAAACAGCTGGAATCACACTGTCAGCGAGATAGGGGCCATCCATTGAGTATAGTGTGGATCAATTTGCTGAATTCTGTAGAGGTTGCATTCCTGATTTTATCCATCTTGCTGTCAGATATTGGCAGGTTTTTGAAGAGTGTATGGACAAATACTTCGGCTTGTTTCTCGCTCTCGTTGTCCAGGTCAGTTGTGTGCAACCTTGACAGTGCGTCTGTCACGGGTATTTCAGACCCTGGTCTGTACACGAATTTCAAGCTATATGGCTGTATTGACAGCATCATGCGCTGCAGTCGTGGTGTCGCTTTCGTTATCGGTTTTACCAGGATGCTTTCGAGAGGTTTGTGGTCTGTTGTCACTGTTACAGTTCGGCCATATATGTATTGATGGAAATGCTTGCATCCAAATACTGCTGCTAGCAGTTCTTTTCCTATCTGGGAATACCACTGCTCGGTTTCACTGAGTGAACGTGAGCCAAAGGCAACAACATTATCGTCGACAGCTAGTACTGCATCTAGACCATGCTTTAATGCATCTACTTCGATCTCTATATCTTTGCATTTGGGGTCAAAGTATGCTAAGTTGCTGCAAAGGGCTGATTTTATCTCTGCAAGAGCCTGTTCATGAGCCGGTTTCCATACGTACTCATCAGCACGTGCCAGCTCTCTGAGGCTTTTGTTCAGTGAGGACAAGTTGGGTATATACCTAGATAAGCAGTCCAGCATGCCCAGAAGTTTTTGAAGCTGCTCGCTGTTTTCAGATGGGGGTATTGCCGTACTAGCCCGAGTTTTTTCGGGGTCAGGCTTTATTCCTTCCGAAGTCAGAATATGTCCAAAGTATGGGATGCTATCCGCGCCAAACACACATTTCTCTCGGTTGAACTTAACATTTTTCTCACGAGCACGTTCGAGCGCTGCTTTGAGTCTTTCATCGTGTTGACTGTCATCAGCACCGCAAATGACTATGTCGTCGATTATAAGAACCAGATTAAGGTTTTCGAAAGCCTCTTCCATCTTTCTCTGGAAGTCATCTTGTGCTGAGTTGAGTCCAAAAGGGTACCTCTTGAACTTCCAATGACCGTAAGTGGTTTTAAAGGTTGTCAAGTCGGATGATTCATCATCCAGCATCATTGACCAGAATCCACTAGTGGCATCAAGTTTGGAGAATACCATAGTGCCAGCACACCTTTGGGCGATGCTCTGAAACGTTGGGATCGGATAGTGTTGCCTTTTTAGGTTCATGTTTAATTCCACCGGACATATCCGTAGGTTTCCATTTGCTTTCTCCACTATGACAATAGAATTGACCCAGTCTGTAGGCTTTGTAACTTTCTCGATGATATTCATCTGTCCCAAGCGATCGAGCTCAGCCTTTAATCTCCCCTCTAATGCGGATGGTACTCGTTTTGGGGGTTGAACTGTCGGAACGGCTCCTTCCTTCAGCGTCAACTTACACACATCAGGAAGTTGGCCAATACCCTCGAAGACATCAGCATATTTGTTCATCATGATCCTGGTTCGATCAGGGGTAAGTTGCGTGGTTTGAAGATCAAATATGAATTTGATGAGACCGAGATCAACACTGGCTTGCCTACTAAGGATTGGCACTTCTGTGTGTCGACCACAAAGAACTTGTGTTTTTGGCCAGGTCTGTCTTTGTACTGAATTTCAGCTTCACATACTCCGTATACTATTGGTTTTGTTCAATGTGGGGCGAGGATACAGTTTCTCGTATTCTGCCACTGGAAGTATGTTAGCTTCTGCTCCAGTATCAATCTTGGACCCGATGTAATTCTTTTGTGTACTAAAGTACACATCAACATGATGCTCTTTGGATTGACTCATTGAATGAATTGAGTCGATATACAACTCAATTCCAGAGCTGGACGACAAGTCTGGTGCATGTCTGGCCCGAGGACCGGAGCTTGATCCAGCAATTTCAAGCTGGTGAACTGCTTTACTCTTGCAAACTCCAGCAAAGTGGTTCAGTTTACCGCATTTAGCGCAGGTTTTTTTAGCGCACTGTTCACCACATAGGTAAAATTCTGGCCATTTGCTCACAGCATTGACTTCTTCTTTGACAACGGTCTTGTGCTCAGCTTCATTCATAGTTAATACTTGTGCTTGGGTTTCTTCCACTGCTCGACTTGTGTTGATGGTGGCAGCGAGAGTAAGTGTTGATCCTTGTGTGAGCAACTTCTCTCGTATTCTGTCATTTCTTATACAGAAAACAAGCCTGTCCCTGACTATTTCATCCTCCGAATTCTCAAACGAACATTCCTTTGCTAAAATCTTCAGACTTGTCACATATTGTCCAACTGTCTCTACAGTATCCTGATTCCTTTTGTGAAATTTATACCTGGCAAAAATAGGATTTGCGATTGGTTCCACGTAAGTGTCAAATTTTGCCAGGTATGCAGTTACATTCTGTTCGGAGTCAGCGACAGTGAATGTATTGAATATGTCCCAGCCTTTTTCGCCAACCCATATGAGCAGATATGAGCATTTCTCAGTCTCTGTTTTACCACTTAGGAGACTACTGAACATTAGTTTTGCATGTTGCTTAAATCTAGTCCATGCATGTTTCAAGTTTTGGGAATTCCAGTCGATCGATGGTGTCGAGCAACGAGTTGAATCCATGTTTACTTGGGTACTTCTGACACCATGTAGATGTTTGATTGTTTATTTTAAACCCAAGCACCTACAAGAGAAAAAGCAATATATACAAAAAGAAAGCAAGCAATAACGGCACATTACAAACGCAAAACTAATAGCATAATGCAAGCACAGCAAGGCAGTCTTCTGCACTGACCTTTGTATCCCCAAAAGTGGGCAACATAGGCTGGGGATTATATTTTTTTTAGTATATTATATGTAGGCTATTTGTAGGCTATTTTTGTCTGTTTTTTTTTTGGTGGGGGGGGGGGACTACTCGCTTTACTATAGATAAGATAAGATTTTATTTGCGCTAAGAGCCAACGGCCATGCCAAATACATATAGAACAAAAAAACAATACCACACACAACAAATATTAAACTCCTGTAGGCACATATCCCTATGGGCTACGGCTACCCTGAGGAACCTCACCAGCTGTTTTATATTTCCAAAACAGTTATTCCCCATTACACCACACATCCATTCCCCTTCCGTTCACTCCAAGAATTTCTAACCTGAGTTCACTCAAACTTTCGCATTCGCACAATAAATGTTTAAGTTTGGAAGCAAAATATGGTATTGTTAGATGGTCTCTCTGTGACCTGTTGAATATCCTTTAAGCCATCTAATCTTTTATATAGGAGACTTCCAGACCAGTGTAGCCTTGATCAGATATGATAGTATACAGAAAAAATAGCTATTTTCTGGAAACGTGCAAATCTGAAGTGGCTTGTTGGTAAGAACTTGTATCTATTCTTGCAGATACCGAGGAAGTCCACATCTGGCCCATCTGCTGGCGAGAGGCTGCGAGAAATGAGACGCGAAAAAGAAAGAGAAGCTGTTGCCCTGCAAGCGAAAAACCAATCGTATCAGCTGCTCCCGGATGACCAAGAAGAGGATGAACCGAAGATAAAGTACCGGCCACCTAAGTATGCGAACTTGTATCCGTCTTACCTTGCTTTCGTGAGCTAGCATTGATTCCTAGAATGTTGACCACTGGAGTGGGTCAGTTAAGGCGCTGAGTGGATAGTACTGATGGGGGGGGGGGGTTCATATGTCTTATAGACTACGGATGTAACAGAAGACATTTAGCGTCAGGGGCAAGTTCATTCGCTCTGATTTTGTCTGGATCCCTAACAGGAGTGGCAGATACCCATTACCAAGAACAAATAATCAGATAGAACCTCCGCCGTTAGTCCCGTGCAGCGACTATGGATACCCTGATGAAACTGAGCGGAGCTGGAGGTACTTGCTGTAGCTTTGAGTTGATACCCGTCTACTTCCGTCGTCCCCGTTGCTCATCGCAGAGCAATACGTGCAGGAGGTACGCTGACCCGCTCTAGAGCGGAGAACTGATAGGCTTTGACTTTAAAAGTTTCTTTTACGCGGCTTCACTTCACAGGGTAGAGGTAACGAAACGTGATGTGCGGTGTAGCTCCTAACCTCCGCTCTTTTGCATCGGGCAGGGTACGTGAAAATATTCGACTTCGCATGGTCATATTACAGACATAGGGAGAGAGAGGTTCTGTCTGATTATTTGTTCTTGCCATTACTCAGGTCATAATAACAATAATAATACAATGCCCTATTGACCTCTGCAGAGTTCCTCTATAACAGTAGGCTATTCGTTGTAGATTCTTTCAGCGCACGGATTGTCCAAGATATTGTTGAAACGTTGATAGAATCGCTCGTTGCTACGACATATGGGAGGGCTTTCCAACAGCCCATCACTCTGTTTCGGAATGACCATCTCCCAGTGCCTTTTGGGAACCGCCAGCCACTCAGAAAAAAAGAAAAGCTGAGAGGACCTTCAAATAATTTATTTCTTAGAATGTCGTAGAAACTAATGACTAATTAGAAATAGAAAACCGTGATTTTCGGGGTTTCTTCTTGATCAGCTAGATGATGTGCGAGGGATAAATATAAATTCTGTGAAAATATTTGTTCAGTTATGGAAAAACGAAGGATTATATAAGTGCTGGGTGAAAGCTTCTGCGCTTTCCCAGGGAATTGATAAAGTGTAATTAGTCACTAGAATTCAGAATTGTAAATAATCACCGATTTTAACATATACACTTTTAACACACACATTTTAATATTCGTTATTTTATTTGAATTTGTATGTCGTTCAGTCCGCATCGTTCTTCTGGTTTTTAGTTACATGTCGTTGTGTGTTCTGTTGGAATATCCGAATTTATATTTATCCCTCGCACATCATCTTAGAGGGAGAACTAGCTGATCAAGAAAAAAAAAACCGAAATCACAGTTTTCTATTTCTTTCGTAATGAATAGTCAGCTCGGCGTCAAACCTTATAAACTAAAGACTAATTGTTAAACTACTTGTTAGATTTGTTATCTCGGTGTTGTCTTTGGTCTTAACTTGCGGTACGAAACCAAGTACCTAATATACGTTTAACGTGTACCCGAGCGGTTGTTTCGTATTTATAAGGGCTTGTTCGTAACTGTGGAGGGGGAAGTTAGTAATAATAATAATGTACTTTATTTCTTTGATAGCTTGTATTCTACATGCTAGCATTGGTTCGTCAGTCACGCAAATAATGCATGACAGAAACTCATAAATAAACATTTACGTACAACTTATGTGAATATGTTTAATATCGTTTAACTTAACTAGAATTAAAATATTTGGTAAAATAGGGTACAAAGGATTCGAGAAATTGAGCAGTCGAGTTCATGGGGGATACTCACTAGTATCTGGGAAGTAGCGTCCCTCTGTCTTTGTCGCGTGTTGGGCCTGCTACATGTCAGGCAAAACGGCGGGATACGCATGCGATGCCAGACATTTGCTCCTGAACGCTATTGTCAGCTGATGGCTTTTTCCGGCAAGGGTTGGCAGGTCAAGGTCGCACGGTGGATCCTACATTCAGTAAACAGTGTTTATAAAACATTCTTGCCTTTGATAGTTAAGTTACAGTAAATACATCTGTAATCCAACTGACTGACTGCTACTCACTCTAAACACTGACTTCTACTGAATCGCTAGTGACTTCATTAATTTTTAACCTTATATACCTTGTTTCTGTTCTTTGTAAAAGAGACTACTTGTGTTAAAAAAAATATACCACTTGCGAGCATTGCCTAGAAAGGGACAACTTACGAGAGTTGGGATAAACATTTTGAATTGAATATTTCGTGTCGTTACAGAGTTGTTGGACTGTGTAAGAACTACTATGTGCTTGGCCGAGCAATTTTAACAGCGCGAGCATTCCAAATAATTATCGTATTTATTTGGAATTGTTCGCGCCTTGTTCAGTTTGCCGTCAGTAAAGCCATAGTTGCTCCTGGTGTAAGACTGGAACACTCCTAGTGCGTGTTCCACCCTTCTAACAATAGTAACTTACTATTTTCGTTCCAACCTCGGAAACAGCTACTACGCTGACCGTTCCAACCTTCTTGAACTAGTAACTAATATATGCTCGGGAGCGTACTAAGGGTGGTAACTAGGCATCTGTGTAATTTGATTGGTCGGATTCGCCTGTGGCATGATATTCTGCTGCAGAATAGAAAAATCGTTCCAGCCTTGACGACAAAAAGCCAGAATACGTGACAATCATGCGTAGTAACTACGGTAAGTAGGGTGGAACACGCTTCTAGTGTCTATACCTGAGTAATTGTTTGTCTTCTCTTTCAGAAAGAAAAAGAAGAAGTCCGAGAGCAGCGATGGTTCTAGTTCAGAAAATGAGGAGAAACAACTTGCTCGGGACTTGAAGGAAAGGGATGAGTTTGCCGAGCGAATGAAGGAGAAAGACAAGGCAAAGACCAAGAGCCTCACCTCGAAATCAGGTGGGAACTTAATTAGCTTCAAGCAGATGTCCGTTTTTATTATGTTTATGCTGTGGGGTAGGCCAGAAACTCTGGCCGAGACTCGGGCCACAAAACATCCACTGTGTCGATCTCCCCTCCCCGCCACACATAAAAGGTAGTTGATGGCAAGCCATCCCTCTATATACAATTGATGAAGGCACCACTCATTATAAAACTTGTTATCGCGTTGTTCCAAATTCAAAAGCTGTTCAGTTTTCCCTCCCGTCAGTTGCAGGAACTTGAAGAGCATCTTCAGACCAGCCTTCCTCAAAAGAGCATGCACTTTTTTACTCAGGGAATGGAATGCTTCTAGCAACAGATGCCCATATGTTAGTAGTGCGAATAGGATTCCAAACTGGGTTGTAATTTTAGACTTAAAATGTACCGACAATTGCTCATCTTAAACTTGGTGACATGCATATGTAAGTAGATGGTAAAGTATATTAAACTTGAAGACATGCACATGCAAGTATATGGATATGGTCTATATTGCAGGTCTGTGTTGTATTCATTCATGCAAACAGACGTCGGTTTGGAACGGGAACCAGGAACAATAGGTTTGAATTCTCCTACCACCCGACGTGACACTCTCACCGGCGTTGGCTAAATTTTAGCCGATTATCTATGGGTCGTGAGTCATGACGTCACACGAAAAGTCTGTAATTTCCATTTATTAACGGAACTGATTGTCCCCAGAACGTTTTATAAGTGTAGTAAACGCGTCCGGCGCCTTGCTGGCCGCTCGGCTCTGTCTACCATAGGTATAAATATACATTCTGTTACATTACTTTAATCGAATTTCTTTCATGACGTCATGAAAGCGTCAAGGGCCGTAAATAGCCTGCTAAAGTTTAGTCATTACCCTCTCACCCCCCCCCCCCCCTTTATGTCACACTACCTCACCTAAGGCGCTGTACACAACCTGACCCCCACTACTGTTGATGTAGGGTCAGCTGGCATGATTCGCTTTTGATTTCAGAGCAAAGAGCTATTGAAGAAGCTGCTAAGCGTCTGAAACTGGAACAGGAGGACCGCTCAAAGATTGTCCCAAAGCTGCGAGTTCAGTCGCGACGAACTTACTTGGAGAAGAGGAAAACTGACAAGCTGGTAGAGTTGGAGCAAGATGTCCTTGATGACGAGTACCTCTTTGCCGAGGATGAGTAAGTCATATCTCTCTGTTCTGCGTGTTAAACCGGAATCCCGAATTTTCAGTCCTCAGGAAAAGTCGCATTCACAGCGAGGCCTCTACTTTTGGATTTGAATCCCATTATACTTAGACTTGGCTATTGTTGGGACACCCAGGGTCGTCACGGAGCGTGTGGTGGTGGGGGGGGGGGGGGATGTTTTCGGCCGGTCGGTAAAAAATAACCGAGTCGCCGCAATTTTTTTGCAAAAACAGTCGAATTTTTTTTCTGGAAACACCAGATTTTTCTTCAAAACAGTCGGTTTTTCGCAAAAAAACCTCGATTTTTTCTTAAAACTGTTGTTTTCTAAAAATCAGTCCCATTTTCGTCAAAACAGTAATTTTCTTCCTAAAAAACAGTCGGTACAAATGATCAGCTAGTCGGTAAATACTGTCCCCTCCCCAAACATTCTGGCTACTAACGCCTCTGGTGACTCCATCTCAGGGAAGAATTCTTAAAAGATACCGATACTACTAATTTATGAGCTAAACAAAAAGAAAGTAAATTAAAATTAAGTTCATGCAGCGTCATAGTTGTGAAAGAGGCCGTAAAAAAAAAATAACACTATGCGCAGAATTTAGCTTTAGTCTTGTGTTTGAGCTAGGGCAGGGAAGACGGGATGTGAAAACCCTGGCGTGAGTAACCCAAAGAAGACATCAGAGGCTCATTTTTGTTGCAACAGTGCTGCCGCATCGCTGCTGCAGCACTTTTTTGCTTCTGCACAAGATGCGTTTTTGGATCCACTGCCTGCACTGTTTCTTCTTGGTTGAAGCAGCACCCTGCAGAGAAGCACGGACTTGGTCGCTAAGCAAGTATGCGGTTCTCGAGAAGTGCTGCCGTCTTCCTCTGAAGCACTGCAGTGCTAAAACCAATATAAACGGCTGGAAGCGGCCGAGAATTGGACGTGCAGCGTTCAACAAAAATGAGGCTATTGTTGCTATCACGTATGGACTGATTGCGAAATCCTCGTAGCTCACGGGTGTCCGTGATTCGAGTGACAGCTATACAAATGTTCTTGAGAACCTTCGTCACAGAAAATGGTTCGTGCCAAACTATGCTGATGGTGATGTATATTTGAACGAACTGCCAAGACAGACAGTGAAAGAGGCCAAAAAATTGATTCGGATTTACAGCTAGGCTTGTTGAAATACATTCATGTTTGAATTCGTTTTAAAGGACACCTGAATGAAGAGTACCAAGTATCATCCCTATCTGTATGACTTCCTTTAACATTGCCTGCAGAAAACCGAATCCAAATACGAAATAGTGTTTCCAAGCTATGATTTTTGCTCCATTTTGCATCGGTCCTTATTTCAGTACCGAACAATTTTAGAAATGAACTAATGTCTCCAATCAACCCTTCTTCTGGAATATTTTTTAACTAGTTAAGCCCAAACGTATATCTAGAAGAAATTCCAATACGATCCGGCCAGCGCTGTACAAGATTTGAATGAATTCCGCTTTTTGTCTTGTAGTCTGCATGTGCAAACCTCCAGAAACGAACATCCCTTTTTGAAAACGTCACGCTCAGGAGAAGAATGCTCTCCGTGACCATGTCTGTAAATGCATTCTCCGTGGTGTGTTCAAGTATGGTTTCATTGTTCAGGTGTCCTTTAACACCATCTCAGACAAACCTTACTGAAATGGGGAAACAAACGAACATTAGTTTAGTTGCTTGTAAGATAAATTTGAACTGAATTAGGAATTGTGTGTACGAAATAGAGCCGAAATGAACAGCAGTTAAAACTTTACAGTTCGAAATTTGGGACTGAGAGGCCTTGCTTGTCGATGAATCAAGTTTTATTAGATTCGAATCGAGAAGCCAAAAATGCTTTTCGATGGTGGCGGTCCTTGGGAAAACCTCGTGGTGATAGCCCCTCTTTCATTCTAATGAAGAAAACGAAGGCGGCCTTCCAAGCCAACTTGCGCCGTCATAATAACATTTTAATTGAAAATGCTTCTACTGATGTTGACCATAACCGTATGAAGCTTTGGAAGGCTCTTCGAAGAACTAAACGATTAAATCAACCAGAAAGTAATAATGGTCCGTCTCCGGAGGACTGGGAACTACATTATGCAGTTCTCGTAGCGTCGCATGATCTTCCCGATGATTTAGAGAAAATTGCTTATTCTTTAAATAATGACACCATTGATTTCTCTATAGATGGTGAAGATTTAAATAATGCAGTTAAAAAGCTAAAAAAACAATCGTCAATGGATCACGACGGAATATTTTCTAATCATATTAAATTTGCACCTCCGAGTTTCTTTTTGATTGTCCAGTGTTTTTTTAATTTGATGTTGGTGGTTGGTTGTGTTCCGTCTTCTTTCCAGCTTGGTACTATCACCCCCATTCCCAAAAGTGGAAAGCGAAATTTATTTTTGTGTGATTCTTACCGGCCAATCACCCGTGGGTCAATATTCGGTAAATTGTTTGAACTTTGTATTAAACGTCTTTTTGAAAACCTTGATGTTGGTGAAAACCAAGTTGGGTTTAAGAAAGGTATGGGTTGTGATCATGCCCACGCTGCATTTTCAAAAATAATACTTGAATCTAGAAATAAGAATGAAACTTTATACGCTCTTTTAATTGACATAAAAGGAGCGTTTGATAACTTATCTCACGCTTCAGCAATCCTGGCTCTTCTTTCTAGGGGTATTCCACTCTCTATTTGTCGTGTTTTGCGTTCTTGGTATAGCCGGCTGTCGGTTAGGGTATCTTTGGGTTCTCTTCTCTTTTCTTCTTATTTGCCAGTAGGCAGAGGGGTGAGACAAGGTGGTATTTTATCTCCTTATATATTTAATGTTAGCCTAGCAGAGTGTCTCCGGTCAATCCGAATATCCCTGATTTCGGCTCTTCGAGATGTTTCTTACCTAGCTTATGCCGACGACATAATTTTACTGAGTAAATCAAAAGCTGTGTTGGCTGAGAATTTTAACCGTCTTGCCACTTCTCTGTCAGCAAAGGGTCTTTCCGTTAGTGCTGGTAAATGCCAGTTTTTTGTGGTAAATAGCACCGTGGAAGGAAATGAATGTCTTGATTGCGGTAATGGAATTATTTTTTCAGCATGTGATATAGTGACGTACTTAGGGATCCCATATGCATCGTCAGCTAAGGTTTCTCAGTCTAT
Organism: Branchinecta lynchi; assembly: GCA_023053575.1. Lineage (NCBI taxonomy): Eukaryota > Metazoa > Arthropoda > Branchiopoda > Anostraca > Branchinectidae > Branchinecta > Branchinecta lynchi. The sequence continues at coordinate 2,842,540 of JAKZAP010000002.1, read as the reverse complement.
AATTGTCAACCATATACAAGAAAGAATTCGAAAGGCATTTCGCCTCGTAATTCGTTTTCGTGGGCGATACAGGAAAGACATCCTCGGGTCATTGTTCACCGCTGTTGCTTTACCTCATGTTCTTTTTGCTGCAACAATCGTAGAAAATTTTCGAATTTGCGACGTATCTGCTATTAAAATTTCATATTTCAAATTTTCCAAATTTCTCCTCGGGTTCCCCATTTCTTTCAGTAATTCACAGTTGGTTTCCAATTTCAAAGTAAAAGACCCAGTCCTGATTTTGAGGAAAAAAATGACCAACTTTTATAAAAAAGGTTTGGTAGCCCTCCAAACCCACAACCTGTACCCATTTTTTAACAAGTGAATAAAATAGTGCGTACATAATTGTAACTTAATTGTCGACATCGTGTGTATTTTTTATAGTATTTATGTGTTAATGAATGGACCAGATGGTTTAGGCATAGTTCTTTTTATACATTATTTTGTACTCCTCAGTTCTGAGGGAAATAAATGAATGAATAAATAAATAAACAAATAAATAAATACGCTGCACAATACACTGGTGTACTCAGAGTTTAAAGATAGATAGATACATTTTTTTGTTCACCAAAAACCTACCATGGCTTACGCCCAATTTGTTTGGTATAGTCATGGATACAACTTATGAGCACAAATATAAATCATAATAGGCCTACGTATATAGGGCTACAACGGTCATAAATAACATTATAAATTTAAACTAGCAGCTCAGCTTATGCTTCGTTATACAACTTCAGAAATGAAGGGGCAAAACTCATTGCGAACCTCGGTGGGCACATTTGGATGGCTTCAAGCAGTAGCTACCTTGCAAGGGAGCGTTTTCGTCTGATTTTAAAAGGGAATTTTTTGTGTGGAATGGGTGATCCAGAGATTTGAGACCAAACTCCGTCATAGTTTCAGCCTTCGTTCATGTAAGGAGGCGATTTCGAATTTGCATAGGCTAATAAAATCAGGGATTTGTGTAGAGTTCACTAAAATTCACCCATTGAACTTAACTTCTGATTTTATTAATCACTTAAAGTTTGCCTTGCTTTGCGGAAGAGATTTACTAGGTTATTTTAAACTTAATTATTCTTTAGGCTGACCGAGAGGGAGAAGAGAGATCGAGATATTAAGAAGACCCTTCTTTCACTAGCGAAAGACCATGATAAAGCTCGAGACATCGAAAAAGTTAGCCGATACCAAATGCCTGAGGAGTCAAAAGAGGTGAGTACTAATATAGTGCTTCTTCTATTATAGAACTGATTCTGGGACAGAAATCCGTTCTTTACATAGTATGTTGCGCCAGGTACTTTACATACGGATAGAAACTGCATTCCTCCGTGACACTTAAACTTGAGTCAGGGAAATTCATGAAAAAGTTCATTCATACTAATGCCTCCAGTTTTTTTTTTACTGGAAGTTTCTTTTTCGTCGGTTCTCTGCCCAAAGTTTATCAGTTGATAACTCTGTTCTTTGACCTGTCCCAGTCTGTGCTTCAACATATACGACGGCTTGTTTGTTCAGGAAGCAGTAGAAGAAGTGTTGGAAAACTGCTGGAAAAGGTCAGGGAAGCACTAAAAAAGGTCAGGGAAGTCAGGGAAAAGTCAGGGGAAAACGTGGAAGAGCAAGCGCACGAACCCTGCTTGAGCACCCTATCCATAAGTAGATACTTCCGCCACCATTTGAGCTCGCGAACGACCTGCAGTAGCGGCCTCAATGGCGATCCCAAGTCCAACCGGTAAAATGTGCCCATGTACGATATGAAAGACGTTTGTACCGCTTTTAATCTTTAATGGTGTTGACATTTGTATATATTGACGATTTTGACAAATTTGGATTTTACCATGATAGTTCGAAAAGAATAAAACCGATATCTATCTGTCCCTACTCCCTTCCTAAGGACGTACACAATTCATGCATTGGAGAAATCCTATGCCTCGAGATCGGTAAAAAAAAAACTCATTTCGCACCCCATCTACAATGAGTTTCTCCCTCCCTCATACAACAATGTAAGGGAAAGGCAAGAGCGAGCAGTCTGATAGATAGATAGATGGCAGATAGATAAATCTTTTTATCCACCAAAAGCTTATCATGGCTCAGGCCAAATTTGTTTGGTACAGTCGTGGATACAACTTATGAACACACACATAAATCATAATAGGCCTACCGATATAGGGCTACGATGGTCATAAATAACATTATAAGTTTAAACTAGCATCAGCTTATGCTTCGTTATACAGCTTTAAAAATGAAGTGACAACTCTTTACAAACCTCTGGTGGGCACATTTGATTGGCTGCAACTTTTCAACCGCAGTAGCTACCTTGCAAGGGAGCTTTGTTTGTCAGCTTTTCAGAAGGGAAAATATTTTTGTGGATTCAGAGATTTGACACCAAACTCCATGCAGAGTTTCAGCCTTCGTTCATGTAAGGAGGTGATTTCGAATTTACGCAGTAACTCTTCATAGGACCTCTCGGCCAGATTTGACGCTATGATTAGAGCTCTTTTTTGAATCTTCTCAGTTCTGCCGGTCTGTTCGGCCGTGAGGCCAAAATGCCAAAATGCTCTATTCTAAATTTGGACGGATGAATGAAATGTAAATCCGGAAGGTGCGCCATGCCTGGACATGAGCTTAAGCATCTGAAGTCCGGCATTCCCTCGCTTTATCATGCTACTCGTCTGTGCTTCCCATTTTAAATCTTGAGTTAAGGTTATCCCTAGGAGTTTAATTTTTTCTACTCTCAAAGAATCTGAAATTTCAAGTAGATAGGTAGGGTTGAAAGATTTAAAAAAAGAAATTGTCATAGTGCACGATTTAATATCATTCACAGTCATATTAGATTTCAAAGCTTGCGTTTTTACTTTTCTCACAATATCTTGAACTTGACTCGAATCGTCTCTACAACCAACTTAAACAATTGTAAGATCATCAACATACTTACAACGATTTTCAAAATCGTCAGCTATATCATTAATTATAACTAAAGATAAAATTGGGCCTAAGATGGTACCCTGGGGCACACCACAAAGTACCGCTTCTGGTTCACATTCCGATACTTTAAAATCTGGGATCTACCTGTTAAAAAACTTTGAATTATTTTTGTGACTGTGGTATTAACGTTAAAAAGATGATAGAGCTTAGAATTAAAATTGTTTGGTCAGTAATATCAAAACCATTCTTAAAATCAATTGCTATCAAATTCAACCATTTACTGGGCTTATCAACATACTTAAAAATAAAATGGAATCTCTACGAATGTTCCAATATACCAACCAGTAGCGGCCAAACACAGCCGTTACCAAATAGTTTTTATACCAAAGATTGTTGAAATTTTAAATAGCCTTTGACCATTTGCGCGTGCTTTTAAATGTATATGTTATACTGATAAATTTGTGAATGACAGTAGGCTAGGCTACTCACCAATTTTGGTTTTGTAACCGTGAAAGTGTGAGCGAATAAATTACTATTCTACTCTGTCATATCTACTAATACTACAATATGTCTTGTTTGGGGATAGGTTCAAGGCTGGTTGTGTCTTCTTCATTTCTTCTTGATTAACCGGATTGAGTTTTAGGTCTTGACCCAAAAGTACGTGGAGATCGATGATAGAGACCGTGGTCCCGTTTCGGAGCAGCGGAAGTGGGAGGAGGAACGAGTGGCCGTTGCTCAGTGGAAGTTCGGAGCGAAGGACGCTAAAGTCAAAGCCGAAAAGGAGTACGATTATGTCTTGGACGATTCCATTGACTTTGTCCAGATGGTTCAGCTGCCAGGGAGCAAGGACCTTGATGCAGAGGTAGGAATTGTTTTGGTTGACCTACCCATTACATCATTTGTTGTTTTTCGGCCGATACGTGTTTGTTTGGCATTTTCACATAAAAGCATTTCCTAGTAAACCACAGGGAGCCCACGGTCCGGTCTCGGTTCTAGTGTATGGACTTTCCACAACGTTGGTCAAGGTAATTGATTCTTAGCCCTACTTAGGTTTTACGATAACTAGCCGACTGGAACAACTCTTTCGTGCCGTATTTTACGAAACATTTCTGCGCTCTTTAAGTTGATGTCGTATATTTCTTATTTGACGGTGCAAACCGGATAAGTCAGCTACATTTTATTCGCCCTTCTTGGCAAGGGCCCTCTTCAGGCTCAAGCCGCTCAAGCTGGGAACCTGTAGGAAAACAGTTAAAGGTTCTTGGTTAAGTATCTAATTTTGTGAACTTCTTCTCTGAAAATTGGAAAAAAATTTAAAGCTGGTGCTGTGATTTCATTTTGGAAAAAATCCAACCAATTTTCAGAGAAGAAGGCCGGAAAATCAGATATTTAAGCAAGAATCTTTAATTGTTTTTCCACAAGTTCATTTTCCAGCTTCAGCCTGAAGAGGACTCTTGCCAAGAAGGACCGAAATATAGCTCTAATAAATGTAGCTGACTTATCCGTTTTGCACCGTCAAATATGATTCGCATGTCAGCTTGGGCTGAAGGAATATCTATAACGTATATTTCTTTTCAGCGCGTTTCTTTATTTTTGTTGCGACATAAATAGTTTTGAACATTTCGTCTTTGACGAACTTTTTCTATCTCAGTCGTTTTTATGGCACTTGAGCTTACTCAAGTGCCATATATCGATCGTAATGTCTGTCGGTCTGTCCGCATTTTGCTAGTTTGGGCACTTCCACATGACCTAGGACGATAAAACTTGGCACGATTAACTTGGAAATAATCACTTCCCCGATCCGACCATCAATGGGGGAGTGGCAAGATGGAGAATCCGGAAATTAGTAGCATTCATAACTTTGGAAACGGATAATCGGGCGTGCATTAAACTTGACTGGTATCAAGAAAAAGTGTCTTGGATGTTCATTGTCAAATTCGGATCGGATTCGATAACTGGGGGAGGGGGGGGGGGGGGGGGGAGGCTCCGCCTGGATGAGTCATTCTTTTTTCACACTAGTGTAGCTCTGCCAGATTAACTTACAAATAATCACTTCCCAAATCCGACTTTCCCCGGATCCGGAAACTAGGAACAACGGTAGCGAAAGCGGAGCAGAAGGTAGCAAAAAGAGCGCTTCCCAAATGTGGTATCGATCCACGGACCTCTGTGACGTAGGTCCAGCGCTATACCACGGCGCTACGACTTGATCTATTGAGAAGCGAATGCGGGAGTAGATACGGTTTAAAGATTAAAGTAAGATCAAGTGGTCAGAACGAATGCTAACCAGAGCAAAATAACTAGAGCTATTTTGCTGTGATGCCAACTAAACTTAAACTAAACAAATCCCATGAAACGCTTCCACATAATCTACGACAATGAAACTTGGCAGGCATATCAGGGAACCGACCAGATTAACTTGGAAATAATCACTTTCCAGATCCGATCATAGTGGGGGGAGTGGAGGGCGGAAATCCGGAAACTATTATCGTTCATAACTTTGGAAAGGGTAATTGGACATGCGTGAAACTTGACATGTGTCAAGAACAAGTGTTTCGGATATTCAATTTCAAATCCGGACAAGATTCGATACCTGTGAGGGAGGGGCTGGAGGGGGGCCCCGGAAGTCTCCTAAAAGGCTTCCACATAAGCTAGGACAATAAAACTTGGAAGGCATAACCGACCAGGTTAACTTGGAAATAATCACTTCCCCGATCCAGCCATCGCGGGGGGAGTGGAGGGATGGGGAATTGGGAAACTAGAATCATACATAACTTTGGACCGGGTAATCGGACATGCATGAAACTTCACTAGTATGAAGAACAGATTTTCTCAGATTTTCAGTTTCAAATCTGGCCCGGATCCGATAACTGGGGTGGGGGTAGAGGGGGACTTGAAATCTTTTGAAATGCTTAGGGTCGAGGGATCGGATGGAACTTGAAGGGAAGAACGAGCACCCTAGATACTTTATTGACAAAATAGGACCGGATCGTGTCGCAGTGGAGGGTGTCGGTGGGATTTCTTGGATTTCCGCCGTGATCACGAGTTAGGGTACTTCCAGATGTACCATGACCATGAAATTTGACAGACATATTAGGTACTCTCCTAGGTCGACTTGAAAATAGTTCCTTCCCCGATACGGCGATGTTGGGGGTGGGGGTGGAGGGATGGGGAATCCAGCATCTAGTGACATGCATAACTTTAGAACGGGTGATCGGGCGTGAATGAAACTTGACAAGTGTCAAGTACAAGTGTCTCAGATGATCAATTTCAAGTTGGGAACGAATCCAATAACTGGGGGGGTGGGGGTGGGAGGGGGTGGGGGTGCAAGAAATCTCGTGAAACGCTTAGAGTCGAGAGATCGGGATGGGACTTGGAGAAAAGAACAAGCATAAGCCGTAGAGACAATACTGACGAAACAGGACCGGATCTTATCACAGTTGTGGGAGTTTGAGAGGGTTTTCCACAATTCTGGTAATCACGAGCTGGGGTACTTCCAAATGTGCTATGACCATGAAACTTGGCAGGCTGTGCTATGACCATGAAACTTAGCAGGCATGTTAGGGACTCAGTCAGATTGGCTTAAAAATAGTCCCTCCCCCGATCCGATCATCGTTGTGGGAGAAACAGTTATCAGTGAGTGGAATAACCATTTCAGAATTTAGTAGATCAAGCCGATTTTCTGATTAATGAATATCGGGAGAGAGATGCAGCCTTGACAACTGCAAACCATATCTGACAAACAGGCTAACTGTTAAGTTAGCTTGTTGGCGTTCGACGAAAAACTGACGCCGACGAAAACTCGTGGGTATTTTAAAGTCATTTCCTTCTAGATTCTCAGGTTTGGTCTGAGAATTTAGGATTTGATCCTTTTGGGCCAAGATATTTTTCATAAACACGATATCGTGATAAAAAAGATTGATTGCGATTCCGGCTACAAGTGATATTCAGTGAACATAAGAAGTTGTGGCTAGAAATGCTCTGTGGGAGCTTGGATAAGATAATGATTTACCATCGACCACTTGCTCGATCGTTTCTTCAGCTTGAATTGCCATAGTTTATACTCAATTTACGTGACCAGGCCCTCTGCATCCAGGAACAACACCCTTGGCCGGAAGACCAAAAAAGCGCGAGTGCGACCAAAAGTCTGCAACCTGAGTGCGATCCAAAGACATCCAGGCAACGGACCACTAGGGGACGTTTTCGCGTGGATGACTTTATTCAGTTCAATTCAGTTTATTTCTAAAACGTGAACGGACAAGCAAACGGACAATTTACAGTCAACACTTCCAAGACATTTAATAAAAAGAGTTAACCTCAGGTACACAGTTACTTACTAGCACTGGCGTTAAAAAACTTGCCAAAGGAGAGAATAAAGCTTTTTAGATATCGGCTTCGAGACACCTGAATAGGCTGGATGAGAGGTACGGCTTCTGTAGAGCTGAAGGGGTGATCCCGTCCATGCGAAAATCAGAGAATCGATCGGGCGTTGAACGGCTGAGGAAGATGGGTTCCGTCCACGCGAAAATACCCATTCAGCTGGATCGGAGCATATGAGTAGGAAGGTCCACACAATATCCCCGTTCAGCTCAACGCTGCCCTCGGAGCGGTGTTGAACGGGAGGCGTCCGTCGAGCTGGATGGCCCGTTCACCTGTTCATCCGTTCACGCCAAAATGACTAAAAGATTGACGGCATCCACACGAAAATGTCCTTCGAGCTCAACTGGAGGTCGACGGGACCAGAACCATCCACGCGAAAACGACCCCTAGAGAGAAAGACTGTCGCCTGTTCGTTTGTCGTGACACATTGTAAAAATTAGAAAATAAACGCGAAGCAGAAAGATAATCTGTGAAGAAACACAGAAATAATATATTTTTTAAACCTTGCAACTTGATTGGCCAACATTAGACAATATAGCCCTTCAACTGAAATTAGTTAACTACGGCTTTAAAGAATCCTCGTACCTATTCTGCCTTTGTATTATCCGTAGCTCCCTTATGGAATTATAAGCTTGTTTGCCACTGTTTCGTCTTAATTGCAGCTACGTCTCTTTAATGCTTTTTCGAACGAGCCGAGTTTGCCAGTCAAGGAGCGCACACTTCACCAAAAAGTTTCGCCCACAACTCTTTCTAATTAAAGGCATGAGAAGCTTTAGAATTTCCTTTTCCTTTTTAGACTACATAGACCGTGTTCCACCCTTCTAACAGTAGGAACTATTGTAGTTACCGTTTTCGTTTCAGCCTTGTAAAAAGTTACTACGCTGACCGTTCCAACGTTCTCGAAATAGTAACTAATGGTAACTATTTGCTTCCCTTGCTGGTAAGCAAAGGTAACTATGCGTTACCAAGCGTGGTAACTACGCATCTCTGCAACGTGATCGGGAAAAGCCTTGAGCTTTCAGCACTTTTTGCTTTGACTGCAAAAATCCAAAATTCGTCTTGGCATGTGTAGTAACTACGGTCAGTAGGCTGGAAAACGCTCATAGTAGACCAACAGGTTTATCTGTGTTTCGGACTTTTGACGGTGCGCATAGTTTTTGAATGTTTGGCGTCGAAACTCCGCTTCGAAGACCGGGAAGTCTGGACAAACTCTACAAGTGCCAAGAACAAAATGGCATATTAGTATTTTCAAGATACGTCATTTCTGAACCGTTTACTCGTGAAAAAATGATTTCTAGTAAAAGTTATGCTTTAAATATTTTCTGTTTTTCAGCCCAAGCTCTCGGAATCTCAGGTGAAGAAACTAAGTCTAGAAGAAACGAGAAGGAGTCTGCCAATCTTCCCGTTCCGAGAAGACCTTCTGAAAGCTATTGAAGACCACCAGATCCTAATTATTGAGGGTGAAACAGGCTCTGGAAAGACAACACAGATACCCCAGTACCTGCACGAACATGGCTTCACGAAAGGTAGGTGCAGCAGCCGCTAATTGGCATACTTTGCGATTACAAGACATCCCGATGAAAAATTTGTACTCTGTGTAGTTGTATGGTAGTTGTACGAAAAAGTCGTATGTGTTGATATGCAGTAGTACCTCACACCTAATGTGCCTCACACTGGGGTAATCTTAAGCAGTAGTCTTCAGTAGCATCCCGCCTTGCTCCAGTAGCACCCAGTCTTGCTACAGTAGCAGTTAGTAGTATCAGTTGGTACTGCATGCTACTTTTTCGTACAACTTCATACTACTATCTGGAGATAATTTTGCATTTGGATACGGTACGAGATATAGAAAATACGGTACCTTCTTTCTGTACTACAGAAATGAGGTACTTCTTTGGATGTTACAAGTACTAACATTTCCGAATATTGTGAGGAGCCCTCCGCTTGGTGGAAGCTATCACTACATGACTGAGTTGACCCCGTTAAACCCCTTTCGTAAAAGGTATTCAGATGAAACTTTACATTAAACGGTTCGTTAAAATTCGAGAAGTTGATCGAAGCGGAGCAGTGGAGCGATGCTCTTGCTGCTTCTAGTACAATTGAGAAAGCTAAACGTACGAGACTGCGTTTCCGGAAGAAGAAAAAAACAGTTAAACGTTGCAGTACCGATAGGTCATATTTATTTATTTATTTAATCTAATAAAACGGCCAGCTTGGGCCATACTAACAACTAACAATAAATATTAACAACTAACAATGGGTGTGGGCACAAATATAAAAACAATAAGTTACCCCAACATCAAATGCTGAATACAGCTCACGGTTCCATGCCATCCACACAGGTAAAGATAGCCGCATGTTTGGGCCCGAGAGAATCACAAGGAGTGGATTACTGGACCGATGGATCCGGGTCTGGAGAGAGAAGATAGACGAAAAATTCCTGTCACTTCTGCCAATTTCCCGGTTTCGGCCGAACTCCGGAACTAACTAACGGCGAAAAAAGAAAGCTCAAAAACGAACTCAGTGTATCTTCTTTCCCCAATATGAACATCTAATCAACTTCAAGTAAAAGTTTAACTGATAACAAATTTTCCGACCCCAGTCGGATTCCGATCGAACTATATGTCCGGGTAAAAAATGATTGTCACACACGGACTCAGCATCTCTTCTTACCCCTAAATCGGATATCTAATCACCTACAAATAAATTTTAACTTTTAATAATTTTCCGGTTTTAGCCGGATTCCGGGCGAACTACATGTCCGAAGTGTTCAGCATGTCTTCTTGCCCTAAATCGAACATCTGATCAACTCCAAATAAAACTTTTAATTTTAACAAACTTTCCGGTTTGGGCCGAATTCCGGGTGAACTACTTGTCCGTCGAGAAATGGTTTTCACCATCGTGTTCATTATGTCTTCCTACTCCTAAATCGAACATCTAATCAACTTCAAATAATAATTCAATTCAACAAACTTTCCGGTTTGGGCTGGATTCCGGGCGAACTACTTGTCCGATGACAAAATGGTTTTCACCATCGTCTTCAGCATGTCTTCTTCCCCCCAATCGACTATCGCATTAGCTGTTTCAAAATATTTTGTTTGCCCCTTAATTTGAACCCCCTTCCCCACCCCTAAATGTAGGGCTTCAAAGCCCATTTATGAACTTGACTGGTCCGATGACCCAACGAATGCTCACACCAAGTTTCATCAAAATATCTCATTCCCTTCGAGAGTTATCGTGCTTACAGATGGGCGGACAGACGGACAACTTTTGCGATGTCCCGTACGGAAAAAACGTCATAAAAAAATCAAAAAAAAATCATGATTAGCAATTATGACATATCATGATTAAAATCATGACAAAAATCATGATTTTTGTCATGATTTTTTTCATGATTTCTTAGTGACTAAATGTCATGATTTATGGACGGCTAAATCATGATTTAGAAAGTCATGACTAAGCGAAATGACAACTAGAAAGATCATGAACAACACGTACATGATTTGTGAACAACATAGTCATGACTTTTTCATGACTTTAATGACAAAAATCATGATTTTTGTCATGATATTTATCATGACTCTTTATATAGAAAATCATGACTTTTTTCGTGATTTGCTTTATCATTTCTAAAATCATGACATTTAGAAAATCGACAAAATATCACACATGAGATCATGAAACTTGAATCATGACTTCATTTTGACATGTCATGATTTTTGTCATGATTCTTAATAAACGAAAGTCATGATTTCTTGGTGATGATTTTTGTCATTTTTAAATCATGACATTTCGAAAATCAGTATAAAAATCACAAAAATTGAATCATGACTCTATTTTGATATTTCATGACAAAAGTCATGATTCCTGTCTTGATTTTTGTCATGATTCTTTGTAAACGAAAGTCATGATTTCTTGGTGATTTTACTTGTCTTTGTTAAATCTTAAAAAAAAAACTTAAAACTTGAATCATGACATGTCATGATTCGTAACAAATGAAAGTGACTTTCTTGGTAACCTGTTTTGTCCTTTCTAAAATCATGACATTTCGAAAATCAGCAAATTGACCTTAAAATCATGAATAATAAATCGTGACTTTTGTCTGATTCTTAATAATCATAGTCAGGACTTAAAATCTCGACTTCATAATCGATACTATAACGATTTGTCATGACAAAAATCACGAACGTCACAGTCTGATCAAATTAGTATAACCGCACGTATTCAGTTGCTTTTGTGCAAAATGATCTTGATTTTGAATAACATTCTTTTATTCTTTTGTAGGCAGGAAAGCAACACGTATAACAATTTTTGCTGGGCCTGGCTGCGAACGTTTTGCTGCGCTTGGATGACCTCGATGGCTTTATCGCCATCGCATGCTTTATTTTTGTTATGCTGTGGTGACAAAGTCTGCTTTGCTATTATTTCTTCATATTAAAAACACAGTAACGGTCTTTTCAGTTCTCGCATGCTTCTTGTGGTCGGGTGCTGTATGTGGGCCTGCACGTGGTGAAGGAAAGTGGATGCAGGGTCCTATCATAGATGGACAAAAACATGCATGAAGTTGTGCCCTGTTGGTCTTGCGAGCGGTCGAGCGATGTGTCTGTGAGCTCGACAACGTACTAGCTAGTGAACTAAAACTTAAAGGAGCATCGTTTATGGGTGGACACGTCTCAGCTATTAAGTATACATGCATCCAGAAACATGCTCGTCATTAGACCTCTCTGTTCTGATATCCTACAATTCACTTTCAGATCATCATCACTAAAACTTCTTATTGAAAAACTGGCTTATATAGTCCAAAATTAACGATATGGACTTTCAGATACGCACAAACATCAAATAAACCAGGAACAAATGTTTCAGATAACAGATCACACAATTTTGCATGATTTCTTTGACTATTAATCCAGACAATCGGGCCTTTGTAGATCTGTTCTTTGTCAGTGTTTGTCAGACGGACGGACTGTCAGTCGGAGTACTTTTAAGACGTCATAGGTGATCGGAAAAATAGTTAACTGGGAAACTAAAAGCAAGTGGGAAACTAAAAGCAAGTTACGATCAGAGATGGGCGAAACCGATCATGAAATGATTAGAATCCGAATCCAGGGGTAGACATCACTGAGGAGGGTTGGTGGTCGAAATCAAATCTTGGATTGCCTAAGCCGACTGTGTAGAATTGGGAAACGGATGCTAGAAGGATCTAGACTAGAAATTTGGTGGGATTCGTACGAGTGAGGGTTATACAGGATCGGATTCGCCCATCTCTGATGACCGATGCATATTTATGAGTCACGAATACATCTTCGTCGGACACAGAGATCATCATCAATGAAACTTCTTATTGATTAAAAAACGGCTAGTACCAAAATTAACGACATGGACTAGAGCTTCCAGATATATCAACATCAAATAAACCACAAACAAATGTTTCAAAATGCAGTATTATTCATGCAGTAATTATTCAAAGTAATAGATACAGGCGAGTATTCCATAATAGAAACGTAGAACGAGGCTATTAATGAAATAATATTTAAGTTTCAGCCCCTTATTAATAACAAAACCGAAGTTGATGAAAATGCAGAAAAAAACCTTTCCTGTCATCGCCCCAATCGTGCAGAAAAACAGCGTCCGTGTAAAAAATTAAATCTCAGGACTAGTTTTTTCACTATAGTGGTATTTGAAGGTAATTTACTTTAATAAGATATTTATAGTCGGTAGAAGCTTCAGTTATTTGTTACAGGTTTTTTTATTTCCCCGACGTTGACCCAGAGGATTGACAGCCTGACGAGCACCCTTGCCAAGAAGGGCCGAAATATCGCTGATGAAGAATCGTAGCTGACGTATCCGTTGTAAAAATTGTTTTGAATAAATGTTTCAAATAATGTGTACAACGGATACGTCAGCTACGATGCTCGTAGGGGAAAGCAACAAACCTGTAATCATACATCATTACAGGTTTGTTTCCTTCCCCGACGTTGACCCTGAAGATTGACAGCCTGACGAGGGCCCTTGCCAAGAAGGGCCGAAATATCGCTGATGAAACATCTTAGCTGATGTATCCGTCGTATACATTATTTGAATACATGCTTTTATTCTTCTCGATTTATCATGGGAAGAACCAAATTTGTCGAAATCGTCAATATAGCCGGTACGAACCCGGGCCTACAATGCAACTGCTAGATTATAACGTTCATTTTAGAGTGAACTGAGGAGCTACAACATAATTTACCCCGACTTCACTTTTGATTCTATGTGCAAATTAACATTTCCGCATAGAATTTTGCCAGATTGATCCGGCCTCTAGTGATAGGATCTCCTGCCGGAACTGGATTTGAAGAATCCGGATTTTGAAAAAAGACCGAATTTCGAAAAATATTTCCGGAAATATGAAGAGTCTGGTCATTGAAGATCTTTCAGGGTATTTTCTGATGAAGTCTTGATTATTGGGATCTCAAAACGTAAGTGGAGGGATACCTATGACATCGCAAAAGTTGTCCGTCCGTCGAATGAGATGTTTTGATGAAACTTGGTGTGAGAATTGTCTGGTTCAAGGGTAAGGTCAAGTTCGTAGATGGGCTCTGTAGCCCTAAATTTTTTACAAATTACGGCCGAACTACTCAACTTCAGACAAAACTGTTGATTTCAGCAAATTTTCTGATTTTGGCCGGATTCCGGGCGAACTATTTGTCCGGCGAGAAAATAGTTTTCATACACTGATCCAGGACGTCTCTTCACGCCTACATCCGACCTCTAATCAACTTTCAGTGGAACTTTTACTTTCAACCATTTTTCGGTTTTGGACGGATTCCCGGTGAACTGCTCGTCCGGAGAGAAAATAATTTGAATATAAGGATTCAGCAAGTCTGCTTACCTCTGTTTCAATACCTCTAATCAACTTCGAGTAAAACCTTAACTTTAACAAATTTTCCAGAAATTCTGCCGGATTCAGGGCGAACTATTATTCTGGTGAGAAAATAACTATCATCTTCGGATTCAGCATGGTTTCTTACCCCTAAATTGACTATCTCATTAGCTTTTAAAAATATTTTGCTAGCCCCAACACTTGAACCCCCTCCCCCACCCCAAATATGGATTTACGGAGCCCATCTATGAACTTGTCCTGTTCTTTTACTCATAGTTTCCCCACACCAAGTGTGAACAAAATCTTGTTTTAACACAACCCAACAATCGTGTGTCAAAATACTCAAATTCTGTGCATTTTCTTTGTTTTGAATTTGCTTGCGGATTACAACAAGGAATACGAGCTCAGGTAACTATGAGGAGGAATTATTGAGAAACAAAGATAGGTTTAACTAGATATACTGAAGCAAAATTTATTTCTTCAGTGTGTAAACCATTCTATAAGGTTCAATCTAGTATGTTTATCATATTTGTGTGCCCCTTTTTAAGCCAGATAGATTTTTCTCACGGAAGATTTCTCTGGATATTTGAAATCTTGTGTGAGGTTGGGTACCTCTCCTGTATCACTACACTTATGTTTTGGAAAAAAAATAAATAAATAGTTCTTAGGTATGCTACTGAACTTTCTATATAAATTGCTGGGTATAACCAACAATAGGCATGGACAAGCAATATCATAGGCTAGGTAACTTGATCTCCTTATAAGCAGGACACACATCAACAGTAGGGAACAGAGAATCGAAAAATAAAATATCAAAGCCTGTGTTCGTTCATATCAACGGAACAGTACGAAACATTAAATAACAATAAAATAATTAAGAAACATACCCACAATAAAATTAGCGCCAACGCCTTTCATCAGCAAATTTGAATCAAATCTAAACCGCGCGCTAAAAGCAAAAGAGTCATGGCGCGGATTGAACTTAATCCCTCTGTAGTTTTCGAAATCCCTCTCACGGTTTGAACCATGCTACAAGGAATTATCAGTCCTGCATTCCTGACCCAAAGGCAATGATTTAGGTCCGCTGACAACTGACCGACAAGGTAATGCTTTAGCATGTACGGGGCAGTTTTATGGCACCCGAGAATTGCGGATTCAATGAAAATAGTTTTAATTTGTACTAATTCCGGCCAAATTTCCGATTTTCCGGAAATTTTTCCAAATTTCCAAATATCCGACTGATTCAAAACTTTCATGATTCGTTATTAGGATTTTAGAGATCACAAAATTTCTACCGCTATGATCTTTCATGATTTCTGAGATCACGGCGGCTTCATTCCTCATTGAAATGATCTGTTATTGGTCAATCAAAATCATAATTCTTGTCAAAATGACTAGTTTATGATTTTTTGAATCATAAAGACTGAATCATATTTTTCATAATTCGTGGTTACGATTTTTTATGATTTCCAAGGTCACAAAACTTATATCACTAAGATCTTCCATGATTTTTAATATCACGACGGCTTAAATCATCATAGAAGTGATTTTTTAATGATTTTCTATAATCATGTAAGTTCCAATTATGATCTTTTCAAGATCTTTTGAAGTCACAAAGACTAAATCATAAATGCCTAACTCCTGTTCATGATTTATTATGATTTAGAGAAAACATGAATACAAATTATAGTGATTTTCCGATAAATAATTATGACTATTGTCTGATCATGACTTTTTTGTGACATCAATGTCATATAAAAGAAAAATCATGATTTTTCCATGATTTATTTAATGATAAAATGGGAAATCATGATTTTCTTATGATATGACATTGTGTGACATTTTAATGAGTTTTTCCGTACTTCATGCTTTATTTTTGTTATGCTGTGGTGACAAGTCTGCTTTGCTATTAATTGTTTACATTCTATTTATATCTATATTATATACCATTCTAATTATCATCTTCGGATTCATCATGTTTTCTTACCCTAAATAGACTATCTCATTAGAAAAGTCATGTGTCCCAAAACACTCAAATTCTATGCCTTTTCTTGGTTTTGAAGCTGCTTGTGGATAACAGCAATGAATACGAGCTCAGGTAACAATGAGGAGGAACTGTTGGGAAACAAAGATAGGTTTAACCAGAAATACTGAAGCAATGTTTATTTCTTCAGTGTGTAAACCATTCTATTTATATCTATATTATATACCATTATAATTATCATCTTCGGATTCATCACGTTTGCTTACCCCTAAATAGACTATCTCATTAGAACAATCATGTGTCCCAAAATACTCAAATTCTATGCCTTTTCTTGGTTTTGAAGCTGCTTGTGGATAACAGCAAGGAATACGAGCTCAGGTAACAATGAGGAGGAATGGTTGGGAAACAAACATAGGTTTAACTAGAAATATTGAAGCAATGTTTATTTCTTCAGTGTGCAAACCATTCTATAAGCTTCAATCTAGTATGTTTGTCATATTTGTGGGCTCCTTTATAAGCGAGATAGATTTAACTGGAAATTTGAAATCTTGTCTGAGGTAGGGTACCTCGTCTGTATCAATCCACTTATGTTTGGGAAACAAGTAAATAATAGTTCTTATGTATACGACTGATCTGTTCTATAAAATGCTGGATATAACCAACAATAGGCATGGACAAGCAAAGCAATATCATAGGATAGGCTAACTTGATCTCCTTATAAGCAGGACACATATCAACAAAAGAGAACAGAGCATCAAACACTCAAATATCAAAGCCTGTATTTGTTCATATCAACGGAATAGTACGAAAAACTAAACAACAATCAAATACATAAGAAACATACCCATAACAAAATTAGCGCCAACGCCTTTCATCGGTAAATTTGAATCAAATCTGAACCGTGCGCTAAAAGCAAAAGAGTCATAGCGCGGATTGAACTTAATCCCTCTATAGTTTTCGAAATCCCTCTCACGGTTTGGACCAAACTACGAGGAATTACCAGTCATGTATTCCTGACCCAAAGGCAATGATTTAGGTTTGCTGACAACTGACCGACAATGTAATGCTTTAGCCATGAAATCCAACTACTTGGCACGTAAGCAGCAGGGGTTATGGCACCTGAGAATTGCGGGTTCAACGGAATTTGTACTAATTCCGGCCAATTTTCTAGACAAGACCAGCAAATGCAGTCTTAGTGATCTTCACTTTTCCGATTTTATGGCATTGAAATTCGAAAGAAAATGAGTTTCACATGAATATTATAGCGTTTCTTTTGGACAAAAGAAAGAATACAATTTTAAAGATGAGCAAAAAAAGCTCGCCGTCGAACGCTCAGCTGTGAGAGGATACTAAGTAAAATTCAAACATCTTTCTTGGTCAGTTCACGTCACCACAACATTAGATCGAGGCCCCCCCCCAGAATCAAAGTTCCGTGCACGTATTTGAAGCACAACGTTTTAGATGGGTTGTAGCACCAGTTTCTAAACACTTCCCGGTATGATCTGTTTGTGATTCTGAAAATGATAAAGACTGAGCCACAACTGTCAGAATTGATGGTCATGATTCATTTTGATGTCCCGTATCACAAGACTTCTCAATATGACCTGTTTACGATGCGAGATTACGATTTCTTATGATTTCCCAGGTAACAAAACTCACATCGCTACGATCTTTCATAATTTGTAAGATCACGATGGCTTGAATTAATTTTTCAGAATCATTAAAATTCCAATTCTGATCTTTTCAAGATTTTTGGAGTCACGAAGACTAAATCATACATGCGTACCTGGTGTTCAGGATTTGTTAATGATTTGGAGAAATCATGAATATGAAATATCGTGATTTTTCTGATAAATGATTATGACTATTGTCTGATGATGACTTTTTCGGGACACCAATGTCATACACAAGGTAAATCATGATTTCTCCATGATATTTTTAATGATAAACTTGGAAACCATGATTTGTTATGACAGTGTGCGACATAGTACTCGACCACGCGCAAGACCAGCATGCAACGACAGATTGAGTTGACACGAAGTCCACTGCATGCAGTGTTCTTGCCCGTCAATGGGAAGTGTGCGTCCATCTTCCTCCACCACGTGCAGGCCCACATATGCAGGCCCCGACTACGAGAAGCATGCGAGAACTGCAACAGATCTAGTTGTCGGATTTTAATATGTATAAATCGCAGTTAGTTATTCACCAGGGGCAACAAGAGTATAGATGCAGATAGGCAATAAGTTGAGGGATATGCTGCTATCTGCTATGCTTACCTACAAATGAATAAAAAAATATCGGACATCAACAAGTCATTATTCTTAAAACCTGGCTTTCAATACCAATATGACCTTTGTCTACGGTATGACACAAATCATGATGCAAGGTGAATTTATGATTTCTGAAACATCAAGACTGGATCACAACGTTCATAGTTCATGGTTATTAGTTCCTGTGTGAAACAATTTACGGTGCTAAGACATTTCGTGATTTATAAGATTGCCACGCCTAGAGTCAAAATCGAGATGATATTTTAATGATTTATCAAAGTCATAAAACTTCCGAATATGATCTTTAATGATACCAAGATCACAAAATTTCAGGAGATGTGATACTTTTCTGATTTTCAAGATCATGACGGCTTATGTTAGCTTAGAAATGATCTCTTGATGATTTAAAAAAATCATAAAACTTTGCAATATGACCTGGTTATGACCTGTAAGATCATAAAGACCGATTCAAAACTTCCATGATTCGTTATAATGATCTTTGAGATCAACAAATTTCTAGCGCTATGATCTTTCATGATTTCTGAGATCACTACGGCTTCATTCTTCATTGAAATGATCTGTTAATGATTAATCAAAATCATAATCCTTCTCAAAATGTTTAGTTTATGATTTTTTGAATCATAAACACGGAATCATAACTTTCGTAATTCGTCGTTACGATTTGTTATGATTTCCCAGGTCATAAAATTGTATCACTACGATCTTCCACGATTTGTAAGATCACGACGGCTTAAATCATCACCGAAGTGATTTTTTAATGATTTTCAAAATCATTTTAAGTTCCAATTATGATTTTTTCAAGATTCTTTGAAGTCATGAAGACTAAATCATAAATGCCTAACTCCTGTTCATGATTTATTATAATTTAGAGAAATCATAAATATAAAATATCGTGATTTTTCTGATAAATAATTATGACTATTGTCTGATCATGATTTTTCGTGACATCAATTTCATATAAAAGGAAAATCATGATTTCTCCATGATTTATTTAATGATAAAATGGGAAATCATGATTTTCTTATGACATTATGTGACATTTTAATGAGTTTTTCCGTACGGGGTCATAGGTATCCCTCCACTTACGTTTTGGGATCCCAAAGAGTCAGTCGTACGAGAATACCTTCCGTGGTGAAACGAATTCCGGTCTACTTGAAAGGAATCTCGTCGGCGGTGCTGGTAAAAAAAACAAAAAAAGGTCTACCTAGCAGAGGCGTTACTATAAGCCAAAACATTTTTGGGGGGGGGGGGGCAAGGTATATACCGACTGTTTTTGCAGATAAGAACTACTAATATTGAGAAAAACGACTGTGTTGACGGTTGATTTTAAGAAAAGCTACTATTTTTAAGAAAAATCGACTATTGTTACGAGAAACCGACTGTTTAAAAAAAAAATGACTACTTTTCCGAAAAATCGCGGCACGTCGCGCCGACTCGGCTACTTTTTAACCGAATACTAAAAATACTAAAATAACTAAAACATTCGGGGGGGGGGGAAGGGCCTCCCCCCTAGTCGTGACGCCCCTGCTACCTAGCTTCTAAGAGCAGCAGTCATTATTTTGATTGTGTTAAGTTTTTTGTTTCCCTATTTGCTCTGGTATGACGTTCAGGAGACAGCCATTCTCACAACGCAAGATTCTACTATGAACCTGTCAGAAAGCTTTTTGGTGCTGTAAATGCTGCATTAATGGTGCATTTTCTTCTTTTTTTTTGGTCCGAAAGCTGTTACCTTTTTTTCTTCTCTGACACTTCTAGAATACCAAAATTTAAGTCAGGAAGAAGAAGAAAAAAGAATTAGATGTATAAAGCTGATAAAATGGATCAACTACTGATATCCAACCTTCTTATCTTTCCTTTCTTCGTTGGCCCTGGTCGCCAGTTCTCTTAGAATTTGGAATGTTTGCCTAGTTGTCTGATGTCTTTTGGAATTTTGTATGTTTGCCGCCGAAAACACCGAGAGAATCGCAGTACTCCCCAGTCTCTTCTTGAAACTTCAGCATAAAATTTAGCGTTCTTGCTGAATTTTTCGATTAATTTTATGCTGAATTAATGCTGCATTAATTGAGCGAAAATTTAAGTCCGAAAGCGAAATGCTGCATAAAATGCTGAATTAATTCAGCATTTTCGTTCGTTTCGGAGCTTTCGGACACGTTCTATGACGTGGAAAATTTGAATATCAATACAAAACGCGTCTTTTCAGTGGCCAGTAACCACCTCGCGGAAGGTAGCTCACTGCCTAAACACTTATTTTACGTAAAGCGTTTTCGTCAAGCATATAACACAGGTACAAGTGCATAGAGGGACTGCAAATCCGACAGAAAAATTCCACCATATCAAAATCGATTGTTCATGAATAGCGGAGTAACAAAGTAACGCATTCAGTCATTTTAATCTTTAAGTGAATAACCAGAGCAAAAGTAACACTAGAGAGTAGCGCCAAGACTAGAGAAAATTGACACACACTCGAATAGCAGCGATACTAGCACCACTAGCGATAGAGAACATCCCTAGTGAAAATCATACAGTTATTCACCAACGGTGGCTCCGATTATTTCATATTCTGAACTTTGCAAACAAATGATACAGCCTCTATTGTTTCCTTGGTGTGTGCAGACCGGACCTTTGCTTCAGTAGAAGTTTCTAGACCCTCTTTGTGTCGCTTTAAATGCTGCGAGCATATTTGGAGGCGCTACGATGATGGCCTATTTGCAAAGGAAAGCATAGGTCTTGGAGCTACTCCCTAATTGTATATATATATTAGTTGTAGGTTAATGACAAGTGCAGTTAATTTGCTCGCGCATGAAATGTTGTGTCGCATTTAGTTTGAAATTGAATTAAATGAAATTAAAAGTCCCTAGTGTTTTGCTCTGTGAATCACAGATGGGTAACTAGATCGCCCTATCTTAGCCCTTTCCCGTTAACATTTAATCTCAGAAAAACGCACGTGTCAGAGAACAGACAATATAGTTAGAAGTCGAAACAGCGTCTTTTGTGACCGTCTTTAAACATATTTCTGATAAATATTCAGCCACATTTCAGCACATCCGATTCTATTCGTTTTGCGTATGGTCGTCATTTCTTCGTATCAAGGTCTGGGATGACGAACAATCCGTGCCAACGAATAATCGCCGTGTGCCCGGCGAAGAGCCAGAAAAGTTACGAGAACAAACGCTGTTGATTAGTTTATACAGGGTTTGAAACGATTTAGAGGGTTTGTTTGGGTGACCTTTCTTGTTCTTCCCGAAGTTCACTAGCGTGTTTCGTTCACTAGCGTGTCTATAGGACTTAGTCCTATAGACACGACGACAAGATTTTTAAACTCCTTCGTGCCATACTACGTGAAGCACTACAACGATAATATCTTCAAATTGAAGTGATAGTTCATCATGCATGTTCTTCATGTTGCATCTTTTGGTGTTTTTCTCTTCTTCTTCTTTGACGATACCCATGTTATTGCATTGGGATAAAGGGAAAGAATAAAGATTATTATTTATTATTATAGTCGTATAGAGCGTACGGATTATTTTGGGCAGCGCATAGGTGAACAGAAAAGCTTAGCGAAAAGCGTCAATGGAGAGACGCAGCGAAGACACTGAAGGTAGTGAAAACCGCACTGTCAGACGTTTAATAACAGACAACAAAAGGATGAACGATTTCAACATACAGCACTTGGGATGTCATCTGTTGTGTTAGAAAACGTTATACATGAAATGTTACAATAATAGTAATAATACAAAGCAAGAGAAAAGGCTTTTGCCTCTAAATAACTCTAAGAAATTTTGAGTGGTCGAACTGATCAGAGTTAAAAATCCCATCAACAATGCACTTGAAACTATTGATCGATTCAGCATTAACAGCATCTTCGGTAAGACCGTTCCAGGGATCAACAGTTTTATTGCCAAAACTCCACTTAAAAACGTGCTTGTGGAATCTTGATTATACAGAACAAGTATTGCCAGGAAGGGCCCAAAAACAGCCATATAAAAGCATCCACTGACTTTTTTGTTTGTCGTCATGATTTCGGAAAATTCATCAGATGCTTTTTGGCAATTTTGTGGCTCTTCTTGGCAACGCTTGTTATGGATGACATTTTCAAACAGGTCCAGGTTCAGGTTCATTTAATTTCAAATAATGAAAACAAGTATTACGTATCTTCATGGTAGAGAGCAGGCTCGATGGCCAGAAGATAAAATTAAATAGTACAACTTAATCATGGTCATACACAACTGTATACAATATAATAGCAACCATCCGGTCCCAGGAAAGGGGACACCTAGCAAGTAACCTAAAAAAAAAAGAAAACAAACAAAGGAGAGACAACCAAGAAACTGTCAATACTCAATGGACAAGCCATCAATCTTCTAACAAGCTATGTATTTATTATCATTTATAACGACAGACAACATCCGAAGTGTTGTCTGTTACGCAATGTCTGTTGAAACCGCGCATCCTTCTGTTGTCAGTTATGGAACATCTGACAGTGCAGCAGAAAATTTATGTAAGAGTCATGCCCCTTGCAAGCACGATTTGATAAATAGACAATAGCATCAATGATTCATTATTTTTCCGTCTCTTTTTAGATGGCAAGAAAATCGGCTGCACCCAACCCCGTCGAGTTGCCGCCATGTCCGTGGCGGCTCGAGTGGCGGAAGAGATGGGGATCAAGTTAGGAAATGAAGTGGGCTACAGCATTCGCTTCGAAGACTGTACCTCAGAAAGAACAGTGGTCAAGTATATGACAGATGGAATGCTTCTGAGAGAATTCTTGTCGGAACCAGATCTCTCAAGTTACAGGTAATGACAACTCGTTCATTCATTCATTGTGTTTATTCCTGAATATCTGTTTCACAAAATGATAACATAGTACTGTTAACCTAAAGGACCCCTCTTGCTTATTCAGCCTTTTATAATATACTTGGCTCCCATAGGGAATTATAAGCTTCTAGAATCCCCAACTTTCTCCATTGTTTCCTTTCGTAACTACGAATTTTTAGCGCTTTTTCAGCCTTGCCGAGTTTTATATAAGTTTGCCGGAATCTTCTTTGTCCGCTGACAAAACTTTCACACATAAGGATGTGATAATCTTCTGGTTATTACTTCTTTTATTTGCTTAGTTTTCCCACTTTTTATGTTCAGTTTTCAAATCTTTTGCGCCCAGCCGCCGCGTCGGAGAGCAGGAAGGCTGGATATAATCGGCAAGCGCTAACAAGGGAATTGCTAGTTTCAGATGGAAACTAATGGTATTTTCGAAAACATTTTTTCTGATCCACTTTATAGGGAAAAGATCATTTCTAGTGAGAGTTGTGCTTTAAACCAAATATAATTGATATATACAATTCATTTTAAAACTTGTACGACTTCATAACTCTAGTCTGTCAAACATAAAAAATGTAAGTAGTAAGTAAGTAATTTATTTGTAACCCGCCATTTCGGGAAAGCGGAGTAAATGAAATAAATAAATCAAACACAAAAAGACACAGAAAAAGACAATAATTTTCAGTCTTCGGCCAGAAAAGCAGTGGAGAAGGTCGTGCGCTGATTGGGCTCTGTTGTCAATGATTTTTTGTAGCGATGAAGAAAGATGCAAAAGGGTTACACTTGCATCTTGAATTTTTAACTTCTCCGTCAATGTACGGTTATGGCTTAATTTCAGTAAGTGGAGCAAGTGCTTTGCATATGTAAATGATTTCATCTTTTTAATCTCCTTCTTCGCAGAACATGAGTGACACCGGAACGAAATAGTATAGAAGGAGCACAGAAGGTGCTGTCCAATTTTCCCAAAGAAATATGTAAAACTAGATTTAATTGTCAAAAGATTATACGTGTCTTCACTTGTTAAACAACTTCACAAAATATGGCAAAAATGACTTAAGGAATCTATCTGAAGAGTGACTAGGTGGGTTTGTAGCCGTGAATTTATTTGCCGTTCTGATGCGTGCTTGTTCACCATTCTTTACTGCGTAGTCAGGCAGAACTCGAAGTCGTTCGTTAGGCGCGGAGTGGATGTGTACGCGATTCTTCGGAAATGTTGGAGAATCGTAGTATCTCTTTTGATAGTTCGTGCCATTTGCGCTTGAATTCTTTGTTATTTATTTAGTTACACTCGAAAAAGCGTGGTTTACAAAAAACTTGAGATCTTGAAACGAGGCCAATACATGAATCTTTGCAGATTGATTTACTCATAGGATTTGTTTTTGTTTGAGTTAATTTCTTACACAATACCGAGATCGGGTGCAAACGAAATATTTCGGAACATGAGCACCCTGGATAAAACACATAATTGTTTAGAACTTATGGTTCGCAACCCAAACTCTATATGTAAAATTCGTGTATGTCCGATATCTGTAGTGTGATGGCGAGCGAGTAAGTCTAAGAGCTCGTAGTGATCTCGTCACTATCCATATTTTGTAAGTAAGTAGCCTAATAATCATAATAATTTATTTCTTACCCACAAATTCCAAAGGAAAAACAAGTGGAGTACAATAAAGAAAAGAAAGGACGAAAATACTAAAATAACTTTACATACAAAAACACATTAGGGTGGTGTGGTGAAAACCGAGAGTAGGCTGAACCTGACAGCTTCCTGTGTAGCATTAGTAATTTCTCCGAAATATCTGGAACACCGAACTTACGAATAATTACTCTATCCGATGCCAAGGGGGAGGTAAAGAAGAGTTTACAGTAACGAAAATAACTTTTTCGGTGAGAAAGAATGTCTTCCTTTTTAAGAAGAGGATAAAGTCCGGAAACATAGAAAATAGAATGGTCGCAAAAGGTTGAATAAAGCCGACTAAGAGCTCGTCTATTTTACCGCCCACGGATAGCAACAGTTTTTAAGTAATCAAATTGTATTTTTTTTTCTTTATGTAAGTAATTTGTTTGTGCCAGACCGTTTTTAAAAGGGGGTATACAAAAGGAAATAAATCAGACACATGACAGAATATAGTTTGTGAGCCTTGAGTCAGAATATAGTATAGAATAGTATGCGCTGCTTAAAGTTTAACTGAAAAGCCAACTTATTTTTGTGTCATTTAACTGAATTCAGTGAATTATTAGGATTCTACAAAGGGATTTTTTTTTTCCATATATCTGCTCTAGTTATGACGTTCAGAATATTTGCGGCCGTCCCCACAGCGTAAATTCTACTATGACGCGGGAAATATAATCTCAACACAAACGCGGCTTTTCATTAGGTAGTGGTGAGATTGGTGAATATTGTATAGTGCCTGAATAAAAAAAAGATCGTATAGAATACAACAAAATTACAAGCGCATAGAGGCACCACGAATCCCACGGAAATTCCGTTATTTCAATATCGATTATTCGTGAAAGTTGTTATTATTCCCGAAAGTTGTCCCGATGTTTGGACAATAGGAACGACGAATTTTATGATCGCTCTTGTCCGATGTTCCGTTTCCTGTTATTGGGGTCTAATGTGTGTCTTAGGATAACAATAAAAAAAGAAAAAAATAATCAAACTATTTACATTGTATACTGAGATGACAACAGAGGCACAAGAGGGTAGTGTGGCGTAAGACGCGTGACGGTAAAGTTACTCGGGGAACCGAGCTTCCTATGAGTATTTCCGTTCCTGTATCAACGGACTAATCTTTTAGCGCGCCCCTTCGATGCTTCGGTCACACCGCACTTTCTGTATATTTCTCCAATTTGGGATTTGCTAAACATTTCCGAGAAAAGGCAATTTCGGACAAAATATTCCGAACAACTAAAATAACTTCTCGGACTCCCCTCATGGGAGTCTAATTCAGCCCTGTCAAAGAAGTAGCACATCATCGATGCTTTTGCTAAGTGCGAAACCATAGAGTGTCGTGCTAGATCCCGGGCTTTAAAAGACACAGAGGAATCGCCGTTGACTCGTCTAACTTATCAGCGAGTCTTATAAAGTTCATATAATGTTTCGTTTTCTTTGTCTGTTATTACTCCGCTCTTTCATTTGTTTGTATAGCAGGTCTTAATAAATTATTATTATTATTATTATAGAAAAGAAATTTATATTAACTATAGACTCTATTGGGTTTTCTGAAACCTTACCTTAGACCTTAGTTCCTCCAGAGCCATCGATGGCGCATAGGGCGTCGGCAAAGCCTCCCCCCTCGTCCCGCACTGATGCCGAGGCGGTGACGTCTTCCCGTTCAGGTACTAGTGAGGTACCAGCCGGCTTCCACTCGAAGGTTGTTCGAGGAAGGCGGCTCTCATCCATACGAAGGACGTGTCCGAGGGATGTCCACCGCCTTCTTTTCGACAGCTCGAAGACAGACGGCTGACCTGTTTTTCTGCGTCTTTCTGCATTGGTTATTTTTTGTTGCCAGCTTATATTCAAGATTCTTCTAGAACAAGTCCAGGAGTTCAAGTACCTGAGTAGCTGGATTGATTGTGATGGAGAGATTTCGATCGAGATAAAACGTAGAATTGGGAAAGCAACAGGTGCCTTCAATAGATTGAAACCTATTTTGAGAAGCGACAAATACTCAATGCGACTGAAGCAACGACTCTTCAACAGAAATAAACTCTCCATACTCCTTTGCGCAAGTGAATGCTGGGAAATAAACACCCAGCTTGAAAAAAGGATCCTCGCAGCGTATAGTCAAGATTCTTCTGAGGCTCATATTTTCAATTGCGAGGATCCTTTTTTCAAGCTGGGTGTTTATTTTCCAGCATTCACTTTGGTAAAGGAGTATCGAGAGTATATTGCTGTTGAAGAGTCGTAGCTTCAGTCGCATTCAGTATTTTATTTCTCCAAATAGGTTTCAATGTATTGAAGTCACCTGTTGCTTGCCCAATTCTACGTTTTATCTCGGTCGAAATCTCTCCATCACAGTCAATCCAGCTACCCAGGTACTTGAACTCCTGGACTTGTTCTAGATCCGTGTTTTTGCAATGGAGAACAAGTGGCGAGCTTCGCATGGCCATGCCCTTCGATTTGTCAACATTCATTTTTAGCACTACATTCTCTGCATTTTAAGTGGTAGTGTCAAGTAGCCGCTGCAACCGTTTTTAGACTCTTCGAGGAGGACAACATCGTCCGCAAAGTCCAGGTCGAATAGTTGCATGTTGCTCACTTTTGCACCGTATCCCGATGCGTATCCCCCATTATGATTATAAATAGCATGGGGAAAGTACACACCCTTGACGGACACCAGACATGATCTTGAAAAATCTGGTTATACCGTTTTCGGTCTTTACGCAACATTCGGATTCTTCATAGAGCGCTATTCATATTTATTATTTTATCGGGAATTCCATAATTTTTCAGGATTCTCCACGAGCAATCTCGGTCAACTGAGTCAACGGCCTTTTCAAAGTCAATGAATAGGAGGTAGAGCTCTGCTCTTTTGATTCTTCGACAAGCATTCTCAGTACAAATTTTAGATCAGATCATGATCTCCCAGTTCTGAAGCCATGCTGCTCTTCTCGCAGATTTGCGTCTAGTGCTTTTTGCAGACGCTGGAAGATGACGGAGGCCAATAATTTGGATGAGACAGTGAGAAGATTGAGAAGACCTCTCCACTTCTTGCAGTTCATCGTGTCTCCCTTTTTGAAGAGTTTGACTAGAATGCCTTTGCTCTAATCTCTTGGGACCTTCCGTAAGGCACATATCTTGTCGGAGAGGGTGAGCCAAATGGATATGCAGGTAGTAATTCATTAATTCAGCATTTCTGCTGAAATCCCATCAGTACCCGGGGCTCGTCCATTTTTAAGCTTCTTTGCTGCATGCATGATCTCCTCGGCACTCGGGGTCTGTATTGATGTCTAATTGCATAAAAGGGATATCAGGTACATTTGGTCGGTCAGAGGTTCTCGGTCTGTTCAAAAGTTTTTCGAAATGGGAAGCCCAACCGTCTATTTTTTCTGGGTCAGATATGATTACTCCATTTTCGTCCTTGACAAGGGGGATTCTGCTGCTATGCTTTCCTACCATCTCATTTGTCAATCTGTGGACAGTCTATCACCCTTCCTAGCAGCTTCTGCTGCCAAAGCTGCTTTCTTTTCAAGGAATTGTCTCTTGTTCTTTCTTGCACTCTTTTTCATCTCTTTGTCTTTTTCTTTGTTGAGCTTTTTTGTTGTCATCTCTGAGCTCCGTGTCGTAGCTGTGAGCGTGACATGCTTGAGCGCCTTTCGTTCCTCAATGAGCTTCCATGTAATGTTTTCAGAAACAGCGGGGATTTTAGAAACAGACGGAAATGATTCTTCAGCGGGCTAATGCAGGTATTAGCTCTCTGAAGCTGCTGTCTCGGCACGGGATATCTTCGTATCACCTTTTGCGAGCTTATACATCTTTTATACGGTCCTGCTTGGAATATTGTTCCCCGTTTGGCATTACGGACTGGCACAGGAGTTAAGTTCTGGCCGAATTGATAAGAATCAAGTTAGTTCTGGCCTACTGACCTATCCCCTCTCCTTGAGCCCAGGCTGACCGGGATTCATATATTCAAACAATGCAAGACAACCTGACAAGGGCCCTTGCCAGGACGGGCCGAAATATCGCTGCCCAACCATTGAGAGAGTTCAGTTTCGGGCATTGTTGGTAATTTTCAAAAGTGTCAAAAGTCCCATACTGTGCCCCCTTGAACAATTTGGCCTAGATTCCCTTACTAGCCGTCGACAAAAGCTGTCGCTTTCTTTTGGTACAGTGTTGCTGAACGGTACATTCCATCGATCCATACTGCCCCCTGATTTCAAGTCACATCGATAAAGACCCGCAAGAGCAGTGGCAGAAGCTGCACCTCTCATAAAGCCTATCCAGGTGTCTCGAAACCGATATCTGAAAAGTTTTGTTCCCTCCTTTGTCAAGTTTTTTAACGCCAGTGCTAGTAAGTAATTGTGTACCTGATGTTAACTCTTTTTATGAAATGTATTGGACTATTGCTTTTATTTTAAATTGATTCATAAGTGTTGACTGTAAATGATATATATATATAAATGTTGACGACCAAACGAATATTCGGCTTGTCCGCTTCAAGTTTAGAAATAAATTGAATTGAACTGAATTCAGGGAGAATCAAGGGTATGGGCTAAGAAAGATTTTACTTCCTTCTTATGTGAACTGAATTCAGGGAGGAAGGAGGCGTAATACGCCTCACTGTGTAGTGGCTTCTGAAAACCTCTTTCCTTCCTGTATCAAAGGGGGAGGTATTGAAGAAATGTGTAGGAACTATATTTTTTCAGGGAGAATCAAGGGTATAGGCTAAGAAAGCACAATCATGAGCTTTTTCTTGTTTATAGTGTGATGATCATTGACGAAGCTCACGAGAGGACGCTCCACACTGACATCTTGTTCGGCCTCATCAAGGACATCTCTCGGTTCAGGTCGGATTTGAAACTCCTCATCTCCAGTGCAACGTTAGACGCAGAGAAATTTTCCGAATTCTTCGACGATGCCCCAGTCTTCAGGATACCAGGTTCGTCGAAATTCTTTACTGTCTCTGCCTTTGTGTTATTATTTTTTTTTATTTCTTTTTTATCGTGTGGAGGGTTTGGTATGGCGTTTGTAATTATACGGAATGGAACAACGCTTTCTTTCTTTTGTGTGCGTATTTCAGAGAAACGACTCATTTATATTATCTACATATAGTCTGTGTTTAAAATGGGGCCGAGCTAACGAGCTCGTATCCCTGCCGGCCCGCAGTGGTCAACACATATTGTCATGAAGTATTTTAGAAATTAAAGAACCTGAACCTTCGTTGACGCCTTCCGCGGATCACTCCCCATCTAAATATTCCAGTTTTGAGTGAACCGATGAGTTAATAGCCCCACTTGGGTGCTCTGATCTGAAGCGCTTAGGCTAACTAAATCTAGGTAGCGTCGAGCGGTGGGGAAGTACTCAACTCGTCGAAGGCGTATTTGTGACCGTATTCTTTCGTTTAGGGAGGTCGGTTCCTTTTCTTTGACGCTTATTTTATTTATTTGATTACAAATCTCTTAGTTCACACACAGGCTCCTCTGAAGATCATCTCTCCGTTTCGTGCTTCACATCAAATTCCTACTTTGTTTACTGCGTAGTAGCAAACCTCAAAGGTCAACCCTCAACCTTTAAAGTTCACGTCACCACGCTCAATAACATCTGCGACATAAGCATATTG
Organism: Branchinecta lynchi; assembly: GCA_023053575.1. Lineage (NCBI taxonomy): Eukaryota > Metazoa > Arthropoda > Branchiopoda > Anostraca > Branchinectidae > Branchinecta > Branchinecta lynchi. The sequence continues at coordinate 2,811,976 of JAKZAP010000002.1, read as the reverse complement.
GCGGACCACGAAAAGGATGTGGTTCTTTGTTCTTACTACTAATGATCCCAAAAGCTCGAATGTTCCAACTAATAAGAAAGCTAATTTTGATACTTTAAGCACACCTCGCACTATAGTAAGTAAGTAAGTAAGTAATTTATTTATGACCCGCCATTTTGAAAAGGTAAATGAAGAAAATAAAGAAAATAAACAAAACACATAAACACACAGAAAAAGACACTTAATTTTCAATTTTCAATCTTCGGTCAGGAAGCAGTGGACGACGTCGTGCGCTGGTTGGGCCCTGTTATCCATGATTTTTGAAAGCGATGAGGAAACATCCAAAAGGTTAACACTTGCATCTTGAATTTCTCCGTCAATGTATGGTTATGACATAATTTCGACAAGTTTAGCAGGTGCGTCGCATATTTAAAATAACATGATCTCATCTTTTTAATCTCCTTCTTTCGCAGAACATGAGTGACGCCAGAACGAAATAGTATAGAAGGAGCGCAGAAGGTGCTGTACAAATTCCCAAAGCTTTACGATTATAGCGCCCCCGGATAAACTTCTTGAACAACCGAACAGCAAAATTTTGACAATGAAGATTTGCCGAGCCACCGTAGAGCGTCTGTTGATTTGACGATGAACGATCCAAGAGACATAGAAGCTTTGGATGCATGCGAACTATTTGACGAAGGGTTGAAATGCAGGTACTCACACTTTGACAGGTTAACTTCAAGGCCAATTTTGAGAAGTTCCGACGACAGCTTACTTACTTTTTTGTGAGTGTGGATCGGCTACGGCTTACTAAGAGCAATTCGTCCGCGTAGGCTATGTAGCTGAAGGCATAGTCTTTATAAAAGTAAGCAGGATGCAAAGAATCGAGATAAGAAGATATGGCCGATTTGAAGATGTAGGGAGATAAACACCAGTTCGGACAGGAATACTCTCTGACAAGCTACCTTGCGATTTGAACCTTACTGAGGAATGACCATACCAAAATTTTAACAGATAGACAACAGACAGATTCACGCCAGAAGTAATTAGAGAAAATAGGGCCTGAGAGTGCGTTATATTGTCAAAAGCACCAGCTCCATCTATAGAACATATATGTATAGAAGATTTGTCGCGGGTAGCCTGTTTCATCATTTTTGTCAATATGTGATGAGCGTGCGCTCAACTGGCGCTCGAACGGAATCCAAATTGCATTGAACCAAAGCGACATTTTTCAACTAGTTGTGAAAGAAGGACGTATTCCAGGATTTTGCTTATGGTACAAGAAACTGCCATCAGAATCTGTAGAACCAGTTCTTCTTAATTTTCGGAAAGCAATTTCGATGGAAGAACAAGTAACGGAGAAGGTTGAAATATTTTCCTTGGTAGGTATTTAAGAAGTAAATTTTCAAAGTGCTGTTGAATCTGGTTTTTGCAACCACTGAATAGACCACTGTAGCGGCTGGTCCAGTCAGCCATAGTTAGCGCGGAAGGAGGTATAGCTGAACCTTTATCTGTACGAAGGACCTTTTGCCACGCTTTTTCGTCAGTGGGAGCATCTAAGCCATTCAAACGAGCATTTTTAAGTGAAGATTTGTATTCACGCTTCGTTTTAGCTTTTAGATTAAAGACAGTACCATTCCCTGGGCGTCCACAAGCAATCCAAATTTTTAGCCAAAATTTTGACGAGTTTTTGCCTTCTTAACTTCAGGACTGACTTTCCAAATAGGTTTCCTTGTACCAACTCGAATTCTCTCAGTCGGTACAGCAATATCGGCTGCCAATTTCAAGCAATGGACAAGCTCGCTATAATAACAATTAATATCAACGGACGAAGTAGTAGCTGCTATACCAGTCTGAAGAAGGTGAAAAGGAACTTTTAAAAGCGAGAGAAGATTAGTTAACGTAGAAATGTAGAGCACAGCATCTATACAGTTCCAGTTACGCGTTTGGATCCAGGCCTTCTTGGGATTCGGACAGCTGATTCAAGAAACAGGGACAGCCAAACAGAAAGACAGAGGCAGAAGGTCGTCTTCAATTTTCTCCTCATCAACCTCAACAATACCATCAATGAGGCTTGTTTCAGAAACAATCAAATGATCAATGTTGGAAATATTACCGCCACGATTATGTATATATGAAAAGGGTAGAGACTTCTCAATGAGACTGTGAGCTACCGGTAAAGAATCGAAAAATAAGTCAGTCCATACAGAAGAAGTTAGAAGATCAGTGTTGATATCCCCAACAAGAGCCCATTTCGTTCCTTTCCGTGAAATGTCTGACAGAAGTGTTCTGATTTTCTGACAAGCCTTAGCGAATGAACTGTGTGATGCAATGTTCCGCCGGTCGCAAGGTAAATATATGGTAACAAGAACAATATTGTCCAACTGAACGGCAAGAGCATAACGCCCAGACTGGAACAGTTTTGGTGGTGCTGAACACTCGCTGGCTCGAAGAAAAATGGCTAACCCACCGGAAGGACGACCTCTAGTTTTCATTGCTGGCTGGATGAACACAAAATGCTCAGGAGATCGGCGCAAACTTTCGCTACTAAGGGCGGATAGCAGATGCTCTTGGAGACAAAGAATGTCCGCGCTGCCTAGCCCAACCACCAAATTCTGTTAAATAAGTTAATTGAGAATAATGTACCTGAATTTATTGTAAATATTGTACGAGGATTTTTAACTGATAGATTACAAATTGTAAAGTATGAACAGTGCATGTCAGACGCGCTTCCAGTTTTTTGTGGGGTGTCCCAGGGAACTGTCCTTGGTCCTCTGTGTTTTCTTATTATGATAAATGATGTTGCTCAGGATATTGATGAGCGATGGAAATTCGTAGACGATTTATCACTGGTAGAAGTTGTGGGAAAGAATTTAAAAAGTCAATCTTTGGGCATAATTCAGGATATTGCTACAGAAGCTTCTCGGTCGAATATGGTAGTGAACAGTGACAAATCTACAATACTAACAATCTCATTTCTTAAAACTCTCCCACAGTTCCACCCTCCTATTCCTGATAACCTTGCTTCTGACCAAATTACACTCCTTGGCGTTATCATATCTTCTGATATGTCTTGGGAGGAAAATACCAAGTATATTTTAAAGAAAGCTAACTCTTCCATGAGTATGTTAAAAATCCTAAAGAAATTCAAAGTCCCTAAAGAAAGAATGAAAGCTTTGTATTGTATGTTTGTCCGTTCACTACTTGAATATGCTTGTCCAGCATGGCATTATGGACTTACAAAGAGTGACTCAGATAAGTTGGAAAGAATCCAAAAACGTGCTGTTCAAATTATAATTGGTGGCCATAAAATGCCGTACTCGTATCTCCTAAAGGAGTGTAAGCTGGAGCCCTTTTCTGTTCGTAGAGGACAGCTGTGCCAACGTTTCGGAACAAATCTATTATCCCACCCTGTCTACCGAAATATGCTTCCGCCACCTTTTAAACCGGAAAGAAACAGACCTCCAAGAGAAGCAGCTATGAAAGTACCAAAACTCACACCTGTCGTTTGTAAAACTGAAAGGTACCGTAATAGTTTTGTGCCTCAGTTTACTTTATATCATAACAACCTTACTTGATTTAGTGTATTTATTGTATGACAATTGTATATATGTATTAGTTGTAGGTTAACGACAAGTGCCAATCAATTTGCTCGCGCATGAAATGTTGTGCCGCATTTATTTTGAAATTAAAATTAAATTAAAATTAAATTAAAAATCGACAAGTAGAAGATCTTTGTCCTTTGTGCCATTTAAATTTAATGGCACACAGCGTAGTTTCTTTTCCTGAAAAAACATTATTTGCCAAGACCTACGGCGTTCCTCATAACGCTGCATCTGAGGCTAAAAGAGACATGGCAACCGTCGCAATTGGCACACTTTGGAGGCAGTGAGCAAGGCGAGTCTTTGCTATAACTGTGGCAACCAGTACAACGAGTGCATTTTGGAGAATCAGACGGATACGGGCATTTGGCTACACCGTGGTTTTGGGGATTGACAGCGAAAGCAGCGCTTGGGCATTCGGTGGAATTCATGAACACGAAAAACTTCATACCAGATTTTCATAGCTGTAAGAAGATCAACTTGACTTTTGAACCCGATTTTTAAAATAACGAGAGCCCGAGCTAGGCACGACTTCACAAGCATCAGGAATCAGGGTCTTCAAGGCGTCGGCTTTAATGGTGACTGGAACACTCCTGACAACAACCAAAAATTTAGGAGAGATAACTTTGGCAGTAGTACCCTCCGGCAAACCCTTGGTGATTGATCTCGCAACAACCTCTGTATAAGAAGCACTTAAAGTCTGCACGATGAGACGATTTCTTTGAGTATTCGCTCTGACATTAGCGATCCCTTCGTTACCTTCAACGGTGTCAATGTGTTGCGTCCTGGAATCGATGTTAAGAAGATCCGACGGGATATTACTAACAACAACAGTGTGCGTATCGGAAGGTGGTGAGCAAGGAATGGCTGCCAAAGCCTCGGCACGAGTGGAAATAGCAGTGAAGCGATCAAGAGTAGAGACTGCTTCAGCAATAAAACGGACATCATTAGCAACAGCGCTTAGCTTGCTACTCAATACAGATATGGCAACAGCTGGAACGACTGGAACTTCGCTCGGAAATCGTATGACGAAATCCGGAACAGCAACGTCCAAGCCATCACAGCGACGGAAAGCATCAACAGTATCACACAGATGATTGGCCGCAGCGACAATTGCGTCAACAGTGAAGAATTCTGCAGCAAACTTTTCGACCGAATTTGTATCAACTCCCGAGTCAAGACTTTTCTGAAAAAAAAATTCAGAACTGGCTGATAAACTAGACTAACTGACATCTCGTCATTTCCTTCACGTTGCGCCATTCCACAAACGCAGACTTTTAATAACGGCTTTCAACGGTTTCACAAAAAAAAATTAACCGGTATTTGCGACTGTTCAGGTCAACGGTCAGTTGAAGACTATTTACTGTTAGCGTTCCTTCTTTTATTTTTCATCATACGACTGAATATGACTAAGCTAGAAATAGTGCTAATAGGGTTGTACTTAAGTAGTACTTAGTACTTGAAGTACTACTTAAGTACAAGTTCTGTACTTAAAAGTCAAGTACTACTTAAGTACAATTGTGGTCTGGTACTTAATACTTGATACTTAAGTACAAGTTTTCAAGTTCAAGTTTTTTTTTCAAGTTCAATGGGTTCAATGGGCAAAATTTCGAAGTACTTAATACGTAAGTACAAATTTGAAGTACTTGTTACAACACTGAATTTCGCAAACTTCGGCGTCAGCAGGAACAAAATAGGATTTAAATAGTTTGGTTATGTCCATATAAGAACTGATCCAAACGGACAGACGTTAGTGTCCATCGTAGAGAGATATCCTGACCTTTACAACCTTGGAATTTATTGCCACGTGACAGTACTCTCCCTTGAAAAATACCTGGGTACCCTGTGAACAGTTTCCCCTCTGTTCCCCGGGAAAAATACCCTCCGTGTAAATATCCTTGAGCGATGTGCAGTACACTTCAGTTAAAACAGTAAAAGCTACTATTTCTGTTGTGGTGTATGCTGATGATGAGGTAAAGGAGGGACAAACTGACTCTAATATATATGCTTTGGAGGAGTGAAAGAGGGACGATGGTATACGGCCAATTCGAAGTTGGTGGTATACGAAGCATCCTGAAAATGAAGGTGTCATCGACGAAGAAGCACAAGCTGGCCCATGGCAAAGTTGATTCAAATTAGGTGCTTAGTAAAAGACTAAAGTATTTTATATTGCCAATTTACCTATAATACTAACGCAACCTACTTCCATAATCGCTTCGTATATTTCTAAACCCGGCGACCTCAATTTTGTACGATACATTCTAACCCCTCTTTGAAAACCACGCTGTTTTTCTCACTTGCCGTGTTCTGCTACCTTCGATTTGTATCACGCTGTCGACGTTGTCTGCGAGAAGTTTTTCCATCAGAAAAACCAGTTATGTAAATTGTTTCCCTGTTTTGGCTATAAGTCAACGGGTCTCGGAATAGGGTCATTTGTTGTAACCAACCAGCTCATTTGTTGGTTATTTGTTGAAAGCACAGCCTAGTTTTAAAGTATTCGCATATATTCAAATACTGTAAGTTGAAGAGTAGCCTAAATAGTGCGAGGGGTAAAAGATTACTTTTGATTTCAGGTCGCCGGTTCCCCGTCGACATCTACTATACGAAAGCTCCCGAGGCCGACTACATAGACGCATGTGTGGTAACGATCCTTCAGATCCATGTGACCCAACCACTTGGAGATATTCTTGTGTTTTTGACTGGGCAAGAAGAGATTGAAACGTGTCTCGAAATCCTCCAGGAAAGAACACGGAAGTTGGGAAAAAAGATAAAAGAACTGTTAGTTCTGCCGATTTATGCCAACTTACCGTCGGACATGCAGGCGAAGATCTTCGAGCCGACACCACCTGGTGCACGAAAGGTATTTATATTCAGGTGATATTGAGGCTCCTCGTTTGTTGGAGCCTCAATATCACATCGTTTGATGATAGTGCAAAAGGGATGCGTCAACTGAATTTTTTTAGAGCTATATTTCGGCCCTTCTTGGCAAGGGTCCTCTTCAGGCTCAAAGCCGCTCAAGTTAGAAAAATTAACTGCGGGATAACCTCGTTTGATTTCAAGTAGGTCATCGTCTTCAGTTATTTACTGAGCGTTTAAGCTTTGGAATGAGCGTAGTAGATGTTCAAAGGAATTAGGTAATTTTTATCAGTTTAAATCAGAGCTATGTATGGAGTTGCAATCAAGGAAAGAAACAAAAGATTGCAGATTTCTTTCCTTCCCCGACGTGGACCCTGAAGATTGACAGCCTGACGAGGACCTTTGCCAAAACGGGCCGAAACATCGCTGCTAAAGCATCGTAGGTGACGTATCCGTTTTATGCATTATTTGAATATCAGCCGATCTGTATGCCCTCTAATTGTCTTAAGGAGAGGAGTGTGGGCAAACGGCCCTTCCCGATCCGTTTACATTAATTTAAACTAAACTCGGCAAAGCTTGTGTCTAAGAAAACAGAATCGGGCTGCTCCGCAAGACACCGGGAAAACTTAACGTTGGTAACGGGCTACCAAGTGTTATTTTGAACTTGTGAACCAAAAGATAGTAAATCAAATAAAAAGAAAAGATAATGCCCTTGAAAAAAATTTCCCCGAAGATTCAGCTCTCTGATCAAGAAACGAGATACTAGTTTGTTTGGTGTTTGCCATGGCTGACGCGTTAAATGTCAAAAGTGTGCTTGATTGGGAGAACTGAAGTGTCCTAACTACTTCAGGTGTTAATTACTGTTAAAGGACCCCTCGCACTATTTTATACTCTTCAACTTACAGTATTTTAAAATATTTGAATACTTAAAAACTAGGCTGTGCTTTCAACAAATAACCCACGGTTTTGGCTGTTTTAAGCCTTTTCCTAGACCCGTTGACCTGTAGTGAAAACAGGGAAGCAATTTATATAACCGGTGTTTCTGATGGAAAAACTTCTCACAGACAACCGTCGACAGCGTGATACACATAGAAGGTAGCAAAACACGGCAAGTGAGAAAATCAGCATGTCTTTGGTAGAGGGGTTAGAATGTACCGTACGAAATCGGGGTCTCCGGGTTTAGAAATACATGGAGTGATTATGGAAGTAGGTTAGTATTATAGGTAAGAGAGGTCATTTAAGGAAAGTAGGAAATCAGTATTTCATAATTTATGTTAGATTATTGCTGACATGGTTGAGAACTTTTGCCAGAAAGCTTGCAAATCTTGATAATTTTTGCTTACACTTTTTACGAATTCTTGGTCCTATAGTACCCGTATGGAAATAATTGTGACTGTAAACAATTGAAAACAATTGTTTTTTTACAATTGTACTATGGGACCGTAATACAATTGGAAAAAAACAGCTGTTTTTTTACAATTGTATCATTTACAATCAAATACACTTGTCAACCGTTGTAATTCCTACAATTGTATTTTTTACAGTTGTATTTCGGTCCCATAATACAATTGGAGAAAAACAACTGTTTTTTCACAGTTGTATTTTTACAATTGTATTTCGGTCCCATAATACAATTGGAAAAAACAATTGTTTTTTCACAGTTGTACTTTTACAATTGTATTTCGGTCCCATAATACAACTGGAGAAACACAACTGTTATTTCGCAGTTGTATTTTTACAATTGTATTTCGGTCCCATAATACAATTGGAAAACACAATTGTTTTTTCACAGTTGTATTTTTACAATTGTATTTCGGTCCCATAATACAATTGGAGAAAAACAAATGTTTTTTCAGTTGTATTTTTACAATTGTATTTCTGTCCCATAATACAATTGGAGAAAAACAAATGTTTTTTCACAGTTGTATTTTTACAATTGTATTTCGGTCCCATAATACAATTGGAAAAAAAACAATTGTTTTTTCACAGTTGTATTTCGGTCCCATAATGCAATTGGAAAAAAACAATTGTTTTTTCACAGTTGTATGTTTACAATTGTATTTCGGTCCCATAATACAATTGGAAAAACACAATTGTTTTTCCACAGTTGTACTTTTACAATTGTATTTCGGTCCCATAATACAACTGGAGAAACACAACTGTTATTTCGCAGTTGTATTTTCACAATTGTATTTCGGTCCCATAATACAATTCGAAAACACAATTGTTTTTTGACAGTTGTATTTTCACAATTGTATTTCGGTCCCATAATACAACTGGAAAAAAACAATTGTTTTTTCACAGTTGGATTTTGGTCCCATAATACAATTGGAAAGAAAACAATTGTTTTTTCACCGTTATATTTTTACAACTGTATTTCACCGTTATATTTTTACAACTGTATTTCGGTCCCATAATACAATTGGAAAAATACAATCAGTTTTCACAGTTGTTATTTCACAACTGTATTTTCGGTCCCACATTACAATTGAAAAAATAGTTGTCTTTTACAATAGTATTTTCAGTCGAATAATATAAGTGGAAAATTTGTTTTTATTTTCAATTATATTTTCGTTAATTAATACAATAGGAGAAAGATCAGTTTTTTTTATAGGTGTACGATTTACAATTACCCCGCCGTAAACGGTAGAAATTTCTAAAAATGTATTTTTGGTGGTTCCATAATCGCATTGGAAAAAAAATTAAACAAGTGGAACCACAAACAAGAAGATAAAAGGAACCAGAAACTACAAGTTAGAAAATACCAAGTGGATTGTCACACTGCATATAAGTTGGTATTCTAAAAATGAAAATAATTATATGATTAGTAATTTGACGTTAATTTCAGTTAAAGCACAGATTAATAATAACAATTTTGAAAGTTGGCTTAAGAAAGTAACGTCCGATAACCTATCAGACCCGAAGGTTTGGTATTTTCAGTTGAAATGTAATAGTAGCCTATGTAACAAGGTAAGACCTCGGCTGGTACTGATGAAGGGAGGGAAACTAGCACTTTTAGCATGTTAAAGTTGCCAAACTTTAACGCCTCTACGCGTTCTTTTATGGAGTCTTGTCAGTAAATCCATGAAAACACACCCAATAAATTCCAGAAAATTCGCATCTCTTCTGTTGAAAAAAAAATATATATATAAAAGTTAACTGACTCAAACAAACTTATCAGCTCCGTTTGCTGGTGGTTTGGAAGCTCCCGCTGTCCCTGAATCTTCCAATGGTGTTCTTGCAGCTGGAAGAAAATATTGGAATAAAAGAAATGAATAATGTATGACTCGCGCTGGTTTCTGTCGACTCCGTTGGTGATATCCACAGAAGCAAGTAGGGAAGAAAGAAACAAGTACGCGATCGCTTAGACGTGGAGTGAGAAAGTATGAATTGACTGTAGTTTGATTTACTCAGCTCATATCGCTGATTCGAATAGCCGCTAACAGCTTACCTACTGAGTTCCAGATACACAATTTTGTCCACCTATGTGCCTTCGGTTTCACTCGCTACAAGCAGGCTACTGTGGGTTTAAATACTCCTTCACCCCAAGATGACAGGGAAACAAAAATTAAACAATGGCTCAAAACTCAAAGCGAACAAGACCAAAGGTTTCGATGGGATCCCAAAAATTCGATCCAGACAGATATCTGGTCCTGTAGTCCTGTAGATATCTGATCTTCGGCAGACTACTTGAATGTGTTTAATATTAAGATTTAGAAACAGAAGAAGGTCAATGGCATCGGAGAAAACCAAGTTCGAATATGGATTAAGCATGTGTGTATTTACCCCTAGGCTATAATATCTACTTTGACGGAACTTATCAAATCTTCTGCCTTACTTCTGCCAAATCTCCGGTTTCGCCTGGATTCCGGACGAACTACTTGTCTTGGAAAAACTAAAGCTCGAAACGAATTCAGCGTATCTCCTTACTTGCAAACATATGTAGCAGGTAAGGGTAGCAGCTAAGATTTGTGCTGTCTTGAGGAACAGACGTCGGATCGAGGAAATGACTGCTTCCAAGTCATTTTGATCGAGTCCCAGTACACCTGCCGAATTTCATCGTCCAAGTGCATCTAAGTACTTTAACTCACTATCCCCCCACAGTGCGCCAATCCCGTCGTTTCTGTCACAAATATATTTACAACTTGTCCTTGTTCTTCTCACCAAGCTTCATCCCGGTCCCCCACTCTAAGCCTGTATCGAGATTTCCGGCCCCCCTTCCGATTCTACCCCTCCCCCCAGAGTTTTCGGATCCGGTCCGGAAACGAAACGGGACATCCGCTGCCAGAACTATTTCCAACTTAAAGTTTCATTTCTGTCCGATGCGCTCGAGTTATGCTTGCCTAGCCTTCCTAATCCCGGATTTCTCCTCCCCCCCCCCCCAATGGTCGGATCGAGGTCAATCGTGTCAAGTCAATCTGATCGGGTTCCTGGCAGGCCTGCCAAGTTTCATCCTTTAGCATATCTGGAAGGACCTTAACCGTGATAACCCGAAATCCGGGACTACCTCACCCTCACATACACGGTGCCCGGATCCGATCCATTTATGTCAACGATGTATCTAGGATCTGTGCTTGTTCTTCCCACCTTCATCCCGATCCCTCCACTATAAGTGTTTCACGATATTTCCGGTACCCCCCCCCCCTCCCACTCCCCCACAGTTGACGGGTCTGGTCAGGAAGGCAAGGGCCATAAAAACGAATTCAGCGTATCTCCATACCCCTATATCGAACATCTAATCAACTTCAGATAAAACTTTAGCTTTTAACAAATTTCCCATTTTCCAGCCGGATTCAAGGCGAACTATTATGTGCGTGTACAAAAAAAGTTTGTCTAAATCTGACATCTAACCAACTTCCGATAAAACTTTTAATACTAACATACTTTTCGTTTTTGCCGGATTCCGGACGAACTACTTGTCCGGAGAGAAAATGGTTTTCATCATCGTGTTCTTACCCAATAATCGACTACCACATTAGCTGTTTAAAAATATTTTGTTCACCCCTTAGTCCGAACCCCCTCCTCCACCCCTAAATATAGGGCTACAGCGTTCATCTATGAACTTGACCTTTCCCCTTGGCCCATAGAATCCACACACCAAGTTTCATCGAAATATCTCGTTCCCTTCGAGAGTTATCGTGCTGACAGACAGACGGACAACTTTTGCGATGTCATATGTATTCCTCCACTCACATTTTGGCATCCCAAAAGCCGAGCAGGCATGAACCGATATACAGGCGAGTGTAATGAAAGAAAATACAACCTCAGTCCCCCTTAACAGAAAAGAAACCCAAGATAATCACAAAGCCTTCCCATGTCATCGCCCTAATCGAGCAGCAACAAGGCTAAAGGTTTCGCTGGGATGCCAAACATTTAATATCCGGTCTTCGCCAGACTCCTTGAGCATTTTTACTAGTAAGGTTTAAAAACAGAAGAAGGCCGCAATGGCTAATCATCTCAGAAAACCAAGTTCAGATATGGATTCAGCATGTGTGTATTTAGCACTAGAGTATACGTCATATCTACTTTAACGAAATAGATCAAATCTTCCTGCCTGACTTCTGCCAAATCTCCGGTTTCAACTGGATTCCGGGCGAACTACTTGTCTTGCTAAAATTAAAGCTCAACAAGAGCTACGAGCTCATATGGCACTTGTTACGAGTAAGCACGGCTCGGTTATGCCAAATATCAAGTTTCATCGAGATCCGGTCACCCGTTCGAAAGTTATAAATACCTCAAGATTCCGGATTTCCAATCCCTCCACTCCCCCCACAGTGCCCGAATTGGCTCGGTTATGTCAATGATGTATCTAGTGTTTGCTAGGTGTCTGCACACCAAGTTTCATCTCGATCCCTCCACTCATAGCGTTTCCCAAGATTTCCGGTTGCCCCCTCCAGCTCCCCCCAAAAGTCACCGGATCCGGTCCGGATTTTAAGTGGGTCGTCTGAGGCATGAGGTCGTTCCAAATATCAAGTTTCGTCGAGATCCGGTCACCCGTTCAAAAGTTATAAATACCTCAAGATTCCGGATTCCCCCTCCCTCCACTCCCCCGACAGTGCCCGAATCGGCTCGGTCATGTCAATGATGTATCTAGTGTTTGCTAGGTGCCTTCCCACCAAGTTTCATCTCGACCCCTCCACTCATAGCATTTCCCAAGATTTCCGGTTGCCTCCTCCAGCTCCCCCCAAAAGTCACCGGATCCGGTCCGGATTTTAAGTGGGTCGTCTGAGGTATGAGGTCTTTCCAAATATCAAGTTCCATCGAGATCCGATCTCCCGTTCAAAAGTTATAAATACCTCAAGATTCCGGATTCCCCCTCCCTCCACTCCCCCACAGTACCCGAATCGGCTCGGTTATGTCAATGATGTATCTAGTGTTTGCTAGGTGTCTTCCCACCAAGTTTCATCTCGATCCCTCCACTCATAGTGTTTCCCGAGATTTCCGGTTGCCCCCTCCAGCTCCCCCCAAAAGTCACCAGATCCGGTCCGGATTTTAAGTAGGTCGTGTGAGGCATGAGGTGTTTCCAAATATCAAGTTTCATCGAGATCCGATCACCCGTTCAAAAGTTAAAAATACCTCAAGATTCCGGATTCCCCCTCCCTCCGCTCCCCCCACGGTGGTCGGATCGGGGAAGTGACTATTTCCAACTTAATCATTTGGGGTCCCTGATACGCCTGCCAAGTTTTATCGTCCTAGCTTATGTGGAAGTGCCCGAACTAGCAAAACCTGGACAGACCGACAGACCGACGGACGGACAGAAATTGCGATCGCTATATGGCACTTGGCCGAAGGGCAAGTGCCATAAAAACAAATTCAGCGTATCTTCTTACTGCTATATCGAACATCTAATCAACTTCAGATAAAACTTTAACTTCTAACAAATTTTCCGGTTTCAGTCGGATCCCGGGCGAACTCTATGTCCGAGTAGAAAATGATTGTCAAAAGCGGATTCAGCATGTCTTCTTACTCCGTTACCGGACAAACCTAATCAAGTTCAGATAAAACTTTTACTTTGACAAATTTTCAGGTTTCGGCCGGATTCCGCGCGAACTATTTGTACGACGAGAAAATGATTTTCATTTAAATGTTTAGCATGTTTTCTTACGCCTAAATCGAACATCTAATCAACTTTGAATACAACTTTGACTGTGACTTGACAAAAATTTAATATTTGATCCAGAAAATGGGTCTTGTAGATATCCGGTCTTCGCTAGACTCCTTGAGCATTTTTTTCTAGTAAGGTTCAAAAACAGAAGAAGGCCAATGGATAATCATCTCAGAAAACAAGTTCAGATATGGATTCAGCATGTGTGTATTTACCCCTAGACTATACTTCATATCTACTTTAACGAAATAGATCAAATCTTCCTGCCTGACTTCTGCCAAATCTCCGGTTTCGACTGGATTCCGGGCGAACTACTTGTCTTGCTAAAGTTAAAGCTCAAAAACAAATTCAGCGTATCTTCTCACTGCTATATCGAACATCTAATCAACTTCAGATAAATCTTTAAGTTTTAACAAATTTTCCGGTTTCAGTCGGATTCCGGGCGAACTCTATATCCGAGTAGAAAATGATTGTCAAAAGCGGATTCAGCATGTCTTCTTACCCCGATACCGGACAAACCTAATCAAGTTCGGATAAAACTTTTACTTTCGACAAGTTTTCAGGTTTCGGCCGGATTCCGCGCGAACTATTTGTACGACGAGAAAATGATTTTCATTTAAATCTTTAGCCTGTCTTCTTACGCCTAAATCGAACATCTAATCAACTTTGGATACAACTTTGACTTTTACAAACCTTCTGGTTTGGCCGGATTCCGGGCGAACTATTTGTCCAGCGAGAAAATGGTTCTGATTTTCATGTTTTTAATGACACTGGCATGTCTGATGCTTTTGAGAAACACCTGGTTTATTTATATTTGCTATTAAAATTGTACCTTACCTTACCTTATGTTAAGATGCTCACCTATTGGCGTGTACCCAAATAGCCACAAAAGCTGCCTACAGCCAAGGGACCATGACGAGTTGCTCATATGGTGCATTTTACACTCTGCGCAAAATTCTAGCGTATTTTTCATATCCCACCGTCTTAAACAAAATTTGTCTGCCCACTAATTTGAACCCGAACCCCTAAACCTTGAGCTACAGAGCCCATCTACAAACTCGACCTCTCCCTTGACCTAAAGAGTCCTCACACCAAGTTTTATCAAAACGTCTCATTTCCTTCGAGAGTTATCATGCTGACAGACGGACGGACAACTTCTGCAATGTCATAGGTATCCCTCCACTTACGTTTTAGGATCGAAATATAAGGGGTCTAAAGGTCAAAGCCTTTGTTTGGCCTTTTTTTGCTTGAAAAAGAATAAACGAACTAGATGGAACCCAGCTACGCACGCCAAAAATTTGGTTGATCAAAGAGGTTCACAGCTACTGATGATCCAGCAATTCGAAATATCTGCTACACTGAAAAAGTTTCTCCGAATAAGGATGCAGTATTTGCTACTGGGATTAATCTCATCTCTACTGGGGTAATATGAATCCGAATTAGGGGTAATCTTATCTCAATAAAGATAAGATTAATCCCAGCAGCAAATACTGTAAGATTTTTGTTTTACAGTGTACACAAAGGCACAGCTTAGCGCTACCTACACCCCCTCCCACGCACCTTCAAAATTATATTTACTTCTGTCAATGGAGATTCTTCTTTGACCCAAAGAGCGTGTTCCAACCTACTTACCGTAGTTACTACGCATGACGTCACGAATTTTGGCTTCTTGACGTCAAGCCTCAAGGGTGGAATGCATTTTTAATTTTCGGTAAAATACCACTCCAGGGGATTATCCAGCCAATCACGATAGGCTACAGAGATCCGGAGTCATCATGTTTTACTACGCAACCAAGTGTGGTAAGCAAATAAGTTACTATTTCGAGAAGGTTGGAACGGTCAGCGTAATAAGTTTTCGTAAGGCTGGAACGGAAATAGTAACTCATAGAAATTACTGTTAGAGGGGTGAAACACGCTCAAAGTACCCTCACTCTAAGTCCGCAGAGATAGCCTAACATCCTCGTCTATCTATGGCCAAAGGCATCCTGCAGATAGGGTCCTAAAAACAAATCACTAGTGTGTTCAAAATGCTACTTACCTAGAAAAGCATGACCATTGAGCAGTATACATCTTTCTTGCGTATCTATGGCATAGGTCAAGAGGCAGAGAGGGGTTTTCTTGGGATAGTCCGCTTTTGTTCTTTTCTAGCCTCTTTCTATCCAGAACTGGGTCTGCACATGTATTGCACTGTTACCTGAGTAAAAGTCTATTCCCAGATAACTATTCTTTACTCCATTCAGTCACAGTGTCTCTGGATCTGGTGCTACAGAACCAACTGGCTGTTCCAGCATGTCGAAACTCTTTGATAGCTTGTGTGCTGCATGCACTAAACTACATTATTCATTATTTTGTATTGCCTCAGACAAGAATCCCACTTTCGACGTCAATCTAGAACGCTTCATCTGAAAATATATACAAAAAATCAGGGGATGTGATGGTCTTTGAAGAGTCTCATGAACATGTGTGGTCTGTTTTATCAGGGTTATCCAACTGTTTTTTGTTATCTGTAAAAAAAACAGTTAGAGGCTTGAAGAAGCCAGGGAGAGAGGACTGAACAGCCTGGACCATCCAACCCAAAAATATTAAGTAAAATACTGCTGATTAGGATAAACATGCCCTTATTGCCATACTGTCAGAATTTTGTTAACAGAGAACACATGGTTGCAAAACATTGTGTTAACAATTATGCCGGATATTTCTGTTATGAACCTTAAAAATTCTTAAGTTTAGAGACAAATTTCTTTATAACACTTATGAATGCTATTTGTCACAAAAACTTAAAATTAAAAGGGTCACAATAGATAGGCTACATTATTCACGAAATTTAATAGAAGGATGCATATGTGTTATCTGTTATCAAGCTTCTGACAGTTTGACATATCAGCTATACTATAAATGGATTACAATATTTTCTCAACTGAATTTTTTCGAATTAATTCACCAGGTTCCTCTGTTGCAAGATAACTTCCTTTTTCTGTGAATTTCTGTAACACCAAGTTCTAAATCACAAAAGCATGATTGTCCATTTGGCTAGGCAAAAGAACACATATGCGCTTCTCAGCATTTGGATCTTTTTCTGAAAGCTTGGTTTACACAAACCACAAATTTCTATGTTTATTTATATGGCTATGACATAGGATAGGCTAAATTTAGCCTGATTAAGGTGCAGTTTATTACAAGTACTTGCTTTGTTGACATTAAAGTAAACCATTGGGTAAAAAAAAGGTTTGAAAGGAACCCAAGAAGAATTCAACCAAGAATAGAATTCAATCTGCGTGTACCAACTCTTTTACAAACCTAACTCAAGCATCATTTTAGATCGCCTATAAAGAGCTTGGCCACTCAAAACTTTTAAGGTACCAAAACCATGGTAAACCAACTGCCCCTTCAAAATCCTCAAAACTTGACTCAGTATTAGTGTCTGCAGTACTGCACTCCCATCCCAACTGCTAGAGAAACAAAACTTAATGGCCTAGGATATAATTAGGACTGCACAGAAATTATCTTTCTAACGTTACTTATTTAATGACATCAGCTATCCCTCCCAGTTTACCACAAACCTCTGAATTTGGGATAGCCTATGCCAAACGCTGGGTATATCTAGCGTTTGGTATACCCTATGCCTAACGCTGGATACACTATGCCAAATGCTGGATAGTGGAACCCAATAGAATATTGACAGTTTGAGTGAAGATTAAATATCAACCAATCAGAATTCACCGTTAGTGAGGTAGGTCAGGGTTAGGGTACCAACAGCTATCCAGCGTTTGGCATTGGGTATCCAACATTAGGCATAGGCTATGCAAAACGCTAGATATCTCCAGCGTTTGGCATAGGGTATCCTAAAATCAGGGGTTCATGGTTGACTGATCCCTCCTGTAAATCTCACCAAGTAATTTGAGCTCAGGTGAAATTCAAATACTTTCAATTATTAATACTGAAAAGGAATTTGACTTACACTGTATAAGCCACATTTTAGTTAGATTATAGACTACTTCTATTTGTTTTTTTAGGTTGTATCTTTCTGAAAGGAAAGATTTTCTAGAAAGTTGAAACTAGGTTTTAGGTCGGGTACCCTTCCCGAAAGAGGCATTTGTCTAATCCTGTCAGGAAATCAGTCTCTGAATAGTAATCAGGAATATAAAATTCACTGAAAATTCGAATCTAACAAATCTCCATAGCCTACACAATAGGCTACAGAGACAACAGAGTGCAAACAACAACTGAAGATAAAAAAGATCAAATTGAAACCACTCAGTAAGTAGGTACTGTAGGCAGACTGTAGCAGGACTGTAGTGTCTGCTCAGAGTTCAGCTTTTCCAGCCAGGTACAGGCTGGTACAGGCTTGCACAGAACTGTAACATTTTAGCTAGGCTATTTAGCACCTAGGCTACTGTCTGCCTACTATGCTTTGAAGACTTTTTCAAACTGAATAAATATAATATTCTGTAAAAACGAGGTTGGATACAGTTGGATACCCCTCCTGTGGCCTAAAGTAAGTAACGTAAACAAGCAGAAAGAACCTGATTTCAAAATGCGTCTGTAACACTTGGCTCTTAAGAGATCTAGCCAACTGTGCAAAACAAAAAGAATGAAGAAGTTGTAAAACAAAAATGTATTCAAAGAAGAATTAGCTTACCTGTACTGTGAATCTTTTTTTTCTCATCCAGAGAGAACAAAAATGATACTGTACTTTTTTTTTCTGCCTGACTGTCTACAATACAATACATAAATAATCTCTGTTAAGTTGAGCTGTTGCGTGATATCGATATACCGGAAATATCGAAACCTAGATATCGATATTGAAAACAATGTCTGAAAATCTTAGAACCAAAGAAATAGAAAACCTTGATTTCGTTTTTTTGTTTTACCAACTGTTATAGATCCCGAGTTTTGTTTTCCAGTATTAAACGGCTTACCAAAAAATACGTCGAATATCGAAATAGGAAATTTCGATACATCGCAAAATCAAAATATCGCCCAATAGTTGAGCTAAGTAATTTTGTAACATTTTAACGCAACAAGACCTAAGGTTTCGATGGGATCCCAAAAATTTAATATTTGATCCAGATAATTAGATGTTATTACTTTAAAAATGTAGAAACAAATCAAGACTTATAGTGGAAGCAGGAAACCAAATGGGGGTCTGGCAGTACGTCCGATAAAATCAGTAAGGCCAGTTAAGGGCACCAATAAACTGAGTTGACATCCATCTTGGATATCTGCCGTTCGGGAGCTACAGAACTCGTCTACGAACTCGACCTGTGAATCCTCACACCAAATTTCATCCAAATATCTTGTTCCCTTCGAGAGTTATCGTGCTCACAGACAGATGGACACTAAAGGTAAAAAACTAAAGGTAAAGAACGAATTCAGCGTATCTCCTTATATCCAACATCTAATTCACTTCAAATAAAGATTTAATTAATAACAAATTTCCCGGTTTTCCGGACGAACTATCGATCCGGCTAAAAAAAAAGTCTTGTAATATATGGATTCAGATTTCTTCTTACCCCTAAATCGGACATCTAATCCTACAGATACAACTTTTGCTTTTAACAAATTTCCCGGTTTTAGCCGGGTTTCGAACGAACTATAGATCCGGCTAAAAAAAAGTATTGGAATATATGGGTTCAGCATCTGTTCTTACCCCTAAATCGAACATCTAATCAATTTCAAATAAAACTTTTACTTTTGACAAACTTTCCGGTTTTGGCCGGATTCCAGGCGAACTACTTGTCCGACGAGAAAATGGTTTTCATATTCGTGTTCAACGTCTTCTTACCCTATCGACTATCTCATTATCTGTTTTAAAAATATTTTGTTTGTCCCTTAATTTGAACCCACTCCTAAAAGTAGGGCTACATGCCCATCTACAAACTCGACCTTTCTCTTGCCGCAAAGGATCCTCCCACCAAGTTTCACCAAAATATCTTATTCCCTTCGAGAGTTTTCGTGCTCACAGACAGACATACAGACAGACGGACAACTTTTGTGATGTCATAGGTATCCCTCCACTTACGTTTTGGGATCCCAGACACTAACAAAGAACGAGATGCAAACCAATATTCGCACAAATTCCAAAAAAGGAACAGGGAAACGGACCAAAAAATAATCCAACTGGATAAGGGCACGGAACTTGAAATTCTACTGATTGTTAGTGTAACTGGTGAGTGGTAACCAGGGAAAATCTTACCCTGACGTTCTATACATCTGCACTTGACGCTTGTTTCGGTATATTCGAATTCTCTTGTTGGGAAATGCAGTTAAGGGAGTTTTGTGGGAAGAAGGGTGCAGAATTTTCCGGTCTAGGCCGGGGTACGACCAAAAAAATGCTAGAAGAAACTGACGAGGGGTTTCCCACTACCCGGCACCTGCTGTAGTCTACACTCTTTCCAGGCACCGATCGAAACCAGCAGTGTTATGGCAACGGTGCCGCCATAAGGTAGAAAATTCTCGCTTCTAAAGATGCTGATTTTGATTTTCTAACACGTGCCAACCGGTGCCGGCTGGTGTCACACGGTACCGGCACCGGCCGGGCACCAGGAACTTGCTTTACACTAAAATCGGGAGTGGGCTACCCCTCAAAGACTCATAGAACTATCTGGTCCCAGCATGTTCTTTATCTATATCTACAGCACAAACTTTATTTTATTTATATATATATAAATAATACAAACTATATATATAAAAATTGTGTTTTTCAAACCCATTTGACAACATAAAATATTTCGAAAAGATGTACCGTACTCACTTATACAAATTTAAGCTATCCGGCGGACAAACTACTTGTCCGACCGCCGACGAGGAAAACACATCAGATATGGATTCAGTATGTATTTTTATCACATAGCCCACTGCCCATCTATAAACTTGACCTGTACTTTGACCCAATGAATAGACCAAGCTTGAACATAAAAATATGTCAACCCCTTCGAAAGTTATCGGATTAACAGACAGACGGACGAACAGACACCTTTACACCTTGCATACCTTTACGAAGTCGTAGCTATCCCGTCACTAGCCTACGTTCCCGGATTCCCAAAAACTGAATGATTTTCTTTCCAAGGCCAATTCTTGAACGTGGTGTCTAGTCTGTAGGAGATTCAAATCGGAGAGTTGGTAGTATACTCGCGATGTATTATGACTGTAACAACTCGCTTCTGGATGAAATCTGGATTCTCAGTGTGCCCCAGGAACCAATTGTGCATAGACCTGGGTCGAGTGCTAGCCAAAGCTAACACACTGTAGAGATTTTCACGAGTATTCAGCCCCTCGCGCGAAACGAGATGACTGTTTGTGTTGGTTATGTCGCCAGCGCGATGAGTCATTGAAAAACTTAGATAGCAACTAGCAGTCGCGTACTCGCGTTTGATTGGACTCTGGCTCTGGCTCTGCTCTGCCCTTTGAGCAAGTTTTCGATGCTGTGAGTGCTGTGACTGAAAATTATTCGATTTCATCCACATTACACCCCAACGAATTGCACATCGTCGTCATCGTCCAGTTGCTATTAATAGGCTAGTGTTTTTTTCGAGGTACTAATATAAAGCAGATTGGTTTCTAAGGAAGGCGAGAGAAAAAAGTGTTACGGTTGTACCCACTATCCGGGTATACGGCCTATTTGATTCTGGCCGAGTACCCGACACTAACTGTAGGTCCAAATCTTTAATCGAGGAATCGCGTAATTAATTTCCGAGGAAAAACAGTTAATGTAGTTGTAAAATTTGTTTGGAAGCTATGATAAGGGTGCAAGTGATACTTAGCCCTTTTCATAGCTCCTGGGAAAAGCAGTTACGCCCTTGGTGGTTTTTGGTTAGGCCTTTTACCGTCATGTTAGTGATTGATAAAGGCAGCAATAGGAGCGTGTTCCATCCTTCTACAAATAGTAACTATTAGTTACTATTTCCGTTCCAACCTCACCAAAAGTTACTAACTACGTAACTACGGATCTCTGTAACGTGATTGGTCGGATTCGCCCATGTCATGATATTCTGCTGGAAAATGGAAAAGTCGTTCCAGCCTTGACGGCAAAAAGCCAGAGTTCGTGACGTCACGCGTAGTAACTACGGTAAGTAGGATGGAACACGCTCTAGATAGAGCGCCTGAAATAGCCAGAAAAAAAAACAGAAGATGGCCATTTTTTTAAACCTGAAGAAAAAGTGTTAGATACGCCCTTATCATAGCAAATTATCGAATTCAAAAATGACCGTATAATCGTGACGGTTGTAAAAATTAATTTTTTGTTTATATTCAAACAATGTTTACAATGGATACGTCAGCTTTGCGTCAGCTCTCATGACGTATTAGGTGACGTATTCGTTGTAAACATTGACTGAATATATGTTTCAAAGTCAGTTTGGGCTCGAAGAATATTTAAAGTTGTTTTCTTTTCAGGTCCGGCGAATAATGAAGTGGTTTAGAAAAAAAAAAAAAAGAAGAAAACAGTTGGAACTATTCAACTGTAAACAGACAATTGTAAAAAAAAACAACTGGAATCAACTGTATTAAGTTGTGAACAGTTGTTTACAGTTAAAAACAGTTGGAACCAGTTGTTTATATCCAACTGTAAAAATACAGTTGTAAAAAAAAAAAACTGCATAGAGATGGTTGTAAAATTACAGTTGTTTCTTCAAGTCAGGTGAATAATACAATTGTTTACAGTTAAAAACAGTTGGAACCAGTTGTCTACATCCAACTGTAAAAAGACAATTGTAAAAAAAAAAACTGGAATCAACTGTATTAAGCTGTGAACAGTTGTTTATAGTTAAGAACAGTTGTAACCAGTTGTTTACATCCAACCGAGAATGAAAAAAAAAATTGTACAGAAAAAAAATCAAATATGTTCGGTTGTTGACAACCGGTTGTAGCAAGCACAAATAATCATACAGAACCTCTGTCTTGGCACTATGCAGCGACTATGAATACCCCGGCAAAAGGACCTAGAGATATTTATACCGCAGCTTTTTACCCGTCTATTGTAAAAAGTCCCTCATTTATCGGTTGTGCGTCATCGATTTCGGACATTTTTATTCCTCCGGTGAATTAAAATCCGAATTTGGAGAGTTATAATCCGATGCAAGATTAAAACGCTAGAACGCTAAATACTGCAGATACTACTGCAGTATTTCCGTCTTCCGTCTTCGCTATTGCTGATCACAGAGAAATAAAATGCAAGAGGCGCACTCCGCGCACTGAACGCTTCTTAGCGCGACTAGCAAACCGATCAGCTTTGCCTTCTACGTTTCTTCACGGCGGCGCCACAGCGACATAGCTAATCATAGAGGTAACGAAACGTTATGTGGCGCGAAGCTACTAACCTCCGCTCGTTCGCAGCAAAAAAGTACAGAGACATATTCAAAAATAATAAATTTTTGTTTGTATATATACAGAGAAACATAAAAAAAACAGTTGAAAAAACAACAACAACTGGAATCAACTGTATTAAGCTGTGAACAGTTTATTACAGTTAAAAACAGTTGGAACCAGTTGTTTATATCCAACTGTAAAAAGACATTTGTAAAAAAACAACTGCATAGAGATAGTTGTAAAATTCCAGTTGTTTTTTGAAGTCGGGTGAATAATACAATTGTTTACAGTTAAAAACAATTGGAACCAATTGTTTGCATCCAACTGTAAAAAGACATTTGCAAAAAAACAACTGAAATCAACTGTATTAAGCTGTGACCAGTTGTCTACAGTTGAAAACAGTTGGAACCAGTTCTTTGTATCCAACTGTAAAAAGACAATTGTAAAAAAAACAACTGCATAAAGATGGTTGTAAAATTACAGTTGTTTTTTCAAGTCGGGTGAATACTACAACTGTTTACATTTAAAAACAATTGGAACCAATTGTTTACATCCAACTGTAAAAAGACAGTTGTAAAAAAACAACTGGAATCAACTGTATAATTAAGCTGTGACTAGTTGTCAACAGTTGAAAACAGTTGGAACCAGTTGTTTATATCCAACTGCAAAAATACAACTGTAGAAAAACACTGCACAAAGATGGTTGTAAAATTTACAGTTGTTTTTTTTCAAGTCACGTGAATAATACAATTGTTTACAGTTAAAAACAGTTGGAACCGGAAGACGGAACCGCATCCAACTGTAAAAAGACAATTGTAAAAAAACAACTGGAAGCAACTCAATATTTCCGTCTTCCGTCTTCGCTGTTGCTGATCACAGAGAAAGAAAATGCAAGAGGCGCACTCCGCGCTCTGAACGCTTCTTAGCGCGTCTAGAGAACTGATCAGCTTTGCCTTATACGTTTCTTCACGGCGGCGTCACAGCGACATAGCTAATCATAGAGGTAACGAAACGTTATGTGGCGCGAAGCTACTAACCTCCGCTCGTTCGCAGCGAAAAAGTACAGAGACATATTCAAAATAATAATTAATTTTTTTTTTATATACAGAGGAATATAAAAAAACAGTTGAAAAACAACAACAATTGGAATCAACTGTATTAAGCTGTGAACAGTTGATTACAGTAAAAACAGTTGGAACCAGTTGTTTATATCCAACTGTAAAAAAACAACTGCATAAAGATGGTTGTAAAATTCCAGTTGTTTTTTCAAGTCGGGTGAATAATACAGTTGTTTACATTTAAAAACAATTGGAACCAATTGTTTACATCCAACTGTAAAAAAACAATTGTAAAAAAACAACTGGAATCAACTGTATTGAGCTGTGACCAGCTCTACAGTTAAAAACAGTTGGAACCAGTTCTTTATATCCAACTGTAAAAAGACAATTGTAAGAAAGCAACTGCATAAAGATGGTTGTAAAATTACAGTTGTTTTTTTCAAGTCGCGTGAATAATACATTTGTTTACAGTTAAAAACAGTTGGAACCAATTGTTAACATCCAACTGTAAAAAGACAATTGTAACAAAACAACTGGAATCAACTGTATTAAGCTGTGAACAGTTGTTTACACTTAAAAACAGTCAGATCCAGTTGTTTACTGAAACTGTAAAAAGACAACTGTAAAAAAACAACTGGAATCGACTGTATGAACCTGTAAACAGTTGTTTACAGTTAAAAACAGTTGGAACCAGTTGTTTATATCCAACTGTAAAAAGACAATTGTAAAAAAACAACTGCATAAAGATAGTTGTAAAATTCCAGTTGTTTTTTGAAGTCGGGTGAATAATACAATTGTTTACAGTTAAAAACAATTGGAACCAATTGTTTACATCCAACTGTAAAAAGACAATTGTAAAAAAACAACTGAAATCAACTGTATTAAGCTGTGACCAGTTGTCTACAGTTGAAAATAGTTGGAACCAGTTCTTTATATCCAACTGTAAAAAGACAATTGTAAAAAAACAACTGCATAAAGATGGTTGTAAAATTACAGTTCTTTTTTTCAAGTCGCGTGAATAATACAATTGTTTACAGTTAAAAACAGTTGGAACCAATTGTTAACATCCAACTGTAAAAAGACAATTGTAAAAAAACAACTGGAATCAACTGTATTAAGCTGTGAACAGTTGTTTACACTTAAAAACAGTTAGAACCAGTTGTTTACTGAAACTGTAAAAAGACAATTGTAAAAAAACAACTGGAATCAACTGTATGAACCTGTAAACAGTTGTTTACAGTTAAAAACAACTGGAACCAGCTGTTTAAATCCAACTGTAAAAAAACAGTTGTAAAATCACAACTGGAATCAACTGTATTAGGCTGTTAACAGCTGTTTACAATTGAATTCAACTGTAAACAGTCGTTAACAGTTGTAAACAGTCGTTAACAACTGTAAACAGCCTAATTATTTCCATACGGGTAGAACTAGGTCTTAAAAGCGAAGGAGTACCTGGTCGTTGACACTCTTTTGTGGAGGCTTAAACACCCGCTTGGTGGTGCTGTGTATACTCTGATTTTGGTTATCCAAATTCCTGTTTTTCTAGTGTATTTTGGCCACCAACATCGCTGAAACGTCTCTTACAATCGACAACATTATCTACGTGATCGATCCTGGTTTCGCCAAACAGAATTCCTACAACCCAAAAACGGGAATGGAGTCCCTGACAGTAACCCCTGTCTCAAAGGTAATCCCCATTGTCATTTTCTATTTTGGTTGATCCTTGGATTTACAGAGACCATAATAACGACCCCCCCCCCCTCTCCCCCTCCGCTATCGCAACCAGACAGAGACATTAGGCGATAAGGCCTGGTGGTATAACTTATCTGTTTAGTCTTTTGTCAAGAAACACCTGCTCAAGAAGTTCCGGAGAAACTGGAGAGTAGGTGCCAGCGCCGCATGTACGCTATACTTAAAGCACAACTCTTACTAGAAATGATCTTTTCACGATGAAATGGCTCAGAAATATCGTTTTTCGAAGATACCATTACATTATACGAGTACTTGGCCATTTTCCTGTTAAAGCTTGTCAACTCTATCCAGCCTTCTCGCTCTCCGACGCGGTGGCTGGACTCGAAATATTTGAAAACCGAACAAACCGTGGTTAAAAAGTGAGAAAACCAAGCGAAACAAAAACAGGCCAAAATAGAAGATAGACTTATTGTTTTTAATGTCTTCCAGAATCAAGAACAACACTATGTAGCGCTAAAAAGTCGTAGGCACAAAACGAAGTATTCAAGTATTTATTTATGTACTAAAATTATACAATACTGGAGAATGCCGAAAGGTGGGGACTTACGGAGCTTCTAATCCCAGATGGAGTTAGGGATAATATGAAAGGAAGATTAAGCAAGAGGGGTTATTTTTCTTGTATGGACCTGATATCTCTAGCGCCATCATGTCAAATGCACACGAGATCTAACACTAACCTTCGGCTCCCAAAAATTAAGTGTGAAAGATCCAGATTTTCTCTACGATATACAATACCAACTGTGTGGGAAAAATACAAAAATGATGTTTCAGAATGGTTGGAAGGAAGCCCATCGCTTATCAGGTTCAGACTCAAAGGACTACTGATTCTTAATTTTTAAAAATTATAATGGTTATGTAAGATACTTTTTTTTTTTTTTTTTATATATATTAGAGTGTGGTTGGTTAATTGAATGACTGTTTCGTGTGTGGTTGGTTTATGCTGTACGCATTCTCGCTTACTACGTCAAATAGTTTGTCATTTTTGTTTATTTTTCCCAAGAGGGGAAAATATAAGTTTTTATTTTATTTATTGGTAGATAGCAGGTTATTTCATACAGGTCAGATTAATTAAGTTATATTATTTTTGTTAGATTTATAGGGTACGTAATTGTTGTAATTATAGTAAAATTTTTAACAAGCACTGCATGTTCGAATTGTTTTTCTCCACAGTGCTTGTGTCATCTCTTTGTATTTTTGTGTAAAATTAAAAAAACTTGAACTTGAACTTGAACTTGGGTCCTTTAAAGCTAAGATTCCTGATTATGACGCACTGCCAAAACAAACAGTTTCCGAGGTTAGTCTTTCAGCAAAAGAAAAAATAAATGAGATTTTCGGGGGGTTCTTCTTGATCACCTTAAAGACCCCTCGCACTATTAACTCTTCAACTTACATAACCTTGAAATATTTGAATACTTAAAAACTACACTGTGCTTTCAACAAATAACCCATAACAGTTTTGTTATTTTAATCCTTTTCCGAGACCCGTTGGCTTCTAGCGAAAACAGGGAAACAATTTACATAACCGTTTTTTCTGATGGAAAACTGTTTTTTCTGATGGAAAAACTTCTTGCAGACAACCGTCGACAGCATCGAAGGTAGAAAAACACGGCAAGTGAGTAAATCAGCGTGGTTTTGTTAGAGGGGTTAGAATGTACCGTACGGAATTGGGGTCTCAGGGTGTGTAATACGGAAGAATGGTGATGCGGTATACTCGCGATCGGTAGCGTGGGGGAGGCTCGTGGGGTCTATCTCCTAGGGCTTGTAGAGTTGAACAAACTAGGGTTACAATGTACTTTATTAATGAATGCACTTACAGTTCAGTGGTTACCAAGTAGTCGTTAATCCATACGTAGGTGCTCCTCAAATAACGATACGGCAAATACTTATCAACGGTACAGCAACACTGCTAATCTTAAGTTCGACTGCCTCCCTTAAACGTGGAGAATCTTACTTATATACATAATTAACCGATACACTAAAACCAGGCACTAGCCCACCAGCAGACTTGCTAAAAACTGTCTTCATGGTATTCTTGAAGTCGGTAAATCCAAGTGAGCCGGTCAGGACTCAGTCCCTCGGCTATGGCTCACGCTCGCTAGCTCGCGGTTCTGAAAGGGCAAGTCGGCTGGTGCGCATTTGTGCAGAGGTTTCATAGTTAAAATAGAGGGGCGTAAACTACGTCAGTACAGGTGTAGAAGTATATGGAGTGATGATGGAAGTAGGTTGTTTTAATATTATAGGTAAGACAGGTCCAACATCTCTTTCTCAGACCAAGCTTCAGAATTCGTGCAGATCTGGTAAGCCACCAGTCCTCTTCTCCGTGTCATATAGTTTATCTCGACAGATTCTGACCCGTTTTCTTTTGCTTGGCTTTCTCGACTTTTTAACCAAGGCAAACCACGAAAAACACACACAAAACACGCGCAGAAACGCCAATACTGTATCGCAGCGGGGATACACGCACATGCGCTCTGCGGCTTCGTTTTGTCGTACCTGTGGCTCTGCTCCACTTCATCCCATGTCGATTCCGCCACCCTGTCCTCCGATGACTTCACCCTGACAACCGCTCTAGACATAATAACCGGAAGACCAGTTTTGGAACGGCAAGTTGAGTGGGAGACGTTCTGCCCGGCAATTATTGTCGTATTTCGTTTAGGTATAAATTCTTTTCTTTTAAGGCCTCTGCCAATCAGCGGGCTGGCCGAGCCGGCCGCGTTGCAGCTGGAAAATGCTTTCGCCTCTACACAGCGTGGGCCTATCAACATGAACTAGAAGATAACACAATTCCCGAGATCCAGCGGGTCAATTTAGGCAACGTGGTCCTTCTCCTGAAGTCCCTTGGTATCAATGACCTAGTTCACTTTGATTACTTGGACCCTCCTCCATACGAAACCTTGGTAAGCACTGCACTCCAGACTACCAGATGAAAAATTTATCTCGAAATAGTGAAGTTGTAAGAAAAAGTAGCATGTAGTACGTACTGATGCTACTACATGCTCTATGTCGAGGCTATCGTTTTACTGCATTCTTTATGTAGTAATTGTATATATTCAAGTATTGTAACACTTAAATGTAATGGTCGACGTATTTAGTGCCATGTCGGCGCTACGAGATCAATAAAAATATCTGTCTATCTATCTACTGTATGCTACTATTAGCAAGACTGGATACTACTATAGCAAGACAGGATGCTGGATTAAAGTAGGCACATTAAAGTATAGTATTCTTTACTATTACATATCAATACATGCAACTTTTTCGTACAACTACGCAGGCTACAAGTTTTTCATCGGGTATAGATAAACTAACCTGCTCAGCGGCGTTAGAACGATTCGTTACCTAAGGTTAGTTCCTGCACGTACGGTTAGGCTTGATCAGTCCGAATCAAGTTGCTATTTCTCGCTAAACTAGGTCACATAGTCTCGAGGATACGAGAGATGGCAATACACGATACCTTGCTATTTTTACCACCCATATATTTGCGCCACCCCCAGTAAACTTGTGGAAATAGATACTGAAGGCGAGTTCTCGCCGTTCCTCGAGGACTCCTTTTGAAGAGTCTCCGCGTTTTTGTTTGACCTGGGGGTTCACTCCCCGTATTCCCACGGACGGGGAATGCTCCTGTCATCACCACCATAAAAAAGGACTCCCTTTCACATTCGGTGGGGAATCGATTTCGGGAGTTGCTGGTGTTGTTGCTTTTGGCAGATCAGATGTAAGGGCATGATGAAAAATGTGTAGCCTGCGTAGTAGTATGGTAGTAGTACGAAAAAGTTGCATGTAATACTATGTAATAGCAAAGAATACTATCATTTAATGTACCTTAGACTGGTCCAATCTTAAGTAGTAGTATCTAGTAGCATCCTGTCTTGTCATAGTAGCATCCAGTCTTGCTAATAGTAGCATATAGTAGTATGCAAAAACACGGCAGCCTTGAAGTAGAACCATGTAGTAGCATCAGTCAATACTGCATGCTACTTTTTTGCAGTTGGCGGTTTTGCAGTTGTCGTGGCATGTGGCCAGTTATCGTGGTATCTGAAAAGTCATCTTACTTTCATCATATTTTGTCAAATTGGTGAGAAAGAAGTTTATCACTTAGTCATGTAACTGGATATCAGTTTTTCCTTTAGGATGACATGGAAAATTGCAGTTATAAATAAATAAATAAACTCTTTATTTCCATAATAGCACGTGGCTAGCGGCGGACGTCATACGTTACAAAAATAAAACGATTTATACTATATACAATTAATTAACATTTCAGACGTCTAACGTTTTTCCCATCGATTCGTCATTGAAGTGGCCCACGAAGTAAGGGACGAAGGACGATAGGTATCTCTTTGAAGATTTTCGAGGCGGGGGACAGAGGAGTTGGCATCTTGAAGTGAGGATTCCTCGACGAGTCCTCGGCCCACTGCTGCGTGCCTCTTGAAAATCAGGCAGGATTTTACGGTGAGCCTCGGACTGCAGGCATTGTTTCCCGAAGCGCATGGTGAGGTCGTGACGCCTTTCAGCCAGCCTTTGCAGCCTCAGTTTTTGCAGGCTGTCATCATAGGACATGTAATTAGCCCCAAGCATAATTTTACATGCCCGTTTCTGGACATTTTCAAGTTTTTCGGTTTGCACAGCAGTTAGTCCTGGATGCCAAGCTGGACAGGCGTATTTCGGCAATAGTCGTTTTTGCAGAGCAACCGTTTCTCGGATACCGCGGTAGCTGCAAAAACGACTAATTGCAGACTAAGTTGGGAAGCAAAAACGCAGCTATTATGCTGTTGAGAATAATTACAGATTCTGGTTTGGTTTCGCTGGACGTGTCACGGGGTGGTGTTGGGGGTGCTGACGGGAGACCACGAATATTTCCGTTAGTATGAGTGGCATGTACTGAATTATAAATGTTGTATTTAGTTAAAGAAGTCTTTCCATCCCATGCACAACGGATTTGTCTTTTCAGACGGGGTCTAGACCTTTTGTTATATAGTTTATTATTAAACGAACCTGAACCTTCTAATCAAGCCCCAATTTCACACATTTTGTAAGTGTAGAGGCTGAAAAGAAGCGGTGGGAATCACATGCATATGTGTCGTTCAGGGGCAGTGGCGCAAATAGCAAGGTATCCTGTACAAGACCAGTGCCATTCCGAGAATTATTGAGCACATTACTGAATATGATGTTCTGTTTGAAACCTTGCAGAAGACGCGTACGATTAGACAGGGTAGTTTAACGTTGTTAATACTCTCTGGGTTTGCGCTGACCTATCTATCCATCAAGGTCTTCGACCTTGATAGATAGATAGAAGATTTATTGTAAAAGTTGACTTTCGTGGTTATAAACCAAATTTGCGATTGTTGTCAAAAAATTGAAAAAATTACAATATATGTGTCATATCATATGTCAGTACACTTAAAAATCTGTCACGCTTCATTAAAAAAGTTTCAAGGACTCTGTAATAAAACTTTTCGCATATCTAGCATCTTTTGTAGGTACAGGGCAGAGCTTGGGTACCCTAGAACTTACCACTCTTTCTGGTCAGTTTCTAACAAATTGGAAACGGAAGAATTATGTTTGATACTATTTCTTGTTCTTTCAGGCCTTGGCACTGGAGCAGCTGTATGCCCTTGGGGCACTTAACCACAGGGGGGAACTCACAAAGATTGGAAGGAGAATGGCCGAGTTCCCCTGCGATCCGATGATGTCCAAAATGCTCCTAGCCTCTGAAAAGTAAGTAGTCCTTTTGGATTTGTTACGACGATTGTATTTGTATGTGAAGATGCACTCTCAACCTGATGTTATGGTGAGGGGTGTAGTAGGCCGGACAGAAGATGGTAAACATCCAAAGACAGGATGGCCTAGGGTGTCAGGATGACATACTACACTTGCAGACTTCACGGGTTCATTATAGATTCCCCAGGTCAGTTTACAATATGGTTTGCAGACCGAACCCCACTAGGTTATAAACCCCCCATCATACACTAGGCCTTACAGGTCAGCCCACTCTAAGGAGCTTTAAACAAAACTCATGAGAATGACTTATGGTCTGTAACGTAAACAAACTAAGGGTTTTATTTACTGATACTGGGAGTTACAAAATATGCAACCTTTAAAGTTTAACTGAACAGGCAACTTATTTTTACATCTTAGATTCAAATACATTGAATTATTACAACACCTATTGGGGATTTTCATTCTGTCCACAGTAGTCTTCAGTAGGGACGTTGGGAATGTGGACGCTTTCCCATGGTGAATCCGTCCACAATTCGCCCGCGAAAATCACCAAACTCTCACTACACAAGATACCTCACTAGCTAGCACTAGTTTTTGGCACTGCAGAATACAGACACTTCTTTGTTTATTTGATACACAATTTATTTACTCGTTTGCTCCTGGTGTTGTTGCCAAATGTTCCAGGCACCATAGAGATATCACAAAAACGGGAAGAGCGGCAAGCACAATGGGAGAATCGATTATTTGGAAATATCAGAAAAACAAACTAACGCTTTTTCATCGGGTTTTCAAGATTATTTAAGCGAACAAGTGATGGGTAACTAGACTATCGTATCCTAGCCCTTTTCGGTTAAACTTTAAGTAAAAAGTAGTTGTTGGCCGGTCTAGGCCCGGAAAAGAAGTGTAGAACAAGGTGACTTGTGATGAGTCATGATCATGAGTTAATAAATAATGCAAGAACGGACAGTGACCGTGGCAGTATAAAATATTAAACATAACAAACAAAAGGGAGTAGCGCTCCCTGGCGGTGACAGAAGTGAGCAGTGCGAGGTGCAGATGGCACCACCACCACAGATTTCAGAGGGATCACTGGCAACTGTACCTTGCTTGCCTAGATGTTTTAGTGGTCCAAGCCATGCTAAGGGGTCTTAGCACCGTCGTAATAGAGACCCTTTCCCTACGACTTTTAGTTGCGGCTCGTCGCTCTGGGTATTTCGGGAGTCCGAGCCGAACTGGAGGGTTCTGCTGTCGCTGTAGGGTATATTTTATTCGTTTGTGTTAGGTGGAACAGGTAGCATATTCTTGGTAACGGTTCTTGTATGGGGGAAGGCTTGTAGTGACAAAAAATAGGAGGGCTAAGGTCATTATCTCGAACTTCTTTTTTGTTAGACTTTTGCGAATCTACTTATGGTATTGACCTCAGACGCTCAGAGGCGCTTAGAACATCCAAGAAGAGTCGCTTGCCGCCTCTGAAGTGAGCCGCTACCCAAGGCTATGATCACATCCATTTGGTTAGACGTGTTTGATTTACGGAGATTTGACTATTATAGTAGGTTGTGGAAATATTTTTATTTATTTATTTATTTATTTATGACCCGCTTTTTGCGTAACAGCGGAGTATAAAATACAAAAGTAAAATATACATATTAAAACACTTAAACAAAACAATGCAAATAAACACGACAACATTCTTTTCATTTAAAAAAAAAAAAAACACTAAATAGACTTAAAATTTGTACACAGTGACAAGCACATTAATCGGGTTCAGGAATGAAAAACTGGCTAATAATTTCATGGGCTGAGAGGGCAGGATGTTTGTGGAGGGAAAATAGATTTGAATGCGAACGAAAAAGTGTATTAACACTATCCTGAACATTAAAATTCGAAACCAATTTACGATTACGAAAAGATTTTGGAAGATACATCAGAAATTTACAATACTTGAAAAAACAACTTCTCAAATTTTTAACATCTTTTTTCCTTAGGATATGGTATATGACTCCGTCTCGCCGCATGGTCCTCCCATAAAAATATACGTTTAAATCCGATAAGAACATGAAGTCATCAACTACATTTGGTTGTTACATCCCTAATCGGGGCTTCCCGATGAAAAATTTGTAGCCTGCGTTGTAGTATGGTAGTAGTACGAAAAAGTAGCATGTAATACTATGTAATAGCAAGGAATACTATCATTTAATGTTCCTCAGACTGGTCCAATCTTAAGTAGTAGTATCTAGTAGCATCCTGTTTTGCCATAGTAGCATCCAGTCGCCAGAAGCATGTAGTAGCATCGGTTAGTACTGCATGCTACTTTTTCGTACTACTTCATGGTACGATTGTGAGATAAATTTTTGATCGGGTTGGAGGTATTCTTTTAGAAGGAATGGAGTAATCGACGATGAAATTATTTTGAACTAATCTAGGTACAAATGTTCGTCTGAGGTCTGCACCGTGGCAGCGATGCTCTCGGTCAACAGCTCTGTCTTCTACCGACCCAAGGACAAGGTGTTGCAGGCCGACACGGCGCGAAAGAACTTCTTCGTTCCTGGTGGGGACCACCTCTCTCTCCTTAATGTCTATGACCAGTGGGTAAGTCCATTTCTCACTGCTTTTTGGGATCCCCAAACCTAAGGGGAAGGATACCTATGACACCACAAAAGTTGTCCGTCTGTCCGTCCGTCGATGAGACGATAACTCACGAAGCGAATGAGATATTTTGATGAAACTTAGTGTCAAATATAAGGTTTGAAGCCAAGCTGACCATTCATTACGAAAGAAATAGAAAATAGTGATTTTCGGGTTTTTTTCTTGATCAGCTAATTATCCCTCTAGGATGATGTGCGAGGGATAAATATAAATTCTGATATTTCGGTTGCACTTCCAACCGTCCTCAGCGAAAAACAACACAAAAACTAAATCATAAAATCCACCACAATCACAACAGGAGAACGATGCGAAACTAACAAACAATAAGACGAGATGTAACTAAAAACCAGAAGAAAACGGTGCGGATGCAGATAAAAATAAAATAACGAAAGATAAAATGTGCGTGTTAAAAGTGTATATGTACAAATCTGTGATTATTTACAATTCTGAGCTCTTTGTATATTTACAATTTACCATCCGTCTGGGAAAGCGCAGAAGCTTTCACCCAGAAAACGGCCCACTCGAAAACCATTATACGTTTGAACACTTTGGATAAAATCTTCCACAAAACTGGCCACTGCTAACAAGATTCATGCGCGACTCGCGAAATAGCCTCTTTGCTCTGTATGCCCCGAGGGCGTTTTACAGCTTTGTTGTTTATTCAGCGCCTCACGAATTCGAATGTTCGCAAACCTGGCTGCGTGTCTAGTCGGTTGCGGATTAGTGGAAGGGATATTCGAAGCTATTGGTAGGATAACGGGAACATGAAGTAGGGTTTGAGGGGGTCCTAAAAATGCATTTTTAAGACCTCCTCAAATTGTTCAAACGTATAATGGATTTTTCGAGTGGGCCGTTTTCTGGGTGAAAGCTTCTGCGCTTTCCCAGACGGATGGTAAATTGTAAATATACACAGAGCTCAGAATTGGTTATTTTATTTTTATCAGCATCCGCACCGTTTTCTTCTGGTTTTTAGTTACATCTCGTCTTATTGTTTGTTGGTTCCGCATCGTTCTCCTGTTGTGATTGTGGTGGATTTTATGATTTAGTTTTTGTGTTGTTTTTCACTGAGGACGGTTTGCCGGAAGTGCAACCGAAATATCCGAATTTATATTTATCCCTACATCATCCTAGAGGGATAATTAGCTGATCAAGAAAAAAAACCCGAAAATCACGGTTTTCTATTTCTTTAACTTAGTGTCAAGATTCTTTGGGTCAAGGGAAAGGTTGAGCTAATAGATGGGCTCTATGTAGCTATACATTCAGGGGTGGGGAGGGGAGTTTAAGGGGGAAACAAAATAATAAAAAAAAAAAAAAATTTTTTTTATTTATTTAAAGCCTCGTAGTATCTTTTCTGTTCTTCCAGACCAATATGAATTGGCCAAGTGACTACGCTTCCACTTGCCCTCGGTGACCCCAACGGTCTTATCAACTTAAAAATAACCGGCCCATCTATTTAGCGTCACCTACACTTTCCTCTATCTCTACGTTTATTTTTTAATTTCTTAATTTCTTATTCCTTCAATTCTTTCTAATCTTTACACTTCCATCCTATCTTTATTTATAAAATTAATTTAACAAAACTAAATTCAATAACAATATTTACTCTTTCCACTATCTATACATTTCAATCATAATGTACAATTTTTACGTGATTATCTTTCACTATTATTATTCTCATCATTCAAACTATTTCTATTACAAAATTCAACCTAAAAAAAAACAAAAAAATTCTATAACAATCATATAAAAAATACACATTATTTTTTTTTATTCCTATTACCATTTATTATACATTTTAAAAACAAAATATATAAAATATATTTTAAATAATATTTAAATTTGTTTTTAAACAGCTAATGAACACGAATATGAAAACAATTTTCTTGCCGGACAAGTTCCGGCCAAAACCGGAAAGTTTGTTAAAAGTAAACGTTATTTTGAAGTTGATTAGATGTTCGATTAAGGGGTAAGGAGGCACGCTGAACACTTATGTGAAAATCGTTTTCTACCTGGAAAAGTAGTTCGCCGGGAATCCAGCCAAAACCGAAAAAAATTGTTAAAACAAAAGTTTTATTTTTAGTTTATTATAGATTTCCGATTTTGGGGTAAGCATTGAATCCGTATATGACAAATATGACAATAATTTTTACCCGGACATATTGTTCGCCGAATCGGGCTGAAACTGGAAAATTTGTTAAAATTTGAAGTTTTATTTGAAGTTGATTAGGTGTTCGATATAGGGGTAAGGAGGTACGCTGAATTCGTTTTTTAGCTTTATTTTTTGCCGGAGTAGTATAGTTCCTGAATTCGTCCGAAACCGGAAATTTGGCAGAAGTAAGGCAGGAAGTTTCGATCCGTTCCGTCAGAATAGATGTGACTTATAGGGGTAAGTACATACTAAATGCATATCAGAACTTGTTTTTCTCAGATGATTAGCTATTTGGCCTTAATCTGTTTCTAAATTTTAATAGTAAAAATGTCTGGCGAAGACAAGACCCAATTGTCTGAATCAAATATTAAATTTGGGGGATCCCATCGAAACCTTTGGTCTTCTTCTGGTTGATATGATTGGATGGAAGTTGCATCCGTTTTGTCGAGTTTTACCATAATAACTGACGAGTTTGGGTGTATTGTAGCTGAGCAGCTTAGGAACATCGTCATACAGGAACTTGGGGGTAGCTCACCCTTGGGGGTGGCTGAACGTGGCCATATCAGCCTGTATCAGGGGGTATTATTATTCTTATATATTTGAATCCTTCAAAACTGAAGAGTAGTATATAAAACATGTCATCAACAACATGTCAATCAAAGTCTCACACACTTACATACTAATGAACAGCTGACCGTTAAAGAAATTAGCCTACTAAATCAACTATCAAATACAAAGGAAAAAACAAAGTTAAAAAAACTAATCAGGACGCTTTTATGTGAATAAAGGAAATAGGTTATGATGAAGAAGAATGTTGTCATCCTTTTTATGAAAGTTTTATATTTTACTATTTAAATTTTCCAAAGGATTCTTCACTTTAATTTTAGAAGTTAAGAAAGAGTTACTCGCGGAAATAGGGAAACTAAGAAGGAATTCATAATAAATAACTTTTAACGCAAAAAGCTCAGGAGGACAGAAAGAAGAAAAGAAAGCAGACGGAAAAAGAATGTAAAAATATCATCAGTCTTCGCTGAGATCTCCCTTTTCCTAAACAACCTTCAAATAACCCTATAGATGTTTCCGACCGGCATGTCGTGTCCGACCACGTCAAAAACCGATGTCTAGCTCTTGATGAAAAAAAAGAAGTCGCGGAGGGTCAGTGGATCTCGCCAACTATAACCAGTTGCAGAAAAAGAATATGAGGTTCTCCGTTGCATCTGGTTTTGTCTTCTAGGTTGAAAGTGGCTATTCGGCTCAGTGGTGCTTCGAAAACTTTCTGCAGCATCGCTCTATGAAGCGCGCACGTGATGTGCGTGATCAGCTCGAAGGACTCATGCAACGAGTAGAAATCGAAATGGTTTCCAACCCTGACGACAACGTTAACCTTCGGAAAGTAAGAGACTACACTCATTTATGCATTCGCTATAATTTTGCTAATTGTAGGTCATTTTTCTCAAAAAATGGCTACTGTTTTCAAAGTTATGTTTCAAAACAAATGTTCAAACGAGGGTTCCTTTAGTTTTAGCCGGTAATCTATGTTCAACCCGAGCTGTCAGGCTACATCCTCCGCTTACACTTCTGTACGCTTTAAGCCGTTTTCACATTGACGCGTCGTTGCGATGCGCTGTGTATGCGTTTATCTTGCGCTGCGTACAGGTTGCGTATCGTATCTTTCACAACCGCGCGACAAGCTTTCACGCCTAATTTGCATTTACGTTTTCCTTTCTCGGTTTCTTATGCTGAACTCTCGTTTCTTTCATCATTACTAAGTTTTTCTTCATCGTTAGTAGGTTTTCTCCAGTTTGTCTTCAAAATTTCATTTTACCTGAAAAATCCGATGCGTATGCGTCGACGCAAGGCTAGAATAGAACTTGATTCTATTCTTGCGTTGTGTTTTATTTGTCTGCGAAAGCTCTGCGTTACGTCATCGCAAGCGCAACGCAGAGGTTGCATAGCTCGGTGTGCAAGCGGCTTTTATCCACGTAAGCTAGAAGCAATTTGTATCAAGTTCAAAAATGTTTGGTTCTGTATCTGTCGATTGCCTTTCTTTCGAATCTCTTAACCGCTTGCAAATTTGAGGTCAACTGATATTTTTGATCCCTTGCGTTATCTTCCGACCTCAAAAGGTCACACATATATTCCAATCTCAAAAGTACGTGCAAATGATCGAAAAAACCGCACACCTTTCATATAGTTGCGAGTACATATGAAGGTTAAAAAAAAACACGAAATCAATCAGATTTCCGTACAAGGGATGTGGTGATTGCTTTTAAGGTTTATTAGGTTTCCCAAACTATGAAAAAAAGCTAATTTTGAAATTGATCTAATGAGCCGTCTGATGTAGAATTTTAATGAAATGGAAATAAAAGTCAATAAAAGTACTGACAGTGGCGTACAAAATGGTTCTTCAATTATCGGATAAATTAGACTACTCTTTAAAGTGTAACTGAACAGCCAACTTAATTTTGTGTCATATGATACACTGTTCACAATTCAGTGAATACACTGAATTATTTGGATTCTGCAGAAGGATTTTTTATATTTTGCAATATCTGCTCTAGTTATGACGCATCTGCGGCCTTCCCCGCAGCGTAAATTCTACTATGAAGCGGGGAATTTTAATCTCAACACAAACGCGGCTTTTCAGTGGGCAGTGGTGAGATTGGTGAAAATTGGTTAGTGCCTGAACAAAAAAAAATTACAAATCTTTCTCGTAAGGCATACAACGAAAGTACAAGCGCATAGAGGTACCACAAATCACACAGAAATTCAACTATTTGAGAATCGATTATTCGTGAATAGCGGAACAACGAAGTAACGAATTTTCAGCCTTCCAGCCAATTTAAGTGGATACGTGATGGGTAACTAGATTGTCCTATCCCAGGCCTTTTTGGTTAAACTTTAATTAACCTGATTTATAATTTAAATGAGCCTAAGGCGTTAAAGCTTAACCGAATAGGACTGAGATCCGACGCTCACTTATTTACCTAAATACCCGATTAGAAATTTATCTCAGAATAGAAGTTGTACGTAAAAGTAGCAGTACTAACTGATGCTATTACATGCTTCTACTTCAAGGCTACCGTGTTGCTGCATTCTACTGCATGCCACTATTAGCAAGACTGGATGCTCGTAGAGCAAGACAGGATGCTATTGATGCTGCAAAACGGATACGTCAGCTGAATTTTATTGGAGCTATATTTCGGCCCTTCTTGGCAAGGGTCCTCTTAAGGCTCAAAACCGCAAGTTGGAAAAACGAACCTTGTGAGAAACAATATAAATATTGTAATATTTGAACTTGATACTACTACTT
Source organism: Branchinecta lynchi (assembly GCA_023053575.1). NCBI lineage: Eukaryota > Metazoa > Arthropoda > Branchiopoda > Anostraca > Branchinectidae > Branchinecta > Branchinecta lynchi. The sequence goes on along the minus strand of JAKZAP010000002.1, from coordinate 2,772,489 downwards.
AATATTGGCCCAGTCCGAGGCACATTAAATGATAGTACTCTTTGCTATTACATATCACTAGATGCAACTTTTTCGTACAACTATCATACAACTACGCAGCTACAAATTTTCCATAGGGGATAGGCCTGAAAACCCGAAAAAATGGCGTTACGTCGTTTCTTCTTCTTTAAGTTCATTGAATGAACTTAATTCTTTCGAGTTTGTCGTACTTCTATGACCTTGTCCCTATGTGCCGGAAATATCCAGCAACTACAACGGCACGCCATTGCCGAAAAATAATTTAAAATGGAAGATTTCTTGCACGACATCTTATCATGAACTCCCTACTTTCTCCAGTCGTGAATTTTCCGAGCGTATCGTCTTTAACCTCAGAAATGCAGCCCCGAGGAAAAAGTCTTTGACTGTTTAGTTGTATAGTAGTCAGGGGCGTCACGACTGGGGGGTGGAGGGAGGGAGGCATCCCCCCCTAATGCTGTTAGCCAGTCGGTAAGAAATAACTGATGCGAAGCGCAGCGATTTTTCGTCAAACAGTTGATTTTGTTCATGAAAACCGTCGTTTTTTCTTAGAATTGGTCGGTGTTTCGTCAAATAGTCGATTTTTTTCAGAAATGTAATTTTTGTTGTTGAAAACAGTAGTTTTTTCTGCAGAAAAAGTCGGTAAAAATTACCAGCCAGTCGGTAAATCCCTCGTCCCCCCCCCCCCCCCCAAACATTTTGGCTAGTAACGCCTCTGATGGTAGTTGTACACAAATTGATATGTAGTAGTATAGAATACTTTGATTTAACACGCCTCCGACTGGGTTAATCTTAAATAGTAGTATCTGATAGCATACAGTCTTCCTGTAGTAGCATGCAGTGGCAACAGTTACTACTGTATGCTAGTTTTGCGTACAACTCCATACGACTAATTTCAGAAATTTTTCATCGGGAGGCTTTTGTTGAAATTCAAATTCTCCGTGTCTCTTTTAATTTTGGGTGTCCTGCAAGCAGCGCACATTCTGAACGTTGTTACTAGAACCCCGGGTGAAAAATACAAAATCCATTGGAAGAGTCAAATAATTCAGTGTATTCAAACATCAGATGTAAAAATTATCTGCCTTTTAGATAGTCCTTCAGCCCAAGTTGACTGCGAATCATATGTGACGGTGCCACACGGATACGTCAGCTACATTTTATTAAACCTATATTCGACCCTTCTTGGCAAGGGATCTCTTCAGACTCAAGCCGCTCGAGCTTGAGCGGCTTGAAATGTAGCTCTAATAAATGTAGCTGACTTATCCGTTTTGCACCGTCAAATATATGCCTTTTCAGTTAAACTTTAACAATTAAAACAAAAAATAAACACAAAACAGCACTAGAATTTTAGGACAAGGAAAAGGTAGCCTACATACATAAAGTTAAATTTTCTGGCATTAGTTTTCTTCTTTTTTCACACGCCTCCGACTGGGTTAATCTTAAATAGTAGTATCTGATAGCATACAGTCTTGCTGTAGTAGCTTCCAGTTTGCTAGTAGTAGCATGCAGTGGCAACAGTTACTACTGTAAGCTAGTTTTGCGTACAACTCCATACGACTAATTTTAGAAATTTTTCATCGGGAGGCTTTTGTTGAAATTCAAATTCTCCGTGTCTCTTTTAATTTTGGGTGTCCTGCAAGCAGCGCACATTCTGAACGTTGTTACTAGAACCCCGGGTGAAAAATACAAAATCCATTGGAATAGTCAAATAATTCAGTGTATTCAAACATCAGATGTAAAAATTATCTGCCTTTTAGATAGTCCTTCGGCCCAAGTTGACTGCGAATCATATGTGACGGTGCCACACGGATACGTCAGCTACATTTTATTAAACCTATATTCGACCCTTCTTGGCAAGGGTCCTCTTCAGACTCAAGCCGCTCGAGCTTGAGCGGCTTGAAATGTAGCTCTAATAAAATGTAGCTGACTTATCCGTTTTGCACCGTCAAATATATGCTTTTCAGTTAAACATTAACAATTTAAACAAAAAATAAACACAAAAAAGTACTAGAATTTCAGAACAAGAAAAAGGTAGCCTACATTCATTAAGTTCACTTTTCTGGCATTAGTTTTCTTCTTTTTTCTTCACTTTCCACATTTTCCCAGCTTTCTCGATACTATCTTACGAGTGCGTTCACGACTTATTGCAGTGCTGTATAAATCCATTACAGGGTTCCTTTGGATTTTTTTCCATTCTTCGGAACAGTGTGGAAAGAATCTTTTTGTACAGCCCGACAATTCTAAGCAGAGCAAAATAACACTAGGAAGTAGCGCCATGACTTAAAAAAGTCAAAAGTCACACACATTCGTATGGCAGTGGTACTAGCACCACTATAGCGACAGAGAACTTCCCGACTGAGATTCAATTAGAGGTACACCAGTGCTGGCTCTGATAACTTCATATTCCGAACACAGCAAACAAATTAACATACAGCATCCCCTGTTAGTAGTACTAGTAGTAGTAGGTTTTTAATTCTAAAAAGTAACTTTCACAGCGTGAACGCCGAATTTGACTTCTACGTCCAAACATAAAAAGTTTTACTTCGATGTGTGAGATTGCATCTTAGCTGTACTAGAAATTTTCTAACCCGCATGCTTGTCTCGCTTTGAACGTACTGAACATAATGGTTGGTTGTACGAGTAACGCCCGTTTCCGATACAGGGTAAGCATTGGTCTTGGTAACCATTGGCCTAGTGGTATTACGCTCTGGTTCAGACAAAACTGAACTCTCGATCCATTCTGAATGGTGAGAGCTTATATTTCTCAACGAATCAATCTGTCATGTCATTCAGACTTTCGTATCAGGGCACCTTAAAAGCAAAACGAGACTGTATGAATGTTATTCTTTTTCTTTCAAAACCGGCTTTCTGGTTTAGCTGTAACGCTGACAATCGTAGTCAGCTACATCGAAAAAGTATGTGAAAATTAATGTAACGTGAATATTTTTTTTTTACTACCCCACAGGCCCATTCGGGCTTTCATGCAGTCAGAAGTATCAGCTACATGTATAAAGGATGTTAAGAGGGTCGTAAAAGGTGTATTTATGTAGTTTAGCATGTAAAAATTGGTTTGTATAATAAAGAGTATTAAACTAAACTAAAAACTAAAACAGGCTGGGCGGTTAGACCCCATTCGCTTCTGCAAAAAGATGTGGGTTCGGACCCGCGCAGATAAACCCCAGGGCCAACCACTGAACCTAGGAGTGACTGCGTAGTGATTACATACGTCATAGTTTCCACACAAAGTCAGTGAAAACCGACAGTCAGCCACAGTCCTGCATTGCCAACTCTAGCAGAGCAAAATAAAACCAGGGAGTAGCGCCAAGACCTATGCTTTACATGCTTTGCAAACTAGCCCACTACGCTTGTAGCATTTGAAGCGATACAGACTTGCGGGCTCAGAAATTTGGAGTAAAGAAAAGGCGCGGTCTGCACACATCATGAAAAGAATAGAGGCTGCATAATATTTGTGCAATGTTCAGAATACGAAGTTATCGGAGCCAGCTCTGGTGAATGACTGAATGAGTTTCAGTAGGGGCGTTCTCTATCCCTAGTGGTGCTAGTATCGCTGCTATTAGAGTGTGTATACATTTTGTCAAGTCTTGACGATACTCTTTAGTGTTATTTTGCTCTGCAACTCGCGACACTGCACTGAACAAGTAATCCGGTTATTATTATTGTTTATCGTGATGAAAGGCAAGAAATATAAAGTGAAAGATTTACTACTCTTTCAAGAGACACGAGGCTAGACTTAAAAAAAAAATCTTGCAATATTAACCACTGCGATTAATCTTATCCCAGAAAAGATAAGATTAATCCCAGTAGCAAATACTGCAGTTAACTTTATCCTTACTCGGAGAAACTTTTTATAGTGCAGACTCCTGAGCATGTATCTTCTTTTACTTTAGGCCATCACGTCAGGATACTTCTACCATACAGCCCGACTTTCAAAGGGGGGATACAAGACTGTGAAGCACAACCAGGCAGTTTTGATCCATCCCAATAGCAGTCTATTCGAAGAGCTGCCGAGATGGGTCATTTACCACGAGCTCGTCTTCACCACCAAGGAGTATATGAGACAGGTAGGTCGAAGCAAATTTACCAGGTATTTTGAGAGCCTCACGGTACCAGCATCTTTAGGATTTCTACTTCAGCTTCACAGGATTTTTTGTATCCTCGCTTCCGAAAACATTCGCGCGTTTTCTGCAATGATCTTGGGGCTTATTTTATATCTTTGTATTTTTTAAGGAACTGTTTTACCTATAATACTAATGCAACCTCCATAACCACTCCATTTCTAAACCCGGAGGCCCCAATTTAGCACGTTACATTCTAACCCCTCTAACAAAACCACGGTGATTTTCTCACTTGTCGGTTTTGCTACCTTCGATGTGTATCACGCTGTCGATCAGAAAGACCGTTTATGTATATTATTTCCCTGTTTTCGCAACAAGTCAACGGGTCTCGGAAAACGCTTAAAACAGCCAAAACTGTGGGTTATTTGTTGAAAGCACAGCATAGTTTTAAAGTATTCGTAGTTTTAAAGTATTCATATTAAAGTATTCACAGTATTCATTTTAAAATAATGTAAGTTGAAGAGTAAATAGTGCGTCCTTTAAAGAATTTGTGCAGATAAGTTGTAACGCCTCATAATAATAGTTCCAAGTAAGTCTTCCGGAGAGGCAGTGCCGACTCGATAAAATCATTCAACTGGCCTTTATCTGTGCGTTTAAGGAGACTATACAGTGAAAGGGGCAGTCACGCCGGTCCAGCCCCCCCCCCCCCCATCACCGGCGAGGAGCTGTCCGGCGAGGAGCTAGTAGAATCCAAAAGAACGAAGGTTTCCGGGCTATCCAGCTCTGATACGAAGACCTAATGCCGAGTTTGAAGTTCCTGGAGCAACTAGAAGTTCAATTTTGGAAATATTCTGAAAAAAAATCTCCAGTCCTCGCCCTTGTAGTAACATGGATTCCATCTAAACATATTTTTGTTTTCCTTATACTTCGGGACTCCCGTGTAGTAACTGGACAACATGAGGCTTAGGGGTCTTGGATATCTGCCAAGCTTCATCCCTAAAGCATAATTGTCACTAGAAAGGATCTTTTCACTATGAAATGGCTCATAAATGTCTTTTTTCTTAAATACCATTATTCTCCACGTGAAATTAGCGATTTTCTTGTTTGCGCTTGTCGACTCTATCCAGCCTTCCTGATACCCGACGCGGCTGCTAGGCGCAAAAGATTTGAAAGCTGAACGCGCCGTGGTTAAAAAGTGGGAAAACTAATATCCTATGTGTGAAAGAGTTGTCAGTGGTCGTTGAAGATTCCGGCCAAGTTTGTGTTGAATGACGGGCAGAGCTCGGCACGGACGAAAAGGCGCTAAAAACTCGGAGCCACAAAACCAAACAACGGCGAAAGGTGGGGATTTTAGAAGCTTATAATTCCGTAAGGGAACTAGGTATTCTGTAAAAGGCAGAATAAGCAAGGGGGGTCCTTAGAATACCCAACGGTTCAAGAGCTAGGTGAGCTACAAGGTTCCAGATTCGTCCTCACTTCAACTAGACCTAGACCTAGACCTGCGCGAATGGTTTCGCAGCCCATTCCTAAGTTACATCCTGTGTCTGCATCTCATGACCGATACAGAAGAAGCTTCGTACCGTCATTCGTCAAAATGTATAACTCATCGTAATTCTTACTTATTTTATAATTGTTTGAATCCTAGTTTTGATAAACATGTAATGTGACGTCATTCGTCGAAATGTATAATTCGTCGTAACTCTTGTTTATGTTATAGTTATTTGATTTTTAGTTCTGATATAAGTGTAATTGTAAGGAATCACTTACAGTGATTCGAATTGTAAGTAAGTTTATTATTTATGATAAAATTATGACAAAGATGTTGATGTTATTATATTTATGATGAAAAATCCAATGTTCGGCTTGCCCGTGAAGGAATTTTGAAAATAAATTGAAATTTAATTGAACTTCTTCGCGGGATGTAAAATAGTTCTGACGTAAGTGGGTCTATCAATTTTTCTCTTGCTAGTGCCCCACCTGGCAGAACAGAAATGGGGCCCACCAACAAATAAACAAGTTAGAGCTGCAGATTCCGTAAAAAAGGAATAAGTGTCACAATCTGTTCTTCTTTTAATTAATAAACATATTCAATACTGAAAGAACATATATATTGAAAGCACTGATCAGCGTACCCTTAGTCGTCGCCGGCCTCGGTCTCTAATGGTACCTGATACACCAATCCGACGGCTTAAGGTTTAATGGAAAAATTGCCACAATAGCAAAAGCTAAATTATAGGCAACAAAAAGAAAATAAAGCAGGATGCCCCTAAAAAGAGTTTTTTAACAACTGAACGTGCAGACTCTTGAAGGACATGTCGTACCTATACAACGGATTATATTCACCGTGCGACCCTAATCTTCCATCCAGTATAGTTTCTGAGATTTCCCATGTCATTCTTAACTACACTGTAAACAAAAAAAAATGCAGTACTTGCTACCGGGTTTAATCTTGTCTCGAAAAAGATAATCTTATCTCTAACTCGGGTTAATCTTATTTCAGTAGAGATAAGATTAATCCCAGTAGCAAATACTGCAGTTAACTGTAATCCTTACTCGGCGAAACTTTTCACAGTGTACTGTTTCGGCATTACACCGATTTTTAGGAATTAGGGGCACATGCGTTTTCGCGCAAGGGTGTGAAACCGAAAAACTTTTTGACTTTGACATTAGTGTGTTTGAGCAAGACAGAAGAAACCAAGTGCGTAGATTTGACATTAGTCTGTTTGAGCAAGACAGCAAGACAGGACTTTCTCTGAATGTTGATAAATGTGAGCTCCTCTCCTTTAACCGTTAAGTCATCCTCTAGATCATCTTTTACTTGTCTAAACTTTTCTATACGTTTGGTTGAATCTATTAGATGGTTGGGAATCTCGATTACTAGTAATCTACGGTCACTTGGTTCGCGTGCAGTTTCTGACGCTAAGCTTAAGCTCCAGATTGATTACTAAAAAATTGTTGCTAACAGAAGTAAATATAACCGTAATGTGCTAGCGAAAACTGTGCTCGACCTATTGTAACCACTCTATTTAATTTTGTCGGGGTTGTTTCCAGTTTTCCTTAAAAAAGACATCCGAGGGGTACTAGTCCCCGATAATGACCTATCATTCAAGCAACTGAAAAAAAGTAAACTAAACCGTTGCAAATCATTCTGGTAGATTGTAGCACAATCTCCTGGATTCCGGACACGATATCCAGTAAGGTACTCTTTAGTTGTAAATGGCCATTTTGAGGCAAAGACAACTTACATGGAACTTCGTCGCACCGATGGTAAGCGTCGTTGCTAGCAGCAAAAGTACAAGCAGGAATATCTTGTAGCTCATGGCACTGACTTAGAGTGACGAATGATCTCAGAGGCGGTAGCCTGTCACGACTATCTGCAAACGTTTAACCACGAAGTTTTCGAGGAAGTCTTGTCGGGGGGGGGGGGGGGGGGGTTGAAAGCAATTTTGGTTAGCCATTAACTGCGTATGCTTTTACTGGTTGTTGACTAGTCTGAGTAAAAAATAAAAAGATGTATTTTTGGGGGATCCCAAAACGTAAGTGGAGGGATACCTATGACATCGCAAAAGTTGTACGTCTGCCCGTCCGTCCGTCCGTCTGTCCGTCTGTGCGCTCTGTAACCCTCGAAGGGAATGAGATATTTTGATGAAACTTGGTGTGAGGATTTTTTGGGTTAAGGGTAAGGTCAAGTTCGTAGATGGGCTCTGTAGCTCTAGATTTAGGGGTGGGGGAGGGGGTTCAAATTAAGGGACAAACAAAATATTTTTAAACAGCTAATGTAATAGTCGATTATGGTGTAAGAAGGCATGCTGAGCACGATAGTGAAAACTGATTTCTCGCCGGACAAATAGTTCGTCTGGAATCCGGTGAAAACCGGAAAGTTTGTTAAAAGTAAAAGTTTCATTTGAAGTTGGTTAAATGTTCGATTTAGAGGTACAAAGACATGTTTAATACCATGGTGAAAACCATTTTCTCGCCGGACAACTAGTTCACCCGGAATCCGGCCAAAACCGGAAAACTTGACAAAAGCAGAAGTTTGATAAGATGACAGATTAGGGGTCAAATTTTTATTCAAAGTTGATTATATGTTCTTTGTGGGGATTTGACGCTGAATTTGTTTCTGAATTTTCTTTTTTTGCTGGACTAGTAGTTTGCTCGAAATTCGGGCGATACCGGAAACTTGGCAGAAGTAAAGCAGGAAGTCTCTGTCAGTACCGTCAAAATAGATATAGCTTATAGAGGTAGGATCTGAACTTGGTTTTGTCTGATAATTAGCCTGGCGAAGACTGGACCTGGCAAAGACAAGACCCTATTGTCTGAGTCAAATATTAGATTTTTGGGATCCCATCGGTAACTTTGGTCTTGTTTTGCAGGTCATCGAGATCGAGAATAAATGGCTGCTGGAGGTAGCACCGCATTACTACAAAGCTAAAGACCTCGAGGACGGTATAACGAAGAAAATGCCCAAGGGAAAAGGGAAGTCCCGTCAGGAACTTGGAGACAATTAACAGAATTGTTACCTTATATTTTGTACCATGCCCATTGTTGTAAACTTTGTAACATACAATAAGAAAGTTTTATTCCATATATTCTCGTGTAAATAATCACTGGCAGACATTCAGTCCCGATGAAATATTATTTCAAAATAGTAGCATGAAGTTGTACGAAAAAGTAGCATTCGGGACCAACTGATTCTACTACATGCTAATATAGCAAGACTGGATGCCGAAAGGAAAAGGGAAGTCCCGTCAGGAACTTGGAGACAATTAACAGAATTGTTACCTTATATTTTGTACCATGCCCATTGTTGTAAACTTTGTAACATACAATAAGAAAGTTTTATTCCATATATTCTCGTGTAAATAATCATTGGCAGACATTCAGTCCCAATGAAATATTATCTCAAAATAGTAGCATGAAGTTGTACGAAAAAGTAGCATTCGGGACCAACTGATTCTACTACATGCTGCTATAGCAAGACTGGATGCTACTGGAGCAAGGCGGGATGCTACTGCATAAGATTAGTGCGGTGTGAGGCACATTTAATTAAAGTACTCTGTACTTATATTCTGTATCAATAGATGCAACTTTTCGTACAATTACATAGGCTTCAAATTTTTTCATCGGGTTGTGAGATTGGGAGCTCACTATACGGCCCTTTCCGCCGAGGGCCGCCGCACAGATTGCGCAACGGTCGCTTCGGACCCGAGTGTTAGGGTAGGGATTCGAACCCAAACCGAATTCTGGCATCCTACGAACCTCGACCAGTCAGACAATTATGTTCCACAGTAAAGACTCAGTGATTTGTTAAAGCAGCTAGCGAAGAGCCCTCATGGGAATATAGAAAATAAATTTTAGTATGGCATACATTAGCCGAACAACTTACGCAAGAAAATTACTTGTCTAAAAGCTAAAATTTGAGGGACATCGCCAGTACGGAAAATGGGAGATTCTGCGGTTAAAAAAAAAATGAAGTCCATCTTACCCGTAAAATTTCTAGCAGACTCCTATATTGTCTTGGTATTAGTCTGTGGTAATTAGTTTGATGGTCTTATAAAATGGACTGAATAGTTTTCTTAGACGCATGAGCAATCGTTCCTTTCACACCGGTCAGCTTGAAATCTGTTAAAAAAAATAAGCAGGAAGTACATAGAATGTTTCCACGAGAAGATGACGCGGACTTCGCTATCTATGAGAAGCTTTATGTCCATAGTGAAATTACAAAGCTTATTAAAGCACACCTCGCACTATTACTTTTTATGTTCCAATATTCGAAACTATTTGAATACTGTAAAACTACCCGATGAAAAATTTGTAACCTGCGTAGTTGTATTTTAGTTGTACGAAAAAGTTGCATGTGTTGATATTATGTAATAGCAAAGAATATATGGTTGAATGAGCCGCAGACTGGGCCAATCTTATGCAGTAGTATCCAGTAGCATCCTGTCTTGATATAGTAGCATCCAATCTTGCTGATAGTAGTATGCAGTAGCACGGTACCTTTGAAATAAAAGCTTGTAGTACACTAAAAAAAAGTTTCTCCGAGTAAGGATTAAAGTTAACTGCAGTATTTGCTACTGGGGTTAATCTTATCTGTACTGGGATAAGACTGATCCGAATTAGAGATTATATTATCTCAGGAGAGACAAGATTAATCCCAGTAGCAAATACTGCAAGATTTGTTCGTACAACTTCATACTACTAATTTTGAGATAATTTTCCACCGGGTAGGCTCTGATTTTAAAAAATTTTACGGCTTTTGCTGTTTAAAGCGTTTCTCAAGTCCCATTAACTCTTGAATAGTGGTATAGCCAAGAAAAACTATGGTTGCGGTGTCTAACATCACAACCAGGGTACTCCGGGAAATGTTTTCATTTGGCTTGTATAGTTGTATGGCGCACAAGTTGTATTATACGTAAGTTGGAAGGGCTCGATTGCAGCGAAATTACCACGAACCCCAAGAGACGAGCATCCCCCCCCCCCCCCCCATGTCTCGACAGCTGCAGCATTGCCGCCTTAGTTATGCCCTAAATGTGTTTGCCCTTTACTCTTCATGAATATTACGTAAAGGTAAAGATACAAGGGACTTCTGCCGTGACCAAAAACTAGACGTAAATGTTTTAAATTTAACTGAGAAGGCTGGGATTTAACAGTTTTTCGCCTATTATTTAATAAATACCCCGAGACATTCCCTGCGGGGGATGCAGATTGCGTGGTGTGTATTTGTTTGTAATAAACGTAATCTAATCTATGCTTTGCAAACGGGCCATACTCGTACCGCCACCAACTACGCTTACGGCATTTAAAGCGAGACAAACTTGCGGGCTTAAAAGTTTCCTGTAAAGCAAAGGTGCGGTCTCCACATACCAAGGAAGCAATGGAGGCTGTATAATTTTTTTGAAAAGTTGAGGATATGAAATTACCGGAGCCAGCGTTGGTGAACGACTAAATTAGTTTCAGTAGGGATGTTTTCTATCGCTACTGGTGCTAGTATCGCTGCTATTCGAGTGTGTGTCAATTTTGTCAAGTCTTGGCGGTACTCCCTAGTTTTATTAGCGCCAACTGCCAAGACCTGTGCTTTCCATGCTTTGTAAAGGGGCCATACTTCTATCGCCACCCACTACGCTTGTAGCATGTACAGCGATATAAACTTGCGGCTTTAGAAATTTCTAGTAAAGCAAGGGTACGGTCTGGTGACAGCATGAAAACAATAGAAGCTTTATATTTTTGTGCAATGTTCAGGATATCAAGTTATCGGAGCCAGCTCCGATGAACGACTGAAGTTGTTTCAGTAGGGACGTTCTCTATCGCTAGTGGTGCTAGTGTCGCTGCTATTAGAGAGTGTGTCAATTATCAAAAATACTTTTTCTTTTTAATTCTAACTAAATCTCCTGTCTCTCTGTTGTATATCAATAGTTAATTCAGTAAGGTTGTTAGCATTTTTTGATTTGATGGTATGCATCTGCCTGTATATTTATGGCAGAACATTTTTGTTTTCAGTCCAACCTGAAGAGAACTAAAACCAGGAAGCACTTTCATCAAAACGGATGTTGTGATCAGGGTTGTCATAAATGTGTTCAGCCAGAGCACTAGAGAAGTTCATAGACGCAACTCTTCGGTGCCAAAACAGACCAGAGAACTTCTCTAGTGCTCTGGCTGAACACATTTATGACAACCCTGATCACAACATCCGTTTTGATGAAAGTAAAATAATAGGCAGAGAGACAGGTCTGGGGCAGTTCATCAGGGAAGCTTTTGAGATAAAAAAAATACGAAATAAGGGACCTAGCTCTAAACAGAGATACTGGAGAGTTCCGCATAAACCCAGTGTACGACAGATTTCTTGAAAAGGATGCCGCATTTTTAAGACCCCCTCAAACCCTACTTCATGTTCCCGTTTTCCTACCAATAGCTTCAAATATCCCTTCCACTAATACGCGACCGACTAGACACGCAGCCAGTGTGGCGAACATTCGAATTCGTGAGGCGCTGAATAAATAACAAAGCTGTAAAACGCCCTCGGGGCATACAGAGCAAAGAGGCTATTTCGCGAGTCGCGCATGAATCTTGTTAGCAGTGGCCAGTTTTGTGGAAGATTTTATCAAAAGTGGTCAACGTATAATGGATTTTTCGAGTGGGCCGTTTTCTGGGTGAAAGCTTCTGCGCTTTCCCAGACGGATGGTAAATTGTAAATACACACAGAGCTCAGAATTGTAAATAATCACAGATTTGTACATATACATTTTTAACACGCACATTTTATCTTTCGTTGTTTTATTTTTATCTGCATCCGCACCGTTTTCTTCTGGTTTTAGCTACATCTCGCCTTATTGTCTGTTGGTTCCGCATCGTTCTCCTGTTGTGATTGTGGTGGATTTTATGATTTAGTTTTGTTTTGTTTTTCGCTGAGGACGGTTTGCCGGAAGTGCAACCGAAATATCCGAATTTATATTTATCCCTCGCACATCATCCTAGAGGGATAATTAGCTGATCAAGAAAAAACCCCGAAAATCACGGTTTTCTATATCTTTCGTAATCCGGTTGTAACCGGATTTTTTAAAGTTTTATTTAAAGTTGATTAGATTTTCTTTATATAGGGATAAGGAGATACGCTGGATTCGTTTCTGAATTTTTCTTTTTGTTTTGCTGGACTAGTATGCTCGGAATTCGGGCGAAACCGCAGATTTGGAAGAAGTAAAGCAGGAAGTCTCGGTCAGTATTGTCAAAATAGATATGGCTTATATAGGTATATCTGAACTTGGTTTTCTCTGATGATTAGCCTGGCGAAGACTGGATATGGCGAAGACAAGACCCAATTGTCTGGATCAAATATTGGATTTGTGGGATCCCGTCGACACCTTTGGTCTTGTTTACATGGTCATCCCATTTTTCGTTGCTTTTAATAATGACGCCCAGAATTTTCGCAGAGCTGGCCACAAGGAATTGTGTCTCGTCTTCGAGGGGAGGAGGAGTTTGTTTTATGAAGTTAATTCTTAGGGCGACGCTTTTTTCTTCACTTATGCCTAGCTTCATCTGGTCACAGTCATAGGCCAGCTGCTTAGTTACCTCTTCCAGTGAGTTTCCCGGATCGATCAGTGTAGCAAAAGTGCGTCGGACCACTAGCGTTAGGTTGTCTACAACTTAGCTAAAGGCCAGTTGACCTAAGCTCCCACGAACACCGTGCCCTTGTAGCCCAAGATTTTCTGTTTCAGTTCTTCAATGAAGCCTACTAGTGTTGTGGGTAGTGCGATGAATCCTTTGAAAATTGGGAAGTTTTACTTGCAACTTATTTTTGTCGTTACAGTATCGACCGGAAACAAATGTGAACTCTGCATACATACAGCTGCCGGTCCTGCGACCTTGTCCAAGTGGATATTTTCTCGATCGCTACCGGACTTGCAGACGTCGGATGCGGTATTATAGATAAGCTGATCAGTGCTTTCAGTAGTGTGAGGAGTTTAATTTAAGAAGTAAAAGTGTTGTTTCGCTTATTGTCGTATAATCTTTACGCTGTAGATCAGCCGGCCGGCGCTATGGCAATCTCAAGTAGAGAAGTGCGTCAGTTGACCTATCAGCTGAAAACTGACAGGTATATACAGTCAATGACGAGAGGAAGTGGAACATCTACTCTTCTCTTTTTGACCTTCCGTGTGACAGCGGGTGACTAATTAAGGAGAGCTGGAGTAGGTTTTGGAATGGAAAAGGAATTTTTGAAATAGAGTAGCTCAAAAACACTTTGGTTTTGTCCTCGTTTTTTTTTTGTTTTTTTTTTCCTACGACTCCGATATCATTTTATTTGTGGTAACTGGTAAGGGTCTAACCTGTGCGGTTTTTACGGAAAGTGTGGACCTTAGGCCGGATTGATGAATATGACATTACATTTTGGAAAGCTCCGTATAACTCTTGCCTGGGGCCAAAAAGGATGGTTTTTGCTTGTCCTGGAGCCAGAGCCTACGGTGTGCTAGGTGAAGTGGAGTTACATAGCCCATGTCAGAGAGGACTATCTGAAGTTGTGTAGCGAACCTTTCGTTTCATCAAACCATGTTTCTGCTTTCGAGTGGAAAGCTCCGTTCTAGCACGCAAGCAGGCAGGCACCAGTTTCAAATTGAAGATGGACTAAAGTCTATAAGTGTTAAATATATGCGGCAGTTACCCGGCCCCACAGCCAACATATCTTCTTTGAGTGATAAAGAGAAAAATCTACAGAAATAAAAAAGTCGTTTTTTCCCACGGGTCCGAAAGTGCTGCCATCGGAAGCACTTTCGAAGCACTTTCAATTAAGAAGTAAAATTTGTTGTTTCGTTTATTGTCGTATGATTTTTCTATCCATTTTTGTGCGCGATTTCAGCTGAGTTTATCATTCGTTTTTTGCACTTGGGTTTGCGGTAGAGAAATGGTATCACATATGCCTCTTAAACTTTAAAATTTCTCTCATTGCTAAAGAAAATTAGAGCTTGTCCTGTGCACCTTTCTAAGCGGTGACGTTAGAAAGTTGGCCTACGGCAAACAAGTCAACTTTTGAACTAAGACAGGTAGATTTTTTTTTTCGACGGCAATCGCTAGCCGCTGATTTTTTGGTACAAAAATTCCTTCATGAGATACACCAGTTTGAAAATTTCAAAGGGTTGACAACTTCAGTAGTAAGGTGCACACTGAAACCAGAAATAGTCGATACCAATTGTAAGACATGTAGGGGACTTGTAAGAAACAGTCGACTGTTAGCTCATAATCATCTTCGGCAATGAGGGGTTTCCAGCTTTTGCTACTTGGTGTACCTGTATTTGTTTTCGGCGTATTCGATGGTAAGAACAATTTGGTTCCCAATGGTAAGATATGCAAGAGACTTGTAAGTAATAATCGGCTGTTATGCTACAATCATCTTCAGCGATGAGGGGTTAGCAACTTTTGCTAGCTCGTATACTTGCTAGTTGGTGTGCCTGGTATTTGTTTTCGGCGTATTCGATGGTAAGAACAATTTCTTTCCCAATGGTAAGATATGCAAGAGACTTGTAAGTAATAATCGGCTGTTATGCTACAATCATCTTCAGCGATGAGGGGTTTGCAACTTTTGCTAGCTCGTGTACTTGCTTGTTGGTGTACCTGGTATTTGTTCCCGGTGTAGTCGATGGTAAGAACAATTTGGTTCCCAGTCATAAGACATGAAAGGGACTTGTAAGTAATAATCGGCTGTTATGGTACACTCATCTTCAGCGATGAGGGGTTTGCAACTTTTGCTAGCTGAGCTTCGTTTTTGTTGCAATAGCGCTGCCGCATCGCTGCTGCAGCACTTCTTTGCTTTTGCGCAATATGCGTTTTTGGATTCACTTTCTTCTCGGTTGAAGCGGCAGCGCTGCAGCATCTTGCAGGGAAGCACGGACTTGGTCGGTGAGCAAGTCCGCGATTCTCGAGAAGCGCTGCCGTCTTCGTTGGAAGCGCTGCAGTGCAAAAACGGATGTAGAAAGAATCAGTCCGGAATCGGCCGAGAAGCGGACTTGCAGCATGCAACAAAACGAGGCTCTGGTGTATCCAGTATTTGTATCCGGTGAACTTTGATGTCTGTCACGGATTTCTATAAATCTGACGGTAAGAAAGTTTGTATCGATGGTCTATCGCTGTAACCTAGGGGTACAAACGATAATGTAAAACAATGAGGTAGTTCGTAATAACTAATAGTGTCATCTGCGGTATTATAATCCTGAAAAGTTACGGATAGCTTTATAATACCAACTAGATTATATAAGATATTGTTTCAAGTTTTCATCCGTCACGATGTCTACGATTGAAAAGGATAAAGTTCAACTGACTGCAAAGTCAATTTAGTCCCTTTTTCCGATATTCTTTGTTGTTGTTAGGGCAATCGATAGCCCTTGATGAGCTGATCAAAGTATATGTCATCCATTTTTTTTTAACAAAAATCCTTCATGAGATAAACCAGTTTGAAAGTTTCAAGGGGTTGACAACTTCAGTTGTAAGGTACATGAAACCAAAAACAGGCGATACCTGTTTGTTGTTAGTGATTCTGAAAAGTTACGGATAGCTTTATAATACCAACTAGATTATATAAGATATTTTTCCAAGGTTTCATAGGTCACGATGTCTACGATTGAAAAGGATAAAGTTCAACTGACTGCAAAGTCAATTTAGTCCCTTCTTCCGATATTCTTTTGTTGTTGAAAAGTTCTCTCATTGCTAAAGAAATTAGAGCTTATCCTTTGCTCCTTTCTAAGCGGTGTCGTTAGAAAGTTGGCCTACGGCAAAAAAGTCAACTTTTGAACTAAGACAGGTAGAATTTTTTTTTCGACGGCAATCGATAGCCGTTGACGGGTCGATCAAAGTATATGTCATTCGTTTTTTGGTACAAAAATTCCTTCATGAGATACACCAGTTTGAAAGTTTCAAGAGGTTGACAACTTCAGTAGTAAGGTACACAATGAAACCAGAAATAGGCGATACCAGTTGTGAGACATGTAGGGGACTTGTAAGCAACAGTCGACTGTTAGCTCATAATTATCTTCGGCGATGAGGGGTTCGCAGCTTTTGCTAGTTGGTGTACTTGTTATTTGTTTCCGGTGTATTCGATGGTAAGAACAATTTGGTTCCAAATTGTAAGATAGGCAAGGGAGTTGTAAGTATTAATCAACTGTTATCATGTTTAGCGATGACTATTTGTTTTCGGTGAACTTGATGTCTATCACGGGAGAAGGACTTGTAAGTAGGAATCGGTTCACGATGGGCTAGAAATTTGTGCAAATTGGTCCTCATTGTGTTCGATTTCTATAAATCCAACGGTAAGAAAGTTTGTATCGATGGTCTACGGCTGTAAACTAGGATCAACTGTTTACGCAACGGGTACAAACGATAATGTAAACCAATGAGGTAGTTTAGTAATAATTAATAGTGTCATTTATGGTATTTTAATCCTGAAAAGTTACGCATAGCTTTATAATACCAACTAGATTATATAAGATATTGTCCCAAGTTTTCAGCCGTCACGATATCTACGATTGAAAACGATAAAGTTCATATGACTGCAAAGTCAGTCTTTCTTCCGATATTCTTTTGTTGTTGTTTTTACAACGCTGAGGAATAGCCTTTAGCCATGTGATTACTGATTGTGTTCTTCTTAGAACATACCGTTTTATAAGCTTCCACAAGTTGACAACTTCAGCATTTGACCGACAGCGAATAAACAAAACAAAAGTGTTGCTCTCGCAACACTTTAGTCGACGAAGCCGGACAAAGGATGCCGCAACACGTCACGTTGCCCAGGCAACGTAGATCTAGTTTTCCCTAAAAATACAAATCAGCGGCTCCTGTATGTTCACTGGGTTGATAGTATTCATACCTTTTCTTTGAGTCACTTTTACACAATATGATTTCAAGTAAGCTTGGGCTGAAGAGACTGGCTCTAATAGCAAGACAAGACTTCATCAAGGCCACTGGGTCTGTTGATTTCTTGGCTGCTTCGTACAAAAACGATGCAGGAAGATCAACTTTATTTTCGGTGTAGCCTACTCTTTTGACCTGGCTAACCCTGATTCGGAGTACCCCACGTATGCCATCTTAGCAGTGGCACTTTGGGGGAGTAGCTATACTGAATTTGTATGGCTATATATAAGTTCCATACACCGATCACTTGGTCGGCCATTCCGAAGGTCGCGAGTTAGGGTACTCCCAGAAGTGAGAGGACGACGAAACCCGACCAAAGTAACTGAGAAATAGTCACTTCCCCCATCCAACAATAGTGGGGGCAGTGGAGGGGGAGGGAATCGGAATTTTTAGATATGTATGACTTTAGAGCGGGCGATCGGATCTTGTTGAAACTTGGTTTTGCTAAGAGTTTTCTGCTCATATCTCTTTCAAGTCCGGACCAGATCCGATGACTTCAGGGGGAGTTGGGAGGGGAAAACCAGAAATCATGTGACTTGCTCAGAGTAAGGGGGTAGAAACATTGTAGGAAGAACATGCCCAAGCCCTAGATACATACCGGACAGTATTCATACACGGTGGGGCGAGTTGGAGGGGGGTCCGGAATTCCGGTGATTCCAAGCTCAGGTACTTCCAGATGTGCTATAGAGCCGATGAAACCTAGAAGTCATGTCAGGGACTCGACCATATCCACTTAAGAAAAGTCGTTTCGCCAATCCAACCATCGTGGGGGGAATGGAGGGCGGGCAATCCGAAACCTTGATGAATGTACAACTTTCGAATGTGTGATCGGATCTTTATGAAACTTGGGATTTGGAAAGAACTCGTATCTCAGAGGTTTCACTGCAAACCCGGACCGCATCCGGTGACTTTGGGAGAGAGAGCTAGAAGGAGGAACCGGAAATCTTGTGACATGGTGAGAGTAGAGGGATCGGGATGAACTTGGTGGGAAGAACATGAGCTCTAGAATAATCATTCATAGAGCCGGACCGGATCCAGTAATGGGTAGTTAAGGTACTTCGTGATGTGCTTATAGGGCAATGGCAATGGCACAGTAAAGACCCAATATGATTGATTTAGAAAAAGTCACTCCCAGTTCCGACCATCCTGGGAATGGAGGGGGGGTGAATGGAGGGAAAGAAAATCCGGAAACTTGGGGTATACATACCTTTCGAACCAGTGATCAAGTCTTAATAAAATTTTAACAATAACTGGGATTAGTACAGACATGCCTCTGATGTTTCTCCTTTATGTCTCAAGGGTCTTGCTTACAAACGAATTCTCGTCCCCTTAAATTGCGCATCTTAACCGTGAAGTTAAAAAAAGAAGTTTGGGCAAAAAAAACACATTTTCATGGTCTTCAAGGGCCCATAATCATCTCTCCCTCAAACTTTGTGCTTATAAATGAATTTCCAGTCCCCTTGAAGTGCGCATCTTAACGGCAAAGTTAAAAATACTTTTGACCAAAATATACATTTTTATGATTCGTAAGAGCACACGATCATTTGTGCCTTCGGGGTCTTTCTACAAATGTATTCCTAGCCCTCTTAAAGTGCACATCATAACTACGAAGTGTAAACATATACTGTTAACAAAACGATGGATTTTTATAATCCCCAAGTGCCCACGGTCGTTACTGCCTCAGGGGTTTTGATTGCTAATGAATTTCCTTAAAGTGCTCATCATAACCGCATACAAAATATACGTTTGAGCAAACGATACATTTTAATGATCCCCTAGAGCCCATGACCAATTTTGCCTCAATGTTTTTGCTCACAAATGAGTTTATAACCCCTTGAAAGTGCTTGTCATTACCACAAAGTGTACAGAACACTTTCGAGTACACGATACAATATGAAGGGCCTGTTTATAAAGGATTATAATAAACCCACGAGTTAACAAATTCCCACAGTGATCCTCTGACCCAACTATGCAAGTGCCATATAAGCTTCTAGCTCTTGTTTAGTCTTCCCTGGTTTTTGTTTGGGGAAGGTGACGGTTACGGTACTTGAAAATGCAACCAAAAGAGCAAAGAGTGTGCAAATGATTCCCGGTGTCACCAGTGGGCCTAATCCAATTTTTCAGTCATGACCATTCCCTCCCCCGACAACTAAGAGCTGCTTCTTGGGTGAAAACAAAGTTTCGTATCAGAGGTGGGGTTGGGAGCTATTCTACTACCGGTTCACGAGTGTAGAAAGAAATGGAGCAAGGCTGACCCTCACTTCTGGTTGTCCGTCTGCAGA
This sequence comes from Branchinecta lynchi, assembly GCA_023053575.1. Taxonomy (NCBI): domain Eukaryota; kingdom Metazoa; phylum Arthropoda; class Branchiopoda; order Anostraca; family Branchinectidae; genus Branchinecta; species Branchinecta lynchi. The sequence continues at coordinate 2,752,727 of JAKZAP010000002.1, read as the reverse complement.
GAGCTTTACTGTGACATGGACTCGAAACTTGGATTTCTACATGCAGCAGCTACAGATGGGTTTTGCGATTCCGTAGCTGCGCGACAAAAGGAAATAGAGGGAACAGGTAAACAATGACAACATGCTAATGAAACATCGCCATGTATCTAGTGGAAGAGCCGGAAGCGTCAACAGAGCTGTCCCCAACGAACGCCGGTTATTGATAAACACAATAATAATAATAACAAGTGTATTTAAAAGCCAATATTAAGAGTCATTAAATCCTTTGAACCCTTGATTCATAGACACTGCTTCCACTGGGTTCATTCTGCCACAGAGACAGAAGGTCATAATGATAATATAAGTGTATTTAAAAGCCATTGGCCATATACATAACAAAAACAATAATACACGTTACAAGAGAAAATAACAACAATATTTTCCTACGGCTATGAAGCCTCACTACTAAGCTTAGTCGCTCTTAGCCTCAGCGCTCCACCGATGAATTCGCACACCTTTGTTATAAACCTTTCCGAAGTGCTATTCAGGATATCTGGAAGAAGCAAAACAGTCCCCTTAAAAAAGACCCCCTTAACTCCGAAAGCTCCCGGCATCGATTGACAAAGTGGCCCATGTTTTCCTCTTCCTCTGCTTTGCAAAGTTGGCAGTTATAGCTGACATCTGGACAATATTTGAGTCATCGTTCGGGCGAAATTCACATTGAGCATCTACTGGCACAAGCAAAACATGTAGCTGCGATTAATCTAAAGACAGGACTTCCGTGCTTCTTTTGCATTTGCACAGTGGACTTTCATGTTACAGCACACAAACAGAGTGTAGCAGAATTTACTATTAGCACCCAAAATACAGCAGTAACATTTGAAAGCATATTTTGTATGACTAAAGTAAAACGAGCTTCTTTCCATGAAGGTGCCATTGGCAGACTGTTATCCTAACCGATCCAATTAAAACACTCTATTAGCCATGGTCTCGTTACTAGGCCTAAAACCTTGGTCTTTTTCTGGAGGCCGGTGCAAAAATGTTTGTTTTCTTTGCCTTGGACCCTAAAACAAGACCCTAACACTCTATTCAGGTACTGATATAACTACTTCTACAAAATAACAATTTGCACAAATCCAGCAGAGCGTAGAGCCAGAAAAGGCGGGACCTTTTGGAGGCACGACCTCGGGCATGACCATAGCAAAACTTCGGAAAAATAGATAAAATCGTGTGCGATACGCAGTCGAGCTTCGTTCCTAAGCAATGGGTGTAAGATACATATTCTTGTTTTTGCTTCTTTTGGCGAATCTCGCTGACATTGCGACACTGGTAAGTAACACTTTTATAACGTTGCCAAATCTGCAACCCTCGGGAGTTCTGACTAGTGGGCAATAGAGTCCGAGTGCAGTGCACTGCAGTTAGAGTTGCAGGCTGCAGCTGCAGTCCTGGTGCATTTGTGAGTAAAAGATTACCCGAATTCATTGGATGTAAAAGGAGTGAGTAATAACCCTATCTGTACTTATTCATTGTTGAACTCTCTCTGAACATAGTTAAACACTTTGCTCACCCTCGAACGGCGAACATTTTCGACAGGTAGCATCTGTTCCTGGGACACGAGTTTCGCGACCACGGAGATGATACTCGTTACCACTGGAATGGGTAACGTCCGACATAGAGCCAGAGTCAGACGAGGATACTTGCAGGAGGGGCCGAAATATCATTGGAGGAAATCGTAGCTTACTCATCCATTTTTCGCCGTTTAGTGTATTACATGATTCGCAGTCAGCTTGGGGTGGAGTAGTACTTACGTCTTCTTCCCCCGGATTCTCAAAGACTGTGTGTCTGCTCTGCCTTAAAACACTGTTTTTGGCGTCAGCACTGTGCACGCTGAGAATAATCCGAAACTGTGGAGTTTTACCGTGAGATTAAGGAGGTGTTTGGGCCCGAGTTTTCTTTTAAAATGAATCTACCTCAAAAATTTTTGAATCTATGGATCCAGGCCAGAGGTAATTCCTCCCCCTGTTTGGTAGATTTAGGGTTTTTGATAGGCATAGGACTGGTCCCGATGTCAGGTATAATTGCCAACTTTGCAAAGCAGGGTAGAGGAAATCCTGAATAGCACTTCGGAAAGGGTTATAACAAAGGTGTGCAAATATATCGACGGAGCGCTGAAGCTAAGAGCGACCAAGCTCAGTAGTGAGGCTTCATAGCCGTAGGAAATAGTGTTGTTGTTTTCTCTTGTAATGCGTATTATTGTTGTGTTATGTATATGGCCAATGGCCTTTAAATACACTTAAAGTGCGAACACACGATTAGGATTTCCCGGCCGGATTTCCTACACTTTCATCATCAACTTAGAAAAATTTCAACTTTTCCATATGGAAGTGATGATGGTGCTAAAAATCCGGGCAGGAATTCCAGACCGGGAGCTCTGGATCCTGATCGTGTGTCCGCACTTTAAACTATGAACGTAAGTTGGCAGCGTATTGGTTAGCGCGAGTACTAAACGAGAAATAGGTCTGAGGTATCTACAATAAACAACTGCAAGATTACAACTGTACCAAAATGGGTAAAAGTAAAATATCAAGGCTGGTTCGTACAGACGCTACAGGAATTATACACTTTTCTCTGATCGTGCTAGAATTGTTATGCAAATTGCCTGGTCTGGTTAGCATCCGTGCCAGCAACAATGCTCATTCATCTTTGTTTCCACTCCCGTTGTGAATTTTCATTCACCAAATTCTCATGTCATGGAATTTACGGTCCATCAAGAATTACTTTTCTCCTTTTATTTTAAATTGTGATTTTTATTCTCCGACAAATGAGGAGATAGTGATGCATGAACAGCGATGCACAAGTATAGCCGGTTTTATGGTCAAAAATTGTGCGGTATCGCTATAGTATAAGCTAACAATCTGCTTTATTGAGACTGAAAATGTTTTTACTTTAAGAGTAAAACAAAAGGGCATATGTTGGGAGGTGACTATTGTGGCGTGGGACTCCGGGACAGATTTGGCATGGAGGGAGACGGCTCAGGGAGGGGTGGGGAAATGATATTACAAGAGAAGAGAAGTTGTCAGTGAAAGGTGAAAGAAATGCGATGAGGTTTCTTGAAAGTGACTGTGGTTGTTTTTAAGATTTTGTTGAATGCGTTTATGGTTAACAAAAAATCGGAATAGTTTTTTTTTTTGTCAACATGCAACGTTGGAATGCAACATATTTCGTCCTGATAGGATCAAATCCGACGATGTACGGGAATCTGGGAAGCAAAGGGCTTGCGGTCTTGTTGAAAATGACATTAGTTTGCTCCTTTAATGTGATAATGAAGAACAAAAACGGACAAATTGGAAAAATAATGGACATCAAAATAATCAGCAGTAGGTTTGTCATGAACCTCTGTGCGTCTTCCAATCTACTTACCGCAGTTGCGACGCATGAAGTCACAGATCCTGGCTTATTGGCGTCAATGTTGGAACGTATTTTCTTGTTTCGGGATAACATCGTGTCACGAGCTGGTCGGGCCAGTCAAATCGCAGAGATCGTAGTTGCCGCGCTTTCTACGCTCCCGAGGATGGTAAGCAAATAGTTACTGTTGGTTACTATTTCAAGAAAATTGGAACGGTCGTCGCTGTAACTTTTCACGAAGTTGGAACAAAAATAGTAATCAATAGTTACTACTGAAGAAAGGTGGAACACGCTCTCAACCTTCACGGAACATTTGTTTAAATACACCACAGAAGAACTCGGCAGTTTTCAGCCCTCCCCTGAGCCCTCTAGCCTACGTGATTAGCTGAGAAATGGAATTTTCACAAACCACATGCTTACGTGCACGTACTGACAAAATGAGAGACTAGAAAACATTCAGAAACTGGCCTGCAAAATAATACTTGGATATGAATACGTCGATTACGAAACCGAGAACGACTCGGATTACAACTCCTATCAGAACGGCGCCATGACTTAGTCATGGAATTTGGAATTTGTCAACAGAAAAGCACTGACCACGTTTGCTAAGAATGGTGAACAAACACGCACCAGAACGGCAAATAAATTAATGCTACAAAACCCATTTTTTTTATGTTTTACATACCGTTTAATTCCGTCACAAGTTATGAAGTCGTACAAGTTTTAAAATGAATTGTATATATCAATTATATTTTGTTTAAGTTGACAGTCCTATGTTATCATGTTGTGAAACAGATATTGTGGAATAAATAAGATGATTGACTGATTGATATGTAAGCGAACGAGATCACATCACCACCTTGGAATTCTATTCCCTGCGAACTCGCACAAAACAAAAACGCTTCTTCTTTGTGTAAAAAAATAACATTTTCGCAATCTTAGAGTATAATTCTTCTATCCTTTTTGTATGGCTTGAGCATACTCAAGTGCCATATAGCTCTGTCGGTCTGTCGGTCTGTCCCGGTTTTGCTAGTTCGGGCACTTCCACATGTGCTAGGACGATGAAACTTGGCAAGCATATAAGGGACCCAACTAGATTAACTTGGAATCACTCACTTCCCCGATCCGGCCATCGTGGGGTGGGAGTGGAGGAATGGGAAATCCGGAAACTAGTAACATGCATAACTTTAGAACGGGTAATCGGACATGAACGAAAATTGAAATATGTCAAGAACAAGTGTTCGTATGTTGAATTTCAAATCCGAGCCAGATCCAATAACTGGGGGAGGGGGCTGGAGCGGGGCACCGGAAATCACGTGAAATGCGTCCACATAAGCTAGCACAATAAAACTTGGCAGGCATATGCGGGAACCAACCAGATTAACTTGGAAATAATCGCTTCCGAGATCCAGCCATCGCGGAGGGAGTGGAGGGACGGGGATCCGGAAACTAGAAACGTACATAACTCTAGAACGGATTTGGACATGCATGAAACTTGACAATTGTGAAGAACAAGTGTCTCAGATTTTCAATTTCAAATCTGGACCGAATCTGAAAACTGAGGGAGGGGGTAGAGGGGGGAACCGAAAATCTCGTAAAATGCTTAAAGTTCACGGATCGGGATCGAACTCGAAGGGAAGAACAAGCATTAACCCTAGATACTTTGTTAACAAAACAAGACCGGATCGTGTCACAGTAGACGGGGTTGGAGGGCGTTTTCCGGATTTCCGGTGATCACGAGTTAGGGTACTTCCACATGCACTAGAACCATGAAACCTGGCAGGCATTAGGTACTCTCCCAGGTAGACTTGAAAATAGTTCCTTTTCTGATCCGATTATCATGGGGGTAATGGAAGGATGAGGAATCCGGAATCTAGTGACATGCCTAACTCTGAGACGGGTGATGAGACGTGCATGAAACTTGTCAAGTGTCAAGAACAAGTGTCTCATTTGATCAATTTCAATTCTGGAAAGGATCCGATAACTTCAGGGGGAGGGGGCTAGGGCGGGGTTCTGAGACTTAGAGGGAAGAACAAGCATAAGTCGTAGATACATTATTGACAAAACAGGACCGGATCGTGTCACAGTCCGGGGAGTTGGAAGGGGGTTTACCACGGTACCGATGGTCACGAGTTAGGGTACTTCCAGATGTGCTATGACCGTAAAACTTTGCAGGCATGTTAGGGACTCAATCAGATTGGCTTAAAAATAGTCCCTCCTCCGATCTGGCCATCGTTGGAGGAAGAAACAGTTGTCAATGAGTGGTATAACCATTTCAGATTTACTAGATCAAGCCCATTTTCTGTTGTCTTCTTAGTGTGTTGTCGTAGAGTGTTGTCTTCCCCCGTCTTCTTACAAGTGCCATATGAGCTTTCAGCCCTTGTTTCAACTTCTTCTCCCTTTTTATTCATTTGCGTTCTTTTGACGTTGTGCTGCATCATCTTCGCACCAGACTTTGGACGTTAAGATCCAGGTTTATTCGAATAGAAATTAAGGTAATTATAGTGTAAATAGGTAGGTGGGAGGTCCTCTACAAGCTATGTATCCGAACTGATCTGATTGATCCCTCCTGGGACCTTCAGTACCTTAAGAATTGTAATGTATATCCTAAATGTCTTAATAAGAAATCGAAAACGTCAGTGGAACACACTGAGTTCTTTCTCGAACTTCAGCGCATGTATACCGAATTTTGTGTGCAGCTATATGCAGCTCCACCACAAGGACGTCGTATAACCCATCTTCAGGGGTCGTCTTTCCAGCTCTGTTTGGACTAGCTTTACCCCGATAAAAAATTCTTTGACTGTATAGTTGTAGGAAAAAGTTGCATGTATTGATATGTAGAAGGATGGAATACTTTGATTTAACATTCCTCCGGCTGGGTTAATCTTAAGTAGTAGTATCCGATAGGATCCAATTTTGCTGTAGTAGCATCCAGTTTGCTAGTAGTAGCATGTAGGGGCAACAGTTACTACTGCATCCTACTTTTTCGTACAACTTCATCGGGACAAGACGGGTCCGAAACGGGTTACAGCCGTGATTTTTTTTATTTCTGCAAGAAACTCTGGTGTATAACCAAGTGTCAAAGATTGTCTCTGGACAACGAAGCCGGACCATATGCACCCCCTATCCCCCTAACCGAAGGTAAACTTCCTTTTACTCCGGACAACCGAATATCCGCAATCTGACATCTGCTTTCTTCAGTTTAGATGGCCTATAGGCCTACGTGAAAAGATTGAAATAGTCCCACTATAACAGCATTTCGGTCATCAGTTGCGTTTATGCAGATACCATGGCATCTGCGTAACTCGATCTGCAATTAGTCGTTTTTGCAATTACTGTGGTATGTGATACCACGGTTGCTCTCCAAAAACGACAGTTGCCGATATTGCGCTTTCCGAGTCGTCCTCCCCAAAAAACTGGGGTTTAGGCGAGAACCCCCCCCCCGGCGACCCCCCCGGAAAAAATCCCCACGCCAACCCCCCCCCCCCCCCCCCCCCCCCCCCCCCCCGTACCAAACCCCCCCGGTACCTCCCCCCCCCCCCCCCGGGTACCAAAAACCCCCGGCGAAAACCCCCCGAATCCTTTATATTTAATACGAATGCAAACCATTTAAATTCACTTCCCGTGATCTTAGTCTGTCAAGGGGACTTCTGGTACAACAAGAACAAGACCAAAGGTTTCGATGGGACTAAAATATTTCATGCCCCTAACTTAAACCCCCTCCCCCACCCCTAAATGTAGGGCTACAGAACCAATCTACGAGCTCGACCTTGCTTTTTACTCAAAGAATCCTCACATCAAATTTCATCAAAATATCTCATTCCTGTCGAAAGTTATACTGCGCACAGTCGGACAACTTTTGCGATGTCATTGGTATCCTGCCACTTACGTTTTGGGATCCCAAAAACTAACGGCAACTAACTACAGCTTCCTCGGCAAGAAGGGAAATAATTGGGGAAGGATTTCCTGGGGGGGAGGCGTTACACTGAGTGGCACGGGTTTTGATCTTACACTTTTAACACCTCACTGATCACAGCTTCAGGTGAATGCGTCAATCAACCTTCACCTTCGCTTTACACTCCAATCCCTTGTCTAAATTTGTTCTGCCTACGCTTAACACATTCAAAACTAAGAACAAATCCAGCCAGCACTTTTTGCTTCACATATACATACCCTTTGTGCACGCACAAGCTTATTCTTACACTTGTTACATTCGTATTAAATGTAAAGGATTCGGTTTTTTTTCGCTGGATGGGGTATTGGTACCGTGAGGGTTTGGTACGGGGGTGTTTGTCACAGGGGGGGGGGAGGGTACCGGGGGAGGGTTTAGCCGGGGGGGCTTGGTACTGGGGGTTTTGGCGGGTTTTTTTTCCGGGGTTTTTTTCGCCGGGGGGGGTGGGCCGGAACCTAAAAAACTGATATCCAGTCACATCACTAAGTGGCCAAACTTCTTTCCCACCAACTTGACAAAATCTTAGGCTCTATTGTTGGTGATGATGAAAGTGAGATGAGTTTTCAAATACCACGGTATTTGGCCAGATAATAGGGTAAGTGTAAAAAGATTTTTTGACCGTGGTATCGGATACCATGGTATCTGCAAAAACGCAACTCTTGTAAACCGTAAAGCAAACTCTACATAAAAACCAAAACAAGAAGGAAAACGAGAACTGGCAAAAAACCTATTTGAATTGACTTTCAGAGATTTGCATAGGGTATACCTATACGTTAAGCTCTCCCATGTGGGAGAGGGGAGCAGGTTTATCAAAGGGCAGGTCCGGACATTGGCACTGCAAACCTCGTTATCGAAATTTAAAATTAAACGAAACTGTTTTTCCGAGCGACAAATTCCAGATGTGCACTTTTTTTGCGTGAAAGTTAGTTCTACCTCAAGGAGCTGGCACCTCAGTTCTCTAGTTCCGAATCCACTTGCACTTTCGGTGATTTTTATTTAGGTAGTTTAAGACTGACTCTACCATGTCAAAGACGTATTTCCGTAATTACAACAGTTTGGGAGTTAGAAATTATATATTCGGTATTCGGCCCTTCTTGGTAAGGGTCCTTGTTCGTCTGTTGAACTTCCGGGACAACGCTGGAGAAGGAACAAACCTGCCAACAAAATTTATTTCTGTGAAAATAGCACCAGGGGCAAGTCCGGGCAAAAGCGCCAAAGGCAGATTAGGACAGCAAAGAATGAAAAGTTGAAGGGAAAAGAGAAAAATAATGAAAGAAGAGAAAATCGGACCTGGGAAGGAAAAAATTCAGCAAAATGGCTCAGAAAGACTCTAGGACCCATTTCGGAAGAAAACAAGTCATAATCAGACCCAGCGGTAATTCCATATCTGGATTATAATATCATCAAGTGACGGTAAACTCGTACAGTTTTCACAAACGAAAGGAAACAAACAACAAGAGCTACGAGCTCATATGGCACTTGTTACGAGTAGGTGGTACAAGAATTTCGATGAGAATGTCACAAAATCCCCCCTTCAACCCTCCCTAGAAATAAGGTATCTAATTTCACGTCAATGATGTATGTAGGACTTCTGCTTGCTCTTGCCACGAAGTTTCATACTGGTCCCTCCACTCTAAGCGTTTCCCAAGATTTCCGGTTCCCCCTTTCCAACTCCCCCCGAAGTCACTTGATCCGGTCTGGATTTTATGTGGATCGTCTGAGACACGAGGTATTTCCAAATACCAAGTTTCATTAAGATCCGATCACCCGCTCAAGAGTTATAAATACCTCAAGATTCCGGATTCCCCCTCCGGCCACTCCTCCCACGATGCTCGGATCGGGGAAGTGACTATTTCCAACTTAATCATTTGGGGTCCCTGAGCCTGCCAAGTTTCATCGTCCTAGCTTATGTGGAAGTGGCCGAACTAGCAAAACCCGGACCGACCGACAGACAGACCGACAGACGGACAGAAATTGCTATCGCTATATGGCACCATAAAAACTGGAACGAATGTATAAATGTCTATACAGCTTCTTAAAAAAAAAAAAAAAAAAGATATATCCGGAGCTGCCCCGGACGAGACCGAGCCTGCCCTAGGTCCAGACTAAAGTAGCTAATAGGAAAATGGAAATTTCGAAGATCATTTTCCAGGTAACAAGATTCTACATAGTGACAGTTACAGCTAGACATGATTCGAAACAGTCAGAAAAAAATGGAATCAGTCGACCCTAAAACGAAATCTTGGTAAGCAAAAAAGCAAAAAACGTAAAGACCTGCCCCCCTCTCCCCTACCTTTCGTCCAAAAACCTCACTCTAGGCTATTACGTGACAAGATTTTTTCTTTCTAGAATCTAAACCGTGAAACCATCATGTCAATTGGTGACAAGATGTTGATGCCAGATTGCCCAAGAGGTCACTTTCGAGACCTTAACAACATTTGCAGAGCCGGAAGAAGACGCTACGGATAGGAGAAGGGCGTGCTTAAATTTTGCAATGTTATATAATCCAAGAAAAGTGACACGATTTCATTACATTGAAGAAGCACAGGTTTCATTGTTTTAATTTTATATTAGCCAGGTTCCGTAAGTAATTCTGCTATTTAATAAAATCTTTATATCCCAACACGACAGTGATCCGTTAGCACGATAACTCTCAAAGGGATCGATGTATTTTGTTCATACTTGGCTTGAGTATCTTTAGGGTCAGTGTACGATAGATGGGCTCCGTACATCTAAATGTGTTTAGGACTGGGGAAATGGTTTAAAATTAAGGGATGAAAAATACTTCTTAGAAGCCAATAAGAAGAAACACGCTGAGGTCCTGCATTCCCGTTTTTAGTACTTGGTTGTCTGAAAGCGAAAATAAGTGTCAAAGAACTTGGGTCCTGCATTCCCGTTTTTAGTAAAAAGGACGGTGCAGCGTTCCCCCTTTTAGTAATGTTCCTCCTGGTGCAATGTTCCCGATTTTAGTACGTTGTTCCCGTCTTTAGTACGCGTTCCCGTTTTTAGTACGCGTTCCTCCTGCACCGTTTCGTTCCGATCCGGTCCCGTTTTTAGTCGATCCCAAAAGCTAGAAGTGGAATACAAATTTAAAAAATATACGCAGACACGAAACAAATTAACTAATACACTTACAAGATTTTACCAGAAATAAATTATGGGATGAAACTACGTAAAGATTGGGCAGAAGATTTAGTAGGATATGGAAGAAAAAAAATTGAAGTGAAAAAAGTTCTGAAAATTTCTTCCGCCGTAGACTAACTCTCAGATTTTTTTTTCGTAAGACCCAGGAATGTGGGCAATGGCTTGTTAACGTTTCGAAACCAAAGTCCTAGCCTTCTAAATTCAATTTAAAACATTTGCTTCCAGTTTATTAGTCACCGTAGAAGTCCCTTGTATCTCTATCTTTACGTAATATTCTTGAAAAGAGAAGGGCTAAGACGTTTAGGGACGTAAACAAGAGCTGGAAGCTCAGATGGCACTTGCAAGGCTAGGTCTGACGGAACGGATGGTCAAAAGTATTTTTTTCACTTTTCGGTTAAGATGTGCACTATAAGGGTGCTAAAAATTAAACAAAGCAAAACCCTTCATGCAAAAAGGATCATGTACTCAGGTCGATCCTGAAAAGTAAAGTTTGCTTGAAAGGATTTTTAATTCAGATTCAAATTCACTTTATTCATCCAAAAGTTCTTCATTAAAAAAAGAGCATAGGACAATGTCAATACAAATTCACTAAGGTACAAGCACATAATATACTATTACTTTACAGAATCTTCATGCAATATACAATTTTGGTTTCTTAATTAGGTCCATAATAAAGTATTACTAATATTATATATAATTTGTTTGTGTTACAATAATATTCGATCATCGGTTCAAATACTTATGACTATGTAGAAACATCACACTGCAACACAACGACATCACTATAACTTGGTCACGCCACAACTGATAAAATAACAACAATATATTCAAACAAAGTTTAAATGCCGAACAAAATAAGGCGCACATGTTTTCAAATATCGCTCTGATGATTCAGCTGGAGGGAGCTTCAGCTGGGGTTTACTAACAAGGTTAACCGCTCTTCTTGTGGCCCTTGCGTGTTCCTGTTCTATGGAATCCGGCAGTATGCCCTGTGATCATCGGAGTTTAGTATTTTTTTTCGTGAATTCATGACTAGTTCGTGGCGTCTTTCCTTTAACGTTTAGTTTTAGGACTTCGAGGCTTGCCTGGTACTCAACGTATTCGTTTCCAAAATAATTTTGCGATCACGTTTCTGATACTTTCCATTCGGTCACTCTGATAGTAGTGTGTCTCTTTAGGCCAAACCTTCTCAGGTACGAAAACGACTTAAGTAATCCTGCAGCTTTGGACTCAGCGCTGGCAATATAGGTACTCTATCTCAGGTCATCCTTGAATTAAACACCTAGGATTTTTACGGAGCTTGAGTACTGCAGGTAATCACTAGGAAGGTCAGGTACTTCTTGCTTGAGGAAAGTGACAAGGAAGAGGGTGCTTTTTTCTTCACTAACAGCAAGTTTTACTTCGTTGGCTCCATCCTTGAGCTGTGTGAGAAGGGCCTTCACTAGTTGGACAGGGTTGTTGTTCGAGAGGAGGCGGAGCAGGGACATGGAGAGATTGTCTGCAAATCTTGTACCGTGTTCTAAACTCTCGCATGAGTCTGTTGATGACCAATAAGAAGGCCAGCGGGCCAATTTTAGACCCTTGAGCGGCTCTGCAGGAGATTCCAAGAAGTTCAGAAGTGTCACTATCCTCGAGCTGCAGGCATTGCAATCTTTCAGAGAGAAAGCTTGCCAGCACTCTGACAGCGATTTTCCGGGCTCCCATATCGGTTGTCTCTTTGACGACGGTTTAGTGATCCAGGTAATCAAAAGCTTTTACAAAGTCGGCTATGATACAGTCGATGTATGCCCCCTGCCTTTTCCAGATATTCAAGCATGTCTTGCAGAAAGCGCTCAAGGTAATGTACTGTGCTGCAATCGGGTTGGAACCCATATTGTCGAGGGTCTTATTTGCTTTTAATGTCTTCGTAAAGCCATCTGTAAATAATACTTTCGAATACCTTGGAAAATGTGGATGCTTTTGAGATTGGTCTGAGCTCATTTACTGATTTGGGTGAGTTATTTTTTTGGTATAGTAGTTATAAGAGCGGTTTTGAATCGTCTGGAAAAACTCATTAAAGAAGGTACTGATTTACCACAAAAGTTTGCGGTTACGATGAGTTCTTTAAGGGATGGTCGGATCGGAGAAGTGACGATGTCTAGCCCAATGACGTCAAGTTTTTAGTGCTCCTGCAACGTTTTATCGTCCTAGCACATCTGGAAGTACCTGAGCTAACGATTGCCGGAATTCCGGACACCCCTTACCAGCCCCCCCCCCCCACCCCCTTGATATCCGAATCCTGTCCAATTCTGTCACTGATGCATCTAGGGACGTGTGCTTGTACTTCCCATCAAGTCTCATCCTGATCGCTCCACAAGATTTTCGGTCCTTCCCCCCACCTCCTCACCCCCTAGTCCATCGGATCTGGTCCGGACTTGAAAATCCGATAACCGTACGAAAGTTATGCATGCCACTATTTCCGAATTCCGCCGTCTCCCCTCAAATCCTCCCATAATCGGATCTGGTCCGGACTTGGAATGGGACAGCTGAGACATGAGGTCTTTCAAGATATCAAGTTTCATTAAGATCTACAACCCGTTCGAAAGTTATGCAGAACACCAATTTCCTCCCCCTCCCCCCACGATCGTCGGATCGGGCAAGTGACTGGTTCCGAGTTAATCTGGTCGAGTCCCTGATATGCCTGCCAAGCCTGCTTGCCAAGGTTCATCGTCCACCCTAACTCGAGAAGAGTGGATCGACAGACCGAAGGACTGACAGACCGGAAATTGATCGGTATATGGCATAAGAACCTCTTTGTTGAGAGGGTGGTATACTGGAAAAGGAGATTCTGAATCAGTTGAAACTTTTTGTTCTCACCCTATACCATCAGCCCGATCGTAATCCGGTAAAAACTTACTACTTACTTGCTTCTGCTTGTACTTGGAACAGGACACAAGCTATGTTGCTCTCCCTGGCGACAGGATCTAGCAGACTGTTGAGTTCCACAGGCTACGGTCTTGGGTTAATGGGGCGGCGATTTCGAGCCATGAAGGGTCCCATCTGCGGCCATGTCTCTGGAAACCGCCGATCGGCTCGAGGTCAGATTTAACGGTGTTGAGCCAGGTTTCGACTTGTCCTCCAGGACGTTTCCTCCAATAAGGCGCTGGTTTGCAGCGTAGGCTTTGGTTTGTAAAAGACTTGGTCGGTCTTCGACAAACATGGCCGAACCAAAACAAGCGGCGGTTTTAAATGAGAGTTGCAATGTCGTACTTCTGGTCACATCGTTGGTGGATGACAGTGTTTGGGACTCGGTCGCTGAGACGTATCCCCGGTATGCTACTCAGGCATCTGTCTTCGAGAGTATTGAGGGCGTGAGCCTCGGCGGCTTTTAAGGGCCATGTCTCGCAGCCGTACAGTAAGACAGATCCGACTAGGGCATCGTAAATACAGAATTTTGTTCTCCGGTGGACTCAAACAAAAAACAGGCTGAACACAATCGTGAAAAAAAATCGGCTATTTTTAAGAGAACCTTTTGACCTGTTTGAAGAAAAAATCGACTGTCATTAGAAAAATCGAGGCGCTTCACGCCGTTTGATATTTTCTTTACTAATTGGCACAGAATATTATAAGGGGCGCGCCCCCCATTTTTTATGTTTCTGCTATTTATGACCAAGTCCGTGGTCGGATATATTTTTGATGCTTTCTTTACGGATCAGAAGTGTGACTCAAAATCAGTGCCTCAAAGTTTAACTTTCTATCAATGTATTTGTTTATTGTTGAAATGTAGTATGGGTTCCCAAAGTTAATACACCCGCGAAATTTTTTTTCGAGTTAGTAAATTTTAGTAGAATCTAGTAAAAAAAAAAATTTATTGGTAATATCTGGGAGAGAATTTTTGTTATAAATTGACGATAAGAACTGAGATTCTTGGGGTATTATTGTTTGTTTAGCCCAATTATTTTGGTTTTATTTAAACATTAAAGTTGGTATTCACGATATCATTCTTGTCAGTTTTTGATCGTCATCTATTGTTGATTTAATTGTGTTATTTTTGATGCCAGAAATATTCAGGTTGGGTTTCCTTTTGATATAATGAACATATGGGACCCTTCGTGGCTCGAAATCGCCGCCCCATTAACCCAAGACCGTAGCCTGTGGAACTCAACAGTCTGCCAGATCCTGTCGCCAGGGAGAGCAACATAGCTTGTGTCCTGTTCCAAGTACAAGTAGAAGCAAGTAAGTAGAAAGTTTTTACCGGATTACGATCGGGCTGATGGTATAGGGTGAGAACAAAAAGTTTCAACTGATTCAGAATCTCCTTTTCCAGTATACCGCCCTCTCAACAAAGAGGTTCTTATGCCATATACCGATCACTTTCCGGTCTGTCAGTCCTTCGGTCTGTCGATCCACTCTTCTCGAGTTAGGGTGGACGATGAACCTTGGCAAGCAGGCTTGGCAGGCATACCAGGGACCCGGCCAGATTAACTCGGAACCAGTCACTTGCCCGATCCGACCATCGTGGGGGGAGGGGGAGGAAATTGGTGTTCTGCATAACTTTCGAACGGGTTGTAGATCTTAATGAAACTTGATATCTTGAAAGACCTCATGTCTCAGCTGTCCCATTCCAAGTCCGGACCGGATCCGATTATGGGAGGATTTGAGGGGAGACGGCGGAATTCGGAAATAGTGGCATGCATAACTTTCGTACGGTTATCGGATTTTCAAGTCCGACCAGATCCGACGGACTAGGGGGTGAGGAGGAGGGGGGAAGGACCGAAAATCTTGTTGAGCGATCAGGATGAAACTTGATGGGAAGTACAAGCACACGTCCTAGATGCATCAGTGACAGAATTGGACAGGATTCGGATATCAAGGGGGGTGGGGGGGCTGGTAAGGGGTGTCCGGAATTCCGGCAATCGTTAGCTCAGGTACTTCCAGATGTGCTAGGACGATAAAACGTTGCAGGAGCACTAAAAACTTGACGTCATTGGGCTAGACATCGTCACTTCTCCGATCCGACCATCCCTTAAAGAACTCATCGTAACCGCAGACTTTTGTGGTAAATCAGTGCCTTCTTTAATGAGTTTTTCCCAGACGATTCAAAACCGCTCTTATAACTACTATACAAAAAAAATAACTCACCCAAATCAGTAAATGAGCTCAGACCCATCTCAAAAGCATCCACATTTTCCAAGGTATTCGAAAGTATTATTTACAGATGGCTTTACGAAGACATTAAAAGCGAATTAGACCCTCGACAATATGGGTTCCAACCCGATTGCAGCACAGTACATTACCTTGAGCGCTTTCTGCAAGACAGGCTTGAATATCTGGAAAAGGCAGGGGGCATACATCGACTGTATCCTAGCCGACTTTGTAAAAGCTTTTGATTACCTGGATCACTAAACTGTCGTCAAAGAGACAATCGATATGGGAGCCCGGAAAATCGCTGTCAGAATGCTGGCAAGCTTTCTCTCTGAAAGATTGCAATGCCTGCAGCTCGAGGATAGTGACACTTCTGAACTTCTTGGAATCTCCTGCAGAGCCGCTCAAGGGTCTAAAATTGGCCCGCTGGCCTTCTTATTGGTCATCAACATACTCATGCGAGAGTTGAGAACACGATACAGATTTGCAGACGATCTCTCCATGTCCCTGCTCCGCCTCCTCTCTGACATCAACCCTGACGAACTAGTGAAGGCCCTTCTCACACAGCTCAAGGATGGAGCCAACGAAGTAAAACTTGCTTTTAGTGAAGAAAAAAGCACCCTCTTCCTTGTCACTTTCCTCAAGCAAGAAGTACCTGACCTTCCTAGTGATTACCTGCAGTACTCAAGATCCGTAAAAATCCTAGGTGTTTAATTCAAGGATGACCTGAGATAGAGTACCTATATTGCCAGCGCTGAGTCCAAAGCTGCAGGATTACTTAAGTCGTTTTCGTACCTGAGAAGGTTTGGCCTAAAGAGACACACTACTATCAGAGTGAGCGAATTGAAAGTATCAGAAACGTGATCGCAAAATTATTTTGGGAAACGAATACTTTGAGTACCAGGCAAGCCTCGAAGTCCTAAAACTAAACGTTAAAGGAAAGACGCCACGAACTAGTCATGAATTCACGAAAAAAATACTAAACTCCGATTATCACAGGGCATACTGCCGGATTCCATAGAACAGGAAGAAGCAAGGGCCACAAGAAGAGCGGTTAAACTTGTTAGTAAGCCCCAGCTCAAGCTCCCTCCAGCTGAATCATCAGAGCGATATTTGAAAACATGTGCGCCTTATTTTGTTCGGCATTTAAACTCTGTTTGAATATATTGTTGTTATT